>OZ020514.1:36354776-36724055 GCA_963971425.1 Bryoerythrophyllum caledonicum | reverse complement strand
ACCAAAGGCACCGTCAAAGAGGGGGAAGCAAAAAATGTCTGCGCACGAGAAGGATGTCGGTTATTCACCAAAGGAGTATACCGCATTTCTTCAAGGTGTGGCAATACAATACTACCGTCGATGGTGTGAAACTGACGTGGTGCAATTCCATCAAGTTTATTTGGAGAAGGGAGAGCCAAGAATCATGTGCCTACTGGCCGACCTCCAGTCAAAATTCGAGCGCGTTCTCGAGAGTTCTGAATCGTTCAAGGATGCATATGGCATGTATCACTATGCCTTATTCATGGAGAGAGTAATCACTCAATGCACAAGTAATGCATTGCATGTATTCGTTTGTGAGGTGAAAAAACCTCGCGGGGGCCAGCATCAGCCACGAGACTTGGAAGTCCGCAAATTCCTCGAAGGTATGAAGACCACCATCGGCAGATATTCAAGCTCTCGTACAAGATGCATGCCTTGGAATGAAGTCAATGAAGTCAGCCATGGAGGCGCATATGTTGCACAGCGTGCAATTTCTTCCAGAAGATATCGGAGTTTATGGACTTTCCGGATATGACGCGGTTGGTGGATACGGAAAGGTTCGGAAGGTCCGCATCGTGGGTGTGCGAGCCATTTTGGCATACATGGAGTTTGCCAGGAAAATGCCAACGACATCTCATCCGAATGAGAAATTTAGACAACGGTCTCACGAGGCCATGATATGTCATGTTGCACACCCAGGAGTTATAAAGTTTTGGGCGGTGAATACAAAGAACATGGAGGCGTACACATTGTGGTGGAATGGTGGTAGTAGGGCCCATTTTAAAACCGTTGATTCAAAGGCAAATCCGGCGGCTTCGAGCAACTCAATCCTTTCAGCTCCATATATTTCGGCGGAGGATACAACACAAACCTTAGCCTTCCGGAAGAATAGAGCAAGACTTGCTTGGTGTTTGATGTGCACCATGGCCTAAGTCCACAAGGCAAATGTCATTCACAATGACATCGCTCCCACAAACGTGCTTCTCCACTTTCCTCCAGAGAAACTAGGGTCCATCTTCATTGGCGTTTGTGATTGGGGAATTGCGAGCCGAGTATCACACGAAGAGCCATCAAAATATGGATTCCGGACGGACATGGAGCTTGACAATCAACGCCGTAGACGACATTGGGTAGCTCCAGAGTTGTTTTACAAATTTGGCCCACAAGATTCGGAAACGACATTGGATGTGATGCAGCGGCGTCACCAATACACCCGGCTCGCCGATTCGTACTCCGTTGGGTGGATGGCTAGAGCGATTTGGGAGAAAGAATCTGACTCAACATTCTTCAAATCAACCGTCAACTACGCAGGTTTTCAAGTGAAGATCGAGAAATTACTAGAGCGAGATCCCCTCAAACGTCCGACACTCTGCAAAGTGGTTGACGAGCTAGTGGCTAAACCATTCAACTTTGAAGTTCCGGACGCTTGCTTCTACTATGAGATATAGATATTTTGACTTAGCGTATTGATAGTGAAGGTTTCAATTGTTGATCATTTTGCAATATGTACTAGCATTGTGATGTAATGGTGCTTTTTGCCCATCTCGTGATAAATAAAAGATTATCATTTTTCATATACATTGCGACATGAAGCTCATGCATGTTAAGAAGTGAGAGAGCGCGCGCAACCCTGAATTCAATACCCGTATGCGCGAGACTCCAAAGGCCACGTGCCCGGCCCAACCCCCTCCATGAACGCGCCCAGTCCTCCCCCACGAACGTGCGCAGCCCCACCACGAACGCGCGCGACCTTGGTGAGACGCGCCAGCCCCTCCAAGTATGCGCCCAGCCCTTCACCGCGCGCCTCCGGCCCCTTGCGGTATGCGCGCGGTCCTCCCTGCACGCGCCCGGCCCCTCACGGTACGCGCCCGGTCCACCCCTGTACGCGCCCGGCCCAACACGGTAGGCGCCCGGTCCTCCCTTGTATGTGCCCAACCCCTTCAGTGCGCGCCTGGCCCATCTCCGCACGCGCCTGGCCACTTCAGTATGCGCCCGCCCCCTTCAAGCACCCGCCCCCATGTCTGCATGCGCACGTCCCTGTTGACGACGTGTCAGCCACGTAGTCGCCTTCGTGGCTGTAGGTAAATTGATTTACCTCGAGTCATGGTCAAACCAGGGTTGACCCTTACCGGACGGACACTACCGGACGGACGGACCGTCGAACAATCCTGGATTTTGGTAGTGATTTGCCAAGTTTTGCAACTATTTAGGTTTTGGAGATTTAGACGGTCTCAGCTAGGGTTTTTGTCTCAGCTAGGGTTTCGATTGTCGGTGTGCGAGGGTTTGTTGAGGCTTTGTCGTGAAAAAAATCCTGAATTAGTTAATCTTCCCCACACATCGATTGTTAAGGGCAACTTCAATCAGATTGAGAGCTTATATTGGTTTAATTTGCAAACACTCCAAGTACGTTTATGCTAACTTTCTCAATTCTGCATTCCGCGTTTCAAGCTGCATCTAATTTAGTGTTTATATAATTGTATATGTGCGTGAGCAGAGAAGTGCCTGACACCATCGTTTGTGAGTTTGTATTGCTAATTTGTTTGTTTGTTTGATTGTTTGTCTGCGTTATTATTGTAATGAACTGTAGTTGGTAAATAAACAGCCATAACTGGCAACCATTTATTCTCGAGCCGAGGATAAACTTGTTGTCATGGTTCAGTGGTAAAGTAAACGACGTCTGATTCACTTTTAATCATTGAATTTCTACCAATTTATCATCGATCCAAGAATAAATGCAAGAAAATACCATGACAAAAAGTACAGTATCCTCGAGCCAAGGATAAACTGGTTGAAATTCACTTATAAAATGAAACAAAATCATACTTGACGGTTAGCAGTCAATGAAATCAAATGAAAAATATAAATTGGCCCTTTAGACGTCAATACTTGGCATCACAAATCATACCATAATAGAAATAATGATTCGATGTTTATTCTGGAGTCGAGGATAACTGGCTTCCGAATCACGACACAATAAACAACTCAAGAAAAATTTATCTTCGACTCCAGGATAAAATAACCAAGAATCCATACCTTCCAACCCTTTACATTTGATGTTATTCTTGACTCCAGGATAACAAGACTATCAATCTAATGTAATTTGTCATGAATAAGAATTTCTATCCTCGACTCGAGGATAAGCCACTAAACAATTTCTAATATCCCTATCGTCATGCATTCTGCAGATGGCCAGTGACCCAATGGATATTGTGGACGACTACGACAATACAACAGAGGAGTATTTCATTGAGAGGTTCAAAATTCCGTTCGAGCTGTCCCCCTTCATAGACGACGTGGTGGAAAACTATGGCACACTGTGGGCGTTTACAGGTGTAGTGCGGACTTGGTCGTTTTCTAAATCCGCAAAGTTTGTGCAAATAACGATCAAAGTTAGTGACGATGTCCCATTTGTGCTTTTGAACCGAAAGGAGAGAGTCACCTTTGTCGAGCAGCAACAAAAGAAGTACATTGTGCTCGGAGTTCAAGCTTTTGATGATGCCGGAGCTGATCTTCCCCACTGCCACTCCATTGTCGTCAAAGTGGGTCCATATCATGGGCAATTTGACTTCTCGGAGTTGCTCGAATGCGTTGTTCGAAACGGGCAAGGATCGCTAAAGGAGGCGTTTGAGAAGTACTTGCCCTGGACAACCCATGATCCTGTGAAGGTCAACACGCGATTATTTCAAATCCATCAACTCCTTTTAGCATTTGAAGCTCGGCCGGTTCCTGTCGAAGCCACTGCACGTCGTCGACCTCGCGCTCTTGGTGTTGATGCAACCAATCCATCGGGTTCATCTGCACCTCAAACTTCTAGCCGTGCTCCGCCAAGAAGACCGTCGAGAACGACTACAACTGCTGGAGAGCCCTCCTCGAAAAAAAGGAAGTCAACGGCTGATGGAAGCTCCACCTCGACCATTACGCGGGCTGCAACTCCGAACAAAGCCCGAAATGATCCGCAGGTGGATTTTGAGGCGGTCACCGAATCACATTGCTTGTTTTGGGAGGAGTGCAAGGGTTGCTTCCTGTTCAATAGTTCAACTTATGGGGTTCGGATCGAGCAGTGCCTTGTTGCAAAAGCCCAGTACGTCATTCGGGGAATGGAGGAGGGCATTGTGTTAAGCACCATGGACTTCCTTGTGCAACTTGGCAAAATTGGTCAACGCCAGAAGATCTGTGTGTGCCCAGTCGATGACGATGGTGAGCCTCTTCAGCGGAAGCCTACGTCTTGGGACGATATCAGAAAGGGTAAGTTTATGCTAATCAATGGACAACATAGCGTGGAGGCCTCCAGGCGTCTGCAAAACGTCAAAAAGTGCAGTGAGAATCAAAAAAATGTTTTGCAGCAATGGGATGCGTATGTAGTTTGGTCAACAGATCCTCTGAAGTTGTAGAGGATTTCCAAATTCTACAACGACACCAACTACCTGGACCATGCTTAGCCCACATGGGAAAATCAGATCTTGAGTTGCAGAAGAATTTGGCTGAACTCAGGACGACCGAGTTACCAGCAAGGAGACGGCTCAACTCGCGGCAATGCCTCTGTTTTCGATCAGGTGAAATACTCTGTAAGCTTCCGTCTCTGGAATTATCCTCGAGTTGAGGATAATACATGATACTAAACAACTTCCATTTTATCCCTTCTGCATGTCTTCTTTATTTTCACTGATAATGTTTAGTTATTTGACATGCCAGGGTTTCCTAAATTGCAGTTATTCTCCAAACTTATTGTCAACCGCTTCCAAAACATCGACCCCACAAACGAAGGGAAGCAGGTGAACAAGTCATCAGGTATCACGAATGAGATCAAGGTGATCACATTGCCTGATGACATTTCCAAGTTGTGGGAAGATTATCTCGAAAAGCACACAAAAGGCGAGATCATCAACCCGGACACGATGTTCATGTATAATGAGGCTAAAATTTCAGAGCCTCTCCCACCCTTCGTGAATTTTTCAAGAGGTTGGGCCACCTCTCCGATAAGGACTTACGGGACCTGTTCACCTATTTGGTTGACAGTGAAGGCCCAAATGGGTATCTGAAAGTCACGCTGCAGCGGACAAGCGTTGTTCACGGGTCCTGCTATCACTACAAGGAGTGGGCAGATCGCCGGAAGAGGAAGCGCATTGTCCTTCAGGAATTGATCGCAATTGATCCTTCTTTGAAGTTTTTGATGCCAGACGGGTCCACAAAGGACGAGGTGTGGAAGGTGTGGAAGCAAGAACACTGCGTGTCTTCTACGACGTACAATATGCTCCTTGTTTGGCCCGACAAGGAGTTCTTCTCCATGAGGCTCACAAATGCTGGGAAGCTTAAGCGAGCATCTCAGTTGGTGGAGAAGTTTCCGAATGTGTTTCCATTCTTTCGGAAGTTTTTGTACGTGAAGAGCCAGATCGACCCGGCTATTGGACCAGCCAAGCTTCGTGATATTGATGGGGAGAAAATGGAGTTCTCCGATTATTTTGATCCGCATGCGGAGGACAGAGAGTGGTCCCTTGGTCTCCTTGACCTTCGTCACGTCCCCGGGTGGTCTTCCTAGGACGAATCATCAGAAGAGCCATACTTCTCGGAGTTTCTAAAGACCTTGAAGACTCAGAGAAGCAAACCCACCTTAAATTCTCCGACTGTTTGGGTGTGGATAACTTCTTCGGAGCAGCGAGCGGTTCAGGCTGAAAAGTATGCTGAGAGGCGAATGTTGAAATATGTGTGCCTACAATCGAGGTAAATGCCATCCGCATACGAGCGACTGAACTTGGGGACATCAAGGTCAAAGTATACTGAGGTTTACCTGTTGTTCCTCATTAGGGACGACCATCCCGATTCTCCTACACTAATGAAGGAGGTTGATCTGAATTACTCTGCCGCGGATACTCCATACTACACTGAGAGAAACAAGTATTTAGAGGCATGCTTCGCTGTTCACGGCTATAAGTTGCGGACGGAGTTCTACCTAGGGCTCCTATCAGCCTTCATAAAGCCGGGGAGCAGAATTTTTGGAGTCTATTGTGGCTCCAAGCTGGTGCTGGCGAGTAAGGTAATTGATCCCCTTCATTACAAAGTTTATCCTCGGGTCGAGGATAAACCCGATGAATCACCCATTCACATTATTCTGTATTAGGTTGTCCTGTATCTTGCCTCTTCTTGTATCCATTAGTATCTGTATATCCTTGTGTCAAGGATAACTCTCATGCTTGCATCTCCATTTATGTTTTCAGTTGGTATCGAGTTTAACTCATTAGTTTTGTCTTCTCTTTCGCACATGTTTGGAACGTCATTTTACGGTCTGGTGGACAATGACTATTGCAATTTGTATAAACACAATGCAAAAATGATTGATAAGTTTGACATAAATGACTTCCTCCATAAGAATTGTGCTTATGTTAATCGTCCCCTGCCGTCGGATTTCGATGCTCCCGAATTCGCACCAGCACTCAACACTTCAGATCGCACGCCCTCAAGGACCGCGGCCGCTCGCACAAGCTCTGCACAAAGGACTTCGGAGACTGTAGCTGCAATGGCCTCAATCTCCGGAACCAATGCTCCCATTCATCAACCTAGAGCCAGGGCAGCCTCTGGTGTTCGTCCTAGAATCCGTCAAGATTTAGTCCGCATAGACAAAGAACCTGTAGAGGATGCCGACCGTCCACTCCCGCGCAGATCTCCTTCTCCGCCGAATCCCCCGGAAGCTAACAACGATGATACTCCGGAATTGGATATTTGTGGAAGTAAAATTGGTGTCAACCTCTTGTCTCTTGGACCCGTTTCGGCTAAGCCATCTTCTCATCCTGCTGGTGATGAAGGCGAATTACCGGTGCCATCGTCCTCTGGAGTCGATGTTGCGGTTCACCCGAATGAGGTCCCTTCCTCTGATATTCCCATGTCCTCTACTGTTTTAGCACCTCCATCTAATGAGGCGCCACAAGCTGAAGGGGGCACGAAGCGGAATATTGCCACCATTTTGCTTTGAGACAATGACGACAAAGGCCCAGGACCTCCAATGGCCGACCCATCTAATGTTAAAACTCTTGTAGTTAAACATCCTTTGAAACTGACTACGATTGAGGCTTCCGACTTCTTTATCAACGCTGCTGGAGAAGCCCCTCCCCCTGAAAAGGTTGTGAAGTACGAACCTCGTGGTGATTTTTATCAGCATCTGGCGTTCATACGGCTAATGGAGGAGAAGGACAAGCAGGATATGGTGGACCGCTTGGAAGAGTCCAAACACAGGCAGGCAGAGATGGAGGCTGCTCTTGAAAAGTAGAGGATCGAGTTTGCTTCGAAGAAGGCGCGGATCGAGGCGACCATCAGGGCTGAGCTTCAACTTCAAATGAAGGCAGACCTTGCCTAGATGTACGTGAGGAGCCCTGTGAATTCGGGGGCCACATCATCTGGCCCTCCGTCCTCTGAGGTGCCTCTCAGTTTGAGTTATCCTCGTGTCAAAGATAATTTAGGTTTAGGGCTCGCTACTCCCCTGCAACTATTGGTTGGATTACCTCAGAGGGAGCCATCTGTTCCTCTTCTTGAAGCTTCCTCTGTTGATCACCAGCAATCGCTTCCTGGGGAAGCACTTGCATTTGCTCCCTTTGCGGAGCCCTCTCCAAGAAGAAGCCCTCCTTCGGAGTATCCTCGACCCGAGGATACGCTTGGTGTCTGGCTATACCAGAACCCGCTGCCACTCCCGGCTTCTCTTCTACCGTCTGAGGAGTGCGACGTAGAGGCCCGCGTTGTCAACGATCTTGTCGTGGCTGAGAATGTCTGTACGGTGGAGGGGGATCGAGTGGATTACAAGCCGTCACCAAATGGACTTGGAAATGAAGCATTTGATTCTGAAAAGGTTGGCTAGCTCTTTTTTTTCATTATTTTTCAAGCTATTTTACGAGCTGCAGCCGTGTATTTTTTGAATGACTACTCATAGTCTCCAGTAGGTCTTATATGGGTTTGTTGGACTGCAGGCATCGAATCCATATATGAGTTTTGATGTACATTAGGCGGAGTGTACATACTTGTAAAAGCATTTTCTTATAATTCATCAAATTCTTTAACAATTCAATTTTCTTCAATTGTTTTCTCAGATGAGAATGGATGATATTGTTCATCAACCTCTTGCATTGAAGCCTCGGATCGGGAATGATTTACGGAAGTGGCTATGTGGGGGAGACTTGATGCAATCTGTGACACTTCCTTTGCATATTGCTCAATGTGCATTTCATTAGGTAATTTCCATTGACTTTAGTGTGTGTTCATCCTGTCCCAGGACTATGTGCGGAGGAGTTTTTTCGTTGTACCCAATCGGCGGCCACACAAGTGGCTTAATATTCTCCTGGATATTAATGGCATCCTGTGCAAGACAGAGCATGCCCTGGGTTGTCTAGAGGCTCAGGGAGTCGGGCAGCGTATTCTTGCGCCATCCCTGCGTACATTGGTCCAAAAGCTGTATATACTCGCCCTGGAGTTTGTGCATTTCTGGCCGACAGCCGAAACATAACGAACTCTATTGTCGTCTGGAGCTCCATGAAGAAGTCCACTATTGTTGAAATTGCGAAGTATCTTTTTTCAGACATGCCTTCTCCAACTCTGGTTGTTGGTCAGGAGAGCTGTGATAGAATTGAAACCTCGTCCAATAAGTTCTTGATGGTGTGAGTGGCCAAAGTGGGCCCTCACTCTTTTTTCTTCATTTTTTCGAGTTTTTGATAGTATTAAGCCAATTTTAGTTAAAGTAGCGGTCAACCCACCTATTAAAGTCAAAATTCCTAGAGTAATAGGCCTAGTGCCATGATGCGACACTAAGTTCCTATTTTTTCCTCTTCCCTACTAATATGCTTGAAAGTGTAGTGGAAGTGGAATGGAAATGAAGAGAAAGATAAAAAAGGGGAAGAAAAGTCCTTGGAAAATGACTAAAAATTGAGAAATGGGTAAAAAATTTGGGAAAAAATTGGAAGAGTGTCTTCTAGCAGGTAGAAGTAGTGGTAAAATTTCTAGAATTTTCCGAGTTGAATTACTATTTATTTCTAGGGGTTGACTAGTTAGTTGACGGTTTGACCACTCGGGAAAAATACTTAATGAACTCCAAAAATGCTAGGAAAATTCAGGTAGACTAATTAGGGTGCTGGGAGTCCAGCTGTGTGGTTAGTTTTTGAAGTTAGAAGTAAATTGCAAATCATCAGTAGTTAGTACTAGATCTAGTGTAATAGTCTTTAAAAAGATCAAAAGAAAAAGAAAAGGGAAAAAGAAGAGAAATAGGAAGTGGGTGGATGTGCTTCTCCATGCACATGCCACATGACAATTTTTGCCACCATGGATTTAATTTTAGAGCGGCTCGTCAAGAGCAAGGCGGCGAATTAATGCGTGATAAACCAAAGACATGCAAAGACGGTTGTAAGAAGCCAATTCTGCATTTCTGGGAGAGGTTATGGGCTGCCTCATTAAGGTAAGCCAGTCTGGTTGGGGAAAAACAAAAAGAGAGAAAGGAAAAAAAAAGGACCCGGCCAGGCGGAATTCTGGGGAGCGAGGGAGCTGGGGAGCTCGGTGTGTGTTTTTTTTTTCTCGGAAGAGTTGTTGGGAGAAGAGCTCCTGAAGCTCGCGAGCTGGAGCTCTCGGGATTTTCAGGGGCCGGTTTTTTTTGGAGAAGACTGTTCTTGTCGAGAGAGCGTCGGAGTGCGCGGGGGGGGGAAGAGAGCCGTTCGTTTTTGGAGGATCGGTGTGTGCGAGAGGAGCTCCTCCGAGCAAGCGAGCTGGAGCTCGCTATTTTTCTTTGTTGTGAGAAGGCGGTCCACAAGGGGCTGTTGGGTTCTTGTAGGAGACTCTGTTTTTTTTTGGGTGTTGTGTTTTTTTTTTCTTGCTGGCGCCCGAGTGCGCCGAGAGTGCGTGGGCTGGAGATTCGGAGGTGGGAGTTCGGTTACGCTCCGCTGGAGAAGAGCCGGCATCTGGAGAGCGCGCCTGAATGTGTGAGGCTGCTGCGAGCCGGGGCTTCGGGCGTGGAAGTTCGGTGGAGAGGCCGCATCGGCGTGTGCGAAGGAAGCTTCTGCGAGTGAGTGCGCGGCGGTCGACGTGCGCGGGAGGAGCTCGCACGAGCTAGGCTCGGTTCGGGAAGCAGTTCGGCGGAGAGGGCGCACCTGTGTGCGCAAGGTGCGAGGTGCGGTTGTTTTTTTTTATTTTGTTCCCCTTGTGTGTGTGAGGCAGTCGGTGTTGTGGCTGCCTGGATTGCGGGGTCCGTGATTTCGATCACGAGGTCTGGTTTGGAGCTCGGGAGAGAGAGCTGTTTTTTTTCTTTTGGTTTTGAGAGAGCGCGCTGGAGTGCTCATTCGGTGGGAGCTCCGGTGTGGAGGCGCTGTTGAAGGTCGGCGTTGGTGATCGCGGAGCCGTGTGTGCGCGCGGTGGTGTGAATGTACCGCAAGCTGGGAAGACTCGAGGAGGAGGATCGATCTGGAGGGGTGCCGGCGTTTGTGAACGCCTCTGACCACAGGTGGTGTGTTTGAATGTGAGTCTGGTGTGATTTGCTGGAGGTCGTCACCCAGTTTGTCGCGGAGCTGCGCGCGAGGGCTGTGGAGCTTGAGGTGTTTGCGCGAGAGATCAAGAGCCTGCACGCGCGGTGCTCTCTGGAGAGAAGGTGCGGGAGAGTTGTGAGGAGCAAGGTGTTAAAATTCCGGTGGCCGAATCTCATGCGTAAGCGCTCGTAAATTTTTGCCAGAATTAGGTATTTGGCCACAAGTTCCATCAGAGCTGAACCGGTCCACAGCCCATTGATTCCATTTGATATGCATAAGATCGTCTTTGGGATCATAATGTTATGTTGAGATCGTTGGTGCATGGAACTTGCTTGTGATGGTGGTTTCTATGTCCTTGGCCTGCTGATTTTGGTTCTAAGTGGTTCATTCAAGTTGGAAATGAGTTGCTGATCATTGTGAGAGGAAATTTTTTTGGATTCGGAGTTCCGAATCAAAAGATAAGTGCTGCTGAAGTTGCTGACACAAAACAAGGTCTGGATCAGGCCTGATCAGCCGACCTAAACTAAAAAAAAATAAAAAAATAAAACAAGTAAAATAAAAAATATAAAAAAATATAAAAATAAAAAATAAAAAATAAAATAATAATCATAATAATCATAATAAATAATAATCGTAATAATTAGAGAACAAATAATTAAATAAGTACCTATACCTAATTAATTTATCCGGAGTTAAGTGTTTAAGTTCCAAGAAAAGGTTAATCGAGTCCACTTAACTGGGTTAAAATAATAGTATTATTAAATTCTAAATATATAAATAGATATGCCAAAGATCCAACTCCAGTAAATTAGAATCTACAGTTAAGCATAAGGAATGGTTAAGTGGTGTAACAATAGGACCTTGTAGGTCTAAAAATTGATTCTCTTAGGGGGTCTATTTTTGGGCTTACAGATGGATCAGAATAATTTGAACAAGATGATCTTTTTGAAAACTCTGTCATCAACTTTATTAGGCAACGACTTGAGTCGATGGTCCTAGATTCGGACAACACCATTCTTATCGACGACAGCCCGGAGAAAAGCCTTTGTAATCATATGGCAAATGCTATCTTGTCTATGAAATTCCACATGGTTCTACTTCGTCGGCTTCATAGTTTCATCGGCTTCTATTTTGTAATATAGTAGGCATTTAGTATCGACATAGTAAATAGCCTTTTACATTTTGAATATATAAATATTTTACAACTTCAGCAAGTTTTTTTGTAATTTTTTGGCATTGTCTTGCGTTTTTCGTTTTCTATGTGCTGCTATTTATCTTCTGGTCGGTTTTAGGATTTATCATTGTTTTCAGTATTAATGTTTATCCTCTGGTGGAACGAATTGTTTTTATTATGGATTCAAGGTATACTATATTCCTTTGGGCTTTCATATTTATCCTCGGGTCGAGTATGCGTTGGATTGATGTGACTGTTGTTATGTTAACTCATCGCTTCTTTTATCTCGTGTATCTTTTGCAGGTTGTGAAGGCTACCATCCCCCCTCTATGTAGGAGTGATCGTAGTAAACCACCCTCCAATTGTGGCTCGTTTTCTGAGTACTCTAGGTTGCTTCCTGGAGGTTTTTCCCAATCCCACCATTCAAAGCCGTTTCTTATGTGCACTGCAACCGATGATGCCTCGCTATCATAGACTTTTCTACACTAAAGGTCGATAATGGTGTTGTTGATAGCCCTCCTGAGCAGAGGGCTAGAATTCCTAATGTGGCATCTCCTTCGCCACTCAAGCGGATGTGTGCTTCTGTAGAGCCTGTTGGCAATTGCACTCCTAAACGGCAGCTCTATGTTAGTGGTTTAAACGAGGTGAAGGAGTCTGAGCCTATCTCTTCCAATTTGGTTATTCCGCCTTCGTTTATTCCTGTTCAGCCTTCTCCTACCCCTACTAAGCAGAGTCGACTTCCTAGTTCAGATCTGAAGGTATTGTTGGAGTTAGTAATCCTCCCATACGTTCAACGGGATTGCATACTGAATCTCTCGATTTTAAGCCTAGATCTTTGAGATCCGCATCTTCACAGTTTCGTCGGAATTCACTATGCTTGAGTGGAGGTGGTGGTTCTGAGGCTGATAGTGGTCGGTGCCATCAATCACGTCATTCACCTGTGTTGAAATCCGTGAATCATTCGGAAGTGGATGATTACTATAAACCCTATTCTCGGAGGAAGGAAATTATGATTGGGTATGCGAAAGTGAAAGCGTAGGAACCTTTGGTTCTGCAGACACGAAGAGGTGGTTCAACCATTCCTTCTAGTAAGGGGGGAACTCCTAACTAGGAATGGTTTTATATGCTTTAGGAGTCCTTCCTTGTTCTGTTGTAGAGACGATAGCATGGATCCTAGATTACTATAAATAGAAATTTGATTGTGATTATATATTTTGATAAATAATGTCATGAAAATAAAATTTTAGTATTATTATTCTCCAATGTACCCCCTTCTCTTTGACTATGGTAGAATTATATTATCTATGAAGATCTATTAATAGTATGTCTTGTGTAATGCACCTATGGAGCGTCGCAATGATCATGTTGTTTGATTGTTGGATTTGAGATGTTTCTTGTATGTTACATGATGTATGCCTCCGTTTGCAACAACTTTTCTCGATATTTGTGTCCGAAGTAATAGGCTTTTAGTTTCAAATCTCACGATTTGTCTCATTTTAATGAATATGGTGTTCCTTCCTGAAACTGTGGATTGCAAAATTGTTTTGTACTCGCATCGATACTAAACCCACAACAAAAAGGGTCCTCTAGAAATTTAGCTCATCCCTGCAGATGCAGCGAGTGTCGCAATCGCTTTATTGGAGACGTCAAGTGATTCTTTGAGTTGCGAAGACGACAGTGTCCATTAACCTCTTTTGTCCGTCGGCTACCGACCGACCTCTGTAGTTCTTGTCTCATATGCACGGGTTTGCTTTGCCGGATATTTTTCTTCTTTGTAGCTCTTGCGACGTCAACATTTGGATTTTTGGCAAGGCATTAGGAATTGTTCTTCAACGGCTGTCGGCTGCTCAGCGAGGACTTTGACATTTTTTTAATGTGGTACTCGAGGGAAAGACCATGTTCTTCGCTTGCCCCTCGACCACCTCTCATGGCTGCATATTTTTCGTTCAATTTTGAAATAATCACCTTATTTCAAAAACCTTAATTCTTTGGTGTATCATGGTGTTTTGGATTCAATAAAGTTTGTCGGTTATTTGCCAACGAAGGTGTAGAGGACGGGCTCCGCGCCCGCGCTCGCTGCTTTTTCTTATATTTTCTGTCCTTTGCTTTGCTGAAGTGTTGACTATCTTTCTTGTTTGATCATTGGAGATTATTGCTTATTATGTTTTGCAAGAGATTTCTTCAATAAATTAATTTGGTGATTCTCGTTCTTCCTCATTCTTTGTCGGCTAGCCCTCGACCATTAATTCTATCTTCAAGAATCCTTAGGGCATATGGAGAATCTTTATGGTTCAAGGAAAATATTTAGGGTCTGTGAGAAAATTTAGGGTCTACGGAGAATCTATAGGTTTTTAGAGAATCTTTAGATTTTGTGGATTATCTGCCGACGATTTTAAAGGATTCTATAGATTTTAAAGAGACTTGATAACGATATGCGACAATTGTTATAGTTTTGTGAGGCGCAATGTATGGAGGAACGCAATTTCCAATGTATATCTTTAGGATTTAGCCCATAATTGCTCGTTTATTTGTATGATATAGGGAATGAAATCCGAGTCTAAGCTTATTTTTGGTTCATAATTGGTCGATTTGTCCACATTTAGATGAATATCTATTGGAGGCTCTTCATCAACACGTGGCCAGCCCAAGGTATCTTACAATTGCGGCCAACCAGGCCAATTTTCATGAAATTGATTCAAGCCAAAGAAGTCGGAGCGGGACAACGCGACCAAGCAAAGGAGAAGCAGAACGCCAATCATGCAAAGGAGGAAGATGACTACGCATTTGCAACTCAAGGTAGACTATATTCCAAGTCTATGTATAAGTGGATCATCGATTTGGGCGCCACAAAATACATGACACCTCATAAGGCTCTATTTGACACGTATGAAGTAAGATTTATCAATGTCATTTTGTAAAGGATGCGTGCAAGGCAAACAACATAGGGCACCATTTTCGAAGGATGGAGCGACGTGTGCAACAAAGCCTTTAGAGATTGTGGATTTGGATGTGTGCGGTCCTATGAGGACCACTTCCATAGGTGGTGCAAGGTATTTTGTGGCCTTCATTGATGACTTTTGAGCGTGTAGGTGTACATCTTGAAGACAAAAGGGGAATGTCTTAAGAAGTTAAAAGAATTCAAGGCCCTTGCGGAGAAGCAATCACAACACAAGATCAAGGTGTTTCGGTCAGAAAATGGTGGAAAATTCATATCCAAAGGCTTTCAAAGTTTCTTGAAGAAACATGGCATTGAGAGGCACACGTCAAGAGCACGTGGAAAATGGAGTTGGAGAGCCTACAAATCGTACCATAGTGGAAATGGCAAGAAGCATGATCCATGCACAACGCCTAGAGCTTGAATTTTGGACGGATGTGGTGGTCAATGCGGTCTACATCCGCAATCAATGTTCAACGAGGGCTCCATCACCATCACACCCCAAGAAGCTTGGAGTGGCTACAAGCCATGCATTGCGCATATGCGTGTGTTTTGATGCATTGCATATGCAATGGTGCCAGATGCAAAAGAGGGATAAGCTTGATGCCAAAATGACAAAGTGTTTGTTTCTTGGCTATTGTGAGGGCACTAAGGCATATCGGGTCATGTGCATTGTGACGAAGAAGATCATTAAGAGTCGTGATGTAGTATTTGTTGAAGATACTTCTAGCATTGGTGATGTTTTGGAGATGAGTCCAAGTGGTAGAAGCGAGATCCCTACCTTGATGGACGAATCTTCCAAACCACCACCCCTGAAAGATTGCGTTGGCAATACCAAGAAAGAAGAGAGATTGGATGCGAAAGTAGGAAGTGTAGCATCTTCATCAACACCTTCACAAAGCAATGAGGACTTCGGGAACTTATAAGAGCCACGGTATCCAAGAAGGGAGCGTCACCTGCCCGGTGAATGGTGGAAGAGCCACATGTTGCCTCAACATGAGATAGAGCGTGCCAATATGGCGTCATTGGAGGATCCTTTAAACATGTGTGGAGGTATGCAATTGGAGGATGTGAGCAAGTGGGAGTTGGCCATGCAAGAGGAGTACGACTCGCGCATGGCGAATGGCACGTGGGAGTTGACTCCTATTCTAAAGGATCGCAAGAGCGTTGGATGCAACTGAGTGTTTCGTACAAAGAAGGAAGCTTTGAGTCAAGTGGTGCACCACAAGGCAAGATTACTTGCCAAGGGGTACTCTCAAGTTGCGGGAGTCAACTTTCTTGAGATGTTTGCTCACATTGCCAAGTTCATTACCATTTGGTGCATTCTTGTACTTCAGGCGGCCTTGGACTTGGAGATCCACCAAATAGATGTGAAGACCGCATTCTTGAAATGTGCATTCAAGGAGGACATATACATGGACCAACCGCAAGGTTTTGAACAAAAAGACTTTGATCATCTTGTGTGCAAGCTCAAGAAGTCATTGTATGGACTCAAGGAATCACCAAGAGCATGGTACCAATGCATCGATGCTTTCTTCACCAAGGAAGGTTTTACCAGGAGCCAAGCGGCCCATTCCTTCTACATCAAGCAAACGGGTGAGAATTTGGTGATAGTCCTCATCTATGTGGATGACTTGATCAGCTTGGCTAGCCTTTTGGCTAAGTTAGAGTGGCTTAAAGGTAAGCTCAACACAGAGTTTGAGATGAGCGATCTTGGTGAGTTAAAGTATTGTCTTTGAGTGGAATTTGTGAGAGACCGCAAGGCACACACCATCACCATGATCCAAAAGAAGTATGTTGAGGAGGTGCTTAAGTGCTTCAACATGGAGGAGTGCAAGCCCATTGGTACCCCTCTTGATGTGAATGTCAAGTTGTTGAAGCTTTCGGAGGAAGAGTTTCAAGCCATTTGAGGTGAGATTAAAGGTGTGCTATACAAGAGTGGAGTTGGCTCCTTGATGTTTGCCATGGTAGGCACCAAGCAATCTACAAGCCGCTCGCATCCTCCGGTGAAGCCCATTCGAGTTTATCAGAGCATGTAGCATTTTGGAGTCCCAAAGTGCTTTGAGCGTCTCTATAGTCTTTGGACTATGTTCTTCAAGAAGGAAGTCAATTGCTTCCTCTTTCCAAGCCTCCTTCCACAACAATTCTTCCCATTACAAGGCATTACGAAGGTCAAGATTAGTGGCCTCTCCCAAATCTGACACCAAACGTCCCAAATCATTCCATATTCTCCCATCTGGATGTCACCCAAATTAGAATTGTTTGCCTGTAGCATCCCAATATCCGCCCATGACTTGGTAGAAGAAGTTCCGTCTACCAACATCCGCCGCAATGGTTCCCGGTATGAGCTTCTTGCAAACTCGTACAATTTCTTCGTGGTCATTTTTCCAACCAATTTGCGAGCTTACATTGAACTTCTCTAGCTGGTGCAATGATGCACGCCAACTCCGCACCAAATCTTCTCCCCACCTATAAGCATAGGCCGTCCCAAGTGTAGTCTCCAGGTTCAACTCTCAACTAGGTGTTATGTAGATGGTGAGGTCAAACAAATCATATAAGCACTCATGAAATGGTGGTCTACACTTTGCGCAAAATCTATGTGTGAAGAGACTACCTAGTAGGCACATTGGATGGTATAAACACTGGCACGTGCCAAGGGCATATGCACCTTCTGGCCTTCAAGGATTTAAGCAAACTGAGCAGTCATCTCCGTTTTGGGTGAAGCTTGTTGGTGTTGGCCATAACTTGTGTGCTCTACATCTCTGCTTGATTGAAGGGCATGAGAAGATATAGCCTCTGCGTGGACGAAGCTATTTTGCGTGCCCAAAGCGGTGAGCGGTGAGCCTAGAGCGCTAAAGTTGGGGTTTTTTTGGGAAAGCAAAGTCATAAAATTTGACATGAAGCAAGTGGAAAAGTGAATATAATAGAGCCAAAGTTGACGGAAGAGGGCCTATAGCCGTAGGTTTAAATAAAGTATGTGTTATTTTTGGTTTTTTATTCTATAAAGGAAGGTATTTTTTGAGAAGGGAACACTTGCTGAGGTTGTGGAGGGATGTAGGAACCCTATGACCGTAGACTGCTAGAACACCCTTTAATTAGTGACGTTGCATTATCAATCCAAATTTTTGACATCAAATACATATGAAACCAGTTTTTGTGTTCATTTAATCACTATTACAGCGTCCAATGAAAATTATGCCTAATTATATCGATGAACTTACAGAGTAGTATTTAACAAATTACCTAAATTTTGGGAAGGATATGAGATTATGCAGTGCGAGGGGTACTGATAATAATGATTAAAGATACCTTGTTTACATAGTAGAAAATGGGGAATTGAGAGGTTAGAGGGCTTATGTAGTAAGAGAATATAATAAGGACTTCTTACTATTAATTTCTAGCTCAAATAATTAGCTACATACTCAGTTTTACAATGACATTTTATATACAATGTAATAATGCCTTTTTAGAGTGGAAATAATCAGTATGGTGTCAAGTACTTTGTACAGTAAATAGTGCCAATTTCAAATCTTCGAAAATGAAGGTCTCAAATGTTATAAAAGATACAACAAATTTCAGTACCGCTCACCGCAAGTTCAAGATATAGAGATCACCAAACGTAAGTATGTAGAAGCGCAAGTTCAAGATATAGAGATTCACATGACTTGCTCGTGATGTTCATGACATCAATTTTCACGTTGGCGCGTTTTGCCTATATGTTGTCATTGACATTTTTCATGCTGGAGTTCATGTTCACTTGAACATCTAGCATGTTCTTGTGGACGTTTTTTTAAACGTGCTTCTAAGAAACTGCTATTCAATGTGATGTGTTGTTTAACGTGGGATGAACGTGTGACAATGTTAGTGAAGACGTGCAGCATTGTCAGCCATGACAAGGATGAACATGCCATCAACGTGGTTTTCACATTCCAAGTAACATAGACGGTGGTCAAGCGTGGAACACTGTTGTTACATTTGTTGCCTGCAACAACACAAAGCATCCTACATATCCTTCTGTTCTACCAATCCAAGTGTGACATACAAAACCTGTCTTATCTAACGCAATTAAAAATGACAATTGTTGTTTAAAACATCAAAAGAAACACTTGCCAATTGGCTTGACATCAATTTTGACAACACTGCCGCCCCTCACTTTCTCCGAATGCCTTCAAATTTCTTGCTACTCCCAGCCTGCACAATTAAAAGAGCCATCATCATAGCGTTAGTTTGTAAATCAAGTACTCCATTCTAAAAGACCACTATTTATGTGGATTTAGCACATTTCAACGTCAACACTTGCATTCATTTGTATTGATAATTAAATTGAAACAAAAAATAATATTAATACTCCTTAGTAGCCTTTGACAGTACCTGAGGAGGTTTGGGTAGACCAGCCTGCTTTAGTGTTGGGCATGTTCTTGTTGTTCCCTTAGCCGTTTGCTTTGTTGCCTTCGTAGCATGAGAGGTCTTTGCAGCATATCCTGGGCGGGTTGATGGCTCACCTAGTGCTTCAATATCTTTCTGCATGAGTTCAGGTGTTTGACACATTAGAATGCAAAATTGAGTTTGTTACTAAAGCTCAACGACTTCACTTTCCCAATAACATGGAAACACAATATCTATTATCCACACATGAAAATAAGAAGAGAAAAATTCAACAACCTCCACCTCCGTTGTATTAGCTTCACTAGCCACGTCGACGCCGTCAGTAACAGGATGCACTCCATCTTCAATTCCAATGGAGTACACATCATCTTCTTCTTGTTGACTTTGTGGAAGGTCATCGCGGGCTAAAACATCATGAGAGTTGTTGAGGTCTTCCAAGGTCATTGTTGTGTTGTCCATGACATCGCTCTGGACAACCGCAGCGTCTGTGGGAACATCATCCAAGACGGCTTCGGTGATAGTGACGGCTGGAGGAGCACCTGCCACCAGTGTCACAATGGAGGGGGCCACGGTCTTTGGCATTGGCAAAAGGAAATCCTAAAGAACCATCGTTTGTGCCTGACGTCAACGTGGATGTCTCCACCACCTTCGTTGATGATGACGGCTCAAGCATGTCTTCCGACACAATGGATTGTTTGAACCCTTGACCGTGAAGAACTTGATGCATCATATCCTCTATAAGCTTGTTGGATGCATTCACTTTCTCCCCAAGACGTGTGAGGCTACTCTCCAGCTCCGCGACACGACTACGTACATCTTCAATCTCTTTTGCGTAATCGGGACGCACCTTGCGTTTGTCTTCTTGCTACCGTTGGTATTCCTTTGCCACTTCTGTATCTACCTTCGGATTGAATGGTGGCCTGCCTAGCACCATGGTCTGCATGTCTCAAAGAGCAAACACAATTGATTTTATGTACATATTCACGTCTTTCCTGACAACAAACATTCTCTACAATGTCTACATGAACATTCTAATTGACATATAGCCTAAATTAACATGAGCAGAACGGAAATGACAATAGTGCGTTCTCACACTCACCAATTGTAAAACGACATCCTTCTCAATGGCACGCATCTGCGCCGTTGATAAGGACTTGCCCTTGGAAAGTGCACGCATGTGCGTTGATTTTGCTTTAGCTGCCTCAGTGGTGCGCTCTGCCACCATATCATCCGAGTACTCTCTCTTGACATCTTGTGGTCTAGGCGTGTTGCCATCAATCAATTGATTTGTCTAAAACCGCAAAGTAATGAGGCCTTTTGTTATAATCGGCCCCAAGGATTTCTCGTACACTATGTCAGAATCACCGCACAGTTGCCAATCCAAAACAAATGATATACTTGAGCTTCTGAATGGAGGAAGATGTGGTAGAATTATTGTTAGGGTTTGCGTCTTACGTTACACTTGACGTCAAACTAAACGACAACGTGTCAACATCAATGTTTACTGAAACGTCGGTTTATATGGACATCTCATTGAAAAACCAAAAATTATAACAACGGATTGTGACTGAATTGATTCGGTCTCAGTTTTGTCTTTACCTGTGTAGAGTCTTTTGAGAAAATTCTTCTTTAGAGGTTGTTATTGTTTCCCCCAACTAATGCTAGGATCAAGGTCCTTTGCATATTTTTTAACATCATTGGAGAAGGCTTCCTTCTTGGATCCGAAAGGCTGCCCAGAGGTCAACTTCAATGGGTTTCCTCATGGCACTACTTCCTCCTCTTTCATGTTTAGGATGCACAGCTTCAATAGCATCCTTTGTATCGCCATCAGAGACTTCACCTTCACCCCTTGAATGCGTCTCATATCCCCCGCTGCACAAGAGACAATTAATTGACAAAGTTAGTGCACTTTCAAGCATTTGCCCTACTTGTAACACATGTCATGTCAAGTCTAACAAGATGCTTGTTTTTGTGGACGTCAGCAGCATCAACAACGTCAGGAACAACACTTGCATGAAAGTAGAATAAACACTTGCATGAAAGTAGGCAAACTATCCAATGTGCGCGAGAGCTGCTCCAGTTCAGAACATACTCCACGACGCAAATTCCTCTCAGTCAATAGTCTTGAAATGAAATGAGTCACGAGTTCTTCAAATTATATTCACCGACGTATTGGCCTCGGAAATACTAGCGCCTCAAAAATTACGAAGTCCTTACCTCGGAAATTACGAGCCTCAAATTATATTCAGCGAATTACTTGTTTTGTTGTCCATTTCAGAAGACACTAGCGCCTTGGGAATTACGAAATCCCGGCCTTGGAAATATTGCGCCTCCAAAATATTGTGCCTCCAAAATACTAGCGCCGGGGTATCATTGTATCAATCCAATATTACAATAGAACTAGACTAGTATCATACAAGGAACACAGAGATTTAAGTTGCGCATTGGAATAAGCTTCAGCACCTACTACTAAGAAGTTCAGTACCATGCTTCCATCTGTACATTGAAGTGAACGGGGACACGTCCAAATGGACGTCAATCTCAACAAAACATTCTCTCCCTATTCTAATATGACGTCAAATACAACGTAATCCTACTTAGATGGACATCTCTCTAAACGAGCTGATATTGACTGAATTTTCTCCCAAAGACATCAATGTCAACATAGAGGCTAGAACCGTACCGCCAAGATTGCTCCTTCAAGGACCCGCTCTGTTTGCCTTCATCGGGGCAATCGTCTTGTCTTCATCATCCTCCGACACCATAACAACAACACTTCTCCTCTTGCGCGGAGGAGAAAGTTCAGGAGCCTTACCTTTCAAGGCAGCAAACTTTCTCCCATCCTCATGAGCCTTGGATCGACGCTCCCCAACTACGCGCATGTGACACCTTAGACATCTTGCAACTTGCAAACTTGACAACTTGAAACAACTTGATACAAACGTGCACGCATCAACCTCTTTAGTAGTAGCAACTTGAAACAAGCAAACATGCACAGTTACCCAAAATGATCAAAATCCTAATGTGTGTGATTAAACACTTGCTGGGGAAATTGATGAACGAGCATGGGCACTCAATCAGTTTAGGGTGCATAAAAATCGTTCTTCAGATCGTCTGAGGCGTGCGACGGCCTAGGTCACAGCTTTGGCGTTGTGAGGATCGAAGAGGTGGAGTTCGGCGCTGTGTGGATGGAGGAGCTGCAGTCTGCACTTTGGCGCGACCTACGCCACAAGGAGGAATTTGGCGCAAAGATGATTGCGAGGTGGAGCTTGGCGCGAGGAGAAGTTGGAACCACGTACGTGCAGTTTGATGCAAATACGTTGACTTGTGTCACGAAGTGCTTCAGTTGCTGATACTCGCGATGAAGCCTCAGGTTGCACACGGAATATAGAGGTCGACAACATGATGCCCTTTGAAGCAACAAGTGGACTTTGGGAAGCGCTGTAGTTTGGAGCGAGAGGTGGAGGTCGACAAAGAGATAGAAAGAGCTCCAGTTCGGAGAAAACATAGAAAGAGCTGGAGTTTGGGGAAGAATTAGAGCACGGTTTGAGGAGGCACAATAATTTGAATTTTCCAGAGGCATCCACGACAACACATGAGGGAAAATGGTCGTTGCAAGGGGCGACATCAACTCCAATGACATATTCCAATATCCGCCGGAGGCCTGCATGATACCCGGGTAGCATAGCAAAAAATTGAACTTAAAGACGCACTCATAGCTCCGGAGCTTAAACTTTGTAGCCTACTCAGCCTCGGAAATGAGTGTAGAGGTAACCTATAAGGATTTGACCTTTGGTGTCTAACTTCAGGGGAATAGCCTGCCGCTGACTGCAGTGAATTTCTTTCTAGATAGAACCTCCTCACAAAGAGAAATTTCTAGCATACCCACAACCAATTCACTTGTCAGTATTTAGGGTTTCAAAATCGCCACAGAGAGAAGCGCCGAAAGCTGGTTGCAAGGAGAGAAGAGTTTGAACTCACCTGATTGTCGGTTGGGTTTGTTTCATCAATCTCAAGCGTCGTAGGTTGCAACGAGCTTCGATTTAGATAACATCTTTGCAAGCGGAAGCTCCGTCGGGCGATCGGCACGTCCAAACTTCTTGGAGTCGATTTCATGGCGCTCTTGAGAGGAAGAGAAACAAAAACAAGGTTGGTGAGAGCCTCCGCAGCCTCTGAGTCCTCGACGTTGAGCTCGTGCCCCTATTCTAAGTATTTAGCGGTACGAATCCTAGGGCGCGTGGATATTGAAGGTTGTAGTGTCATTTTGGTTAACAATTTAAAACAACTAAAAAATTGCTTTGGGGACTCACACAATGGATGCGAAAAATCCTAAGCGTACGCGGAGCGCTTCTAGTACAATATTATTCCTTCTCTACGAAGCTTGAGACACGTTGGCATTTATAGCCGTGCAGGTGTGAAAAGTACGGTATCATGTTCGTCTTGACATCCATGACAACGTCAAAGTCAACATGTATTTTCTTGTCAGAAATTCCAACGCATATGTAATGTCGCGCTTTCTGCAAACATCGAGGTTCACTGTCGTGTTGCTAGGCAACGGTGGCACCAAAAAACGGTCCCTTAAATGTTATTTGCTACTTGGTTCACTTCCTACAATGATATTGCTCCTTTCTATGTAATGGCACATGCTTTGTTGACACAATGTTTAAGGCAACTGGCAAACTTCAAATGACTTGTATATTTGTCAGTACATGCTACTCTTATCACGATTCTATTGCTATTGTCTTAAAGATATGCTATAGTACTCCAAAGACTTTGATAAGTGTTTGATACGTAACCATGGCATCTCATATGAATTCAAGTTCCGAGCGGTGTGGCACTACAATTCGTATTGCTCAAGATGGACACACACTACAACACGTCCCTGTTGGTGATTTGATTTTGCACACAGGGTTTGTGAGTGGCCACCGAAAAGAATGTGCGTTCTTTCACGTGCCCCTGCTATGATTGCAAGGGTGGTCGTCGCAAAACCATCCAAGTCATACGGCAGCACCATGCCACGGTGGGTCGAGATCCTTTTTTGAAAACTTCCCTTATAGGCGGAGACCCCCTTAAAGGCTACCCGCCTGGTGGTATTTGAGTTGAAGACGTTGCATTTGACAACGACGTCGTCCAACATGATGTCGATGACATACTTGACAATGCTGACGTTCTTTTAGACCTCAATCCCGACAACAGAAATACCGAACCTCCTACAGAACATCAATTTCATCCACTGGATGAGTTCCACGAAGTATAGCGCCAGGTAATGGCGGCCTTGGACAGAGGTGATGCACTGCACGAGGAGGCGGATGCGTCACATGACGTAGGCGATCGGGATGATGGTGCCAATGATACTGTGGACGGGTTGGAAGAGTTATATACACAAGCCACCACTACGGTGTATCTTGGTTCAAGAACAAGCATCGTGTCTGCCACTATCATCATCATGAACATGTGTATGGTGTTCCACGTCAGCAACAAATTCACTAATGAGTTGTTTCGATTTTTGTCTGTGGACTTACTCCCACCGGGTAACAGATTGCCTCGAATCCATTATAAAGTCCGCAAGAGCATTAGAAGACTTAGATTGCATTACAACTGCGTGCACACATGCCGAAATGGTTGTGTTCACTATGAAGGTGATTACGAAGCTATGGATTATTGTCCAAAATGTAGCACCTTTCGATGGGCAGAAGGGACAAACCACATTCCTTCAAAGGTCATTTGACACTTTCCCTTGATTCCGTGGTTGAAACAAATGTGGAGGTCGTCAGAGATAGCGCGCATGCTTACGGGGTACACTAAACACGTCAACAGCGACGGTGTCATGCATTCGGTGGTGGATAGTCCAGCGTGGAAGCACATTGACAGTGATGTCACGTTCAATAACTTTGGATATGAAGTGAGCTTTAGATGGTGTGAATCCATTCAAGTTAAACAACACAAACTGGTCGACGTGGCCGGTGTTGATCTTGATAAACAACCTTGAGCCCTGGTTTGTCACAAAGAAGTTTTTTATTTTTTTGAGCATCTTGATTTCAGGGAAGCACTCACCCACTGCTACGAGCCTCAATGATTTCATTCGTCCCTTGTTGAGGGAGCTCCAAGAACTATGGCACGGTGTTCCAGCAATTGACTTTTCTCAACTGGAACAGAGTCACACTTTCACCTTACGTGCCGTACTGATGTGGACGATCTCAGACATTCCAGCTTACGGACTCGTTTTAGGTCTTTGCTGCAAGGGTTACAAGGGTTGCCCTTTGTGTGGACCAAATACAGAAGCGAGAATGGTGAAGACAGGTGATATTCTTCCAAATAGAAGAACGAGAGGCTCAAAGATCGTGTGCAGAGGCATACGTCTTTTTATGTCGAGGCACCACCCATACCGTTGGAACTTGAGATTTAATTGGAAAGTAGAGAACCGTGAACGACCGACTTCACAGACAGGAAAATATATTATTCGTCGTGCCGCGTGGCGACAATCATACCTAGATTTAGGTGGAAAGTAGAATGCTCCAGATGATCTGATCCACGTAACAGTAGTGAAACAGCTATGTGCATTATATGAGCTGCCATATTGGGAGGTAAGAACTTCTAGACCTTGCATCTAAAACAATCTTGCGGCGTTGTTGCGTTCCTATAAATAGGCATAATTTGATTTAACGTCCATTTTGATGTCGGTAGCATCGATTTTGACGTCCATCTTGACATTATAGAGGACGTGTTTTTGAGGAAATGATGTAAGCCCGGCAAGGAAATGCCATAATGCCTAAATGTAGCAAACCAAGTGCTCTTCAATGTTCATGGCCTCATGTTACGTAAAGATCATTAATCGAATATTGGAATTCCAGAAGCGTGTTCTCATAACAATGGCTGCATATTTCTTATTACAATTCTTATTGTATTCTGTTGTGGTTATACATGTCCTCATGCAGCACTTGTTGCAGAGACATACCTTGGATGTCATGCACTCTGAGAAGAATTTGTGCAAAAATATAGTGAAGACATTGTTGGGAATGAAGGACAGTCCAGGAAGTCAAGTCAACTCTCAAGAATTGGGCATTCGGGAAGAGATATGGCTTCAATCTCTACAACGGCGCCAAGATGAGTATTACATGCCACATGTCCCTTTTGTATTGAAGCCTCATGAACGCAAGGAGTTTGTAGGAATTATTTCTAATATTCGAATCCCTTCGAACTACGTTGGTAGCATTTACAAGCGCTTAGAAGATGGCAAGGTGCAGTATATGAAGACACATGACTATCATGTCCTCATGCAACAGGTACACTAAGAATTTTATCTCTGCATGCATTGTAATAAAGTTATTTAAAAATAAATCCCGCGAGCTAATTAGTGGTGGGCGTCACCATAGACATAGGAGGAGAGAGAATCATGACACTTTAAATGTCAAAAACAAGGACACTTGCCGCAGCAAATGTTATATATGATGTTCATGTTGGCGCAGTTGGAGACGTCTGTGTCATGTTGTAATTACTAACTGTTAAATGTTGTCATTACTAAATGTTTATTTCTCGGTGGAACATGTTTTGTAGATTCTCCCAATGGCGGTTAGAACCTTTTGGATGATAATGTTGGCTTGGCTATCATAAAAATGAGTAGAGTATTCTAGAGACTCTGTGCAAAGTACGTACGATTGGCGGAGAAGGATGACATGATGCGGGATGTCATCACGGTCACATGCGTGTTGGAGAAGGAATTTCCGCCTACATTTCTGAACATCATGACGCATCTGCCAATGCATTTGGTGGAGCAATTGTTCAAATGCGGTCCCGTGCATTGTCGATGGATGTATCTAATAGAGCAATACATGAAAACGCTTAAGGATTATGTCCAAGCATTTTCACATCCAGAAGGTAGCATGGCCGAAGGGTATCAAATAGATGATACCCTTGGATTTTGTACTGAGTACATGCCTCAGTACAGAGGAACCGTACATTGCATATGGGATCTGGAAGAAGAACCTATAATGATTGATGAGATTTTTACCTCCAAGTTGCAGCGGAAGCCAAAGATGCCATATGAGTTTCAAAAATATGCACATGCCTTTGTATTGGACAATGTAATGTGCTTGGAGGAGTGGCGTCAGTGAGTGCCAAACCCCAAGTTGTGTCTATAATTCTGCATGATGGAATTTGTAGTACCTAATATTTGATACAATTTCTCTTGTCCTTTGTTTCAGTCGAAGCAATCCGAAGCATAGCGGGTTGAGTAATGTGTTAATTGTTACAATCCATCTACATCACTTCAAGAAATGCGTTTGTTTGTATATCATTCTTGATATTTGCTTTGACGTCAGTGTGTTATAGTACATGTCATAGAAGACATAGTCTGTGCTCCAAAGGACGATGAGCTTCCATGTCAACTAGAACTCTTTCATCATAACACCTCATGGAAATTGATGTCTAGAGAATATGTTAGAGCACGAGGGAAGAGGTGGGAAGAGAAGGAGACGTACCGAAGACAATTTTGCCGTCGACATCCTACAACGGCCATGCGGTACCCAATCACCTTTTTGACTTGCCTCTTTTTGCATCGTGGGTGAGTGCCTGTATAAGTGTTGTTCGGGACGCTGGTAAACATGTACATGAGGATATCATACAATATGGGCAACCTCTAGAGCGATATGTTGTGTCACATCGTCAAATGCATGTCTTTGGCATGCACTTCAGTGTCCGTAGTGCAGAAGGAGGACTTGTCACACGTGATTCTTGTGTAGTTGGCTCATTCAGCCGACAACTTCGATGGGGGCTTTGTAATGGCCGGCCCATAGAGAGAACCGATGACTATGTAGGATACATTGAAGAGATCCTCAAGCTTGACTACCGAAATCATTGCACCACTATATTTGTATGCGATAGGGTTCGAGGAAACCAAGATAGTCGTTTTCCAAATGTGCAGAGGGATAGATATGAGTTTCCCATGGCAAACTTCAACTACATGGATGGTAGGATTCATGCTGAGTCCTTTGCCTTTCCACTGCATTGTCAACAGGTGTTCTTTTTTGACGACCCGCACTGGCGTGGGTGGAAGATTATATGCCGCACGAATGTGAGAGGAAGACGTGGTGAACTCCAAATCAACCAATCCATCCCTTCTGTGACTGAAGTAGGAAATCATGAGGACTTTGCTGGTCTGCAACCGGAAATGTTGGTCACGGAGCCAGTGAGAGAGGCAACTACAGATGGTGGAATATACATCCCACCAACAAGAGAGGCTCCCATGCAACAACAAGCACAAGCAGCGCAAAAAGAATGTACATGGCGGACCTCTAGAGCAGATTTAATGAGGATGGCATAGGCACGAATGTGGACACGAATGTCATGGGCGACGCCATTTTTGATACTCCGTAGAATATTTGGAGTGACGTATTTATATACATATTTGGTGACGTATTTGGTGATGTCCAAGCTTTTATGATGGCATTTGTAACGGCAACTGTAGTTGATAAACTTTAAGATGTAAGTGAATGATTTGAATATTATTGATTATTTTAAAGTTTGCGATATAGGGAAGCCATTATTACAAAATGTGTGGATATCTATTATCT
The DNA here is from genome assembly GCA_963971425.1 of Bryoerythrophyllum caledonicum. Taxonomy (NCBI): domain Eukaryota; kingdom Viridiplantae; phylum Streptophyta; class Bryopsida; order Pottiales; family Pottiaceae; genus Bryoerythrophyllum; species Bryoerythrophyllum caledonicum. The sequence goes on along the minus strand of OZ020514.1, from coordinate 36,695,489 downwards.
TCAAGCCGTTGCATTCTTGGCTGCACATAAAATTTGTTTTAAGTTTATCCAATATGTAATCAAGGAATACACATAGCTCTATTCATAAGCATTCTGAAATTTTTGAACAGAAAATGATAACAACGAAGAAGTGGCTAGGCCATCAAAAATTCATAATGCCGTAAAGAACAACAGAATATATTGCCTCCTTTGAGTACGTCACTCATGTAGAACTTTTGCATTTACTGTTTGAGCTTTGAAGTTTACAAAGATTTCATTTTTCACGCAACTTTTGCATTGTTTTTTATTCAATGTTTCAATTTCAAAACACTCAATAAGTGTTTACTGACGTTTCATTGTCTGTATTTAATATTGAGACTTATGCCTAAATCCATTGGCAATTCAACCAATTTCCAAAGTTTTTATGTATTGCTTTTGATTGTACCTAAATCCTAAACCAAATGAATTTTTTATAATCTTTGCCATTCAGAAATGTAATTTTGAGAAGGATCCAAGACCACTTCAAGCATTTGCATTATTTTGCTCTAAGCCTTGTAAGTCTCCAAACACACAAAAAGCACTTCAAGCATTCCAAAAAAAAAATCCACTATTTCCACTTACAAAACAACCAAGAAACACTTATACAGTTCCTAGGTTTTCTAGGTTTTCTTGTTTCAATATTGAGATTTTTAAAACACCTGACGAGCACCCTCAACCAGTACTTAAGAGTTTTATTTGGTCATTTCAGTTTTGTTGCAACTGAACAACACTTGTTCATTTCCCATTTTTTTTCATTCATTCTTACAATTTTGATAACAACAAAAGACATACAAACTCCCACATTCCCATTATTTTTTTATCTAGTTTTTAAAACACCCCAATAATATCACTTCAAACTTTCGTAGTTTTTTTTTCACTCCTTAAATTCCGAATTGAACTTCAGGCTTATCCATTTTTTTCTCCAAAGCTAGAGCAATTTTTAAAGACCTAGAGCTCAAGGTATACATTTCACATTGTTTTCTTTCAATATTCATTTTTAAAAAACCCTTGAATAGCACTTCATCCAATTTCCTTTTTTCCTGTTCACTCTTTTTGATTCTGACAACTGAACGGAAGACCACTGTGTAATTTTCCAATTTTCCCACTCACTCTTGCAATTTTTGCCAAAATCAAACACCACTTAGTCATTCTCCATTTCTTTTCTTTTTCTCTTGCAATTTTCAAATAAGTTAGTCTAAGACCAATTCATCCATTTCGTTCTTCTTATTTTTTGACGGCACCATGTTGTCATTCACATTTGTCATCATATTCTTAAAACAATCCAACAACTTTAAACCTATTTGATTTCTTTATTCACGCTTTTTAGTTTTCTTCAACCAACCAATAGACCACTTTCACCTTTCGTTTTTTTTAACCTGTCTTGTAATTTTTAGAACAACCTTACACTTATTGTCCAGTCCTAATTTTTGTTGATCACTCTTAAGAGTTTGAAACACCCAAAGTCACCCACACATTTTTTTCTTTTTTCTTCCACTTTTGCAAGTTTTTAACAAGCACTAAAACCTTTCCCAGTAAAAAAGTTAATGTAAACAATGAATTAATGGAATTGCTATATTAACAAGCATGTTGTGTGATATAATTCAAATTAAAGAGGAAATAATCCCATATATATGTAATCAACTTCAAAATATTATGTATACAAAATATTTATAACATGTGCATTTAAGTTGAGCCATTAACATATTTTTAATTTCATGTGTTCCTCAAAGTCCATTAAATCATTTATTCACTATAGAGAAAGCCAAAGTTTCCACACAAACAAGTTTTGCCTATCTATGTAGAGGAGCTGCTCGTTTTCTCAATTTTTGGCTTCTGGGCACCGGGCTGCAGTCATTCTACAGTGAAAATAAACACAGTGGCTGATGTGGACATCTCACGTTTTCTATGACGTTGCACTCTGATGTGACCATGTTTTTTTTGACGTCATCAAAGACGTGTTTGTCTACAATGACATCAGTGCGTTCCGTCTTTAACATGGACACGTTTTATGCAACGTCAAACTTTATTCGAGGTATTGCGGGATTTTTTTACTAACGCATGACGTCACAGTAAACACGAGACGTAACAACCTTGACAACACCAAAAACATGGTTTTCTTATAGTGTCTGTGTGTCATGTGAGGTCAAGAGTTCTATCCATGTGTTGTCTTTTGTAGTAAATTTTATATCATTGTATTCTCCTGAAAGACATTTTAGGAAGTTATAATTTTAAGCAAGCTGCCAATCGACAGCCTCCTCTGTATGAAACCCACTTCCTCAACTTTGTTATCGAGTTCAGTGCAATCACCTGTATACCCGAACTCACTCTGCCGAACTTCTGTGATGGATGTTTTATACAAAATACTCTGTTGACGGGATCTCATTCTGAATCATTGAAGTTTTTCTTGTCGGCTGCCATCCGACAACCTCTTTTCATTTCGAGTTTGGAGATCATCTATTTGCCCTAACTCACTCGGGCCTTTACTTTAGTGGTCGCGCAATCGTTCAAAAAATCATTCTGACAACTGCTGCTACTTAAGCCAGCTGCCTACCGAGAGTCTTCTCTGTTTGAAATCCACTTCCTTTTAATCGTAATTGGGTTCATTGTTTGAGATCATCTATATGTCATTGTTTTCGTTTGAAGGAGGACGTTTTCTAATTGTGGTACTCGAAGAAAAGACCATGTTCTTTGCTTGCCCTTCGACCACCTCTCATGGCTGCATATTTTTCGTTCAATTTCGTATTTATCACCTTATTTCCAAAATTCTAACTCATTGGTGTATTATGGTGTTTTGGATTCAATAAATTTTTGTCGGTTATTTGCTGATAAAGGCCTTTCCTTATAGCTTTTGTTCATTGCTTTGCTGAAGTGTTGGCTATCTTTCCTGTTTGATCATTGGAGATTATTCCCGAGTATATTTTGCAAGAGATTTCTTCAATAAATTAATTTGGTGATTCTGATTATTCCTCATTCTTTGTCGGCTGGCCTTTGACCTTTAATTCTGTTTTTGAGAATCCTTAGGGCATATGGAGAATCTTTAGGGTTCAAGAGGAATATTTAGGATCTGAAAGAATATTTAGGATCTATGGAGAATCTGTAGGTTATCAAAGAATCTTCAGATTTTGTGGATTGACCGCCAACAATTTTGAAGGATTCTAATGGTTTTGAAGAGACTTCATAATGATATGCGACAATTATATGTAGTTTTGTGAGGCGCAATGATTGGTAACGCAATTTTCAATGTATACCCTTTGGATTTAGCCAATAATTGCTCGTTTTTTTGTATGATATAGGACATGAAATCCGAGTCTAAGTTTTTTTTGGTTCATAATTGATCGAATTGTCCACATTTAGTTAAATATCCGTTATAATTTATTTCTTAAAAATAAACATCTCTCTTACCAATATATTTTGAATACTTCAACTTTTAATATGAATCTTCTTAAGTGATTATAAATGGATAAGTGAATTTAATGATTAAACAAATAGTAAGTGAATTTCAATATACTATATGAATTGTATAAGTTCAACCAAATCTAGGTTTTCCTTGAATCCTCAAGTACAAGGTTTTTACTTTCATGAATTTCTTAAAGAACACGTTTAAATGTAATAAGAAATATTCATAAAGCTAAAGATATTTTATTATTGATAGATTGACGAAGCACGATTATATGTAATGCTTATTTTCATTCAATAAATTTAGAAATATACGATTATTGAAAAAATTACAAATTTTAAATTTATGAAATTTAAATTAAGTAAAATATTTTTGAACCAAACACCATTTTCATTACATTGGGAGATTTCTAGGGATTTAGGAGGTACACGCTCTTGAGTAATCCAATTATTTTACCGTAGTGATGAAGCAAAACAAGATTGGAATGGAAGTACAACACCATTTTTGTAAGATAATATGAAGATGTATGGGCAAACGACACCCAATTTGGAGAATCAAATTTCTTTAATTTCAATGAAATAATGAAATAATTTCTTTAATTGCAGACTTTATTTATAATATGATAGAAGTAATCCATATACAAAACATGCATCATCCTTTCCATGCAGGAAAAGGCTTCTACTATGACCCAAAACATACACATTAATTCCTAGTCAATGCACATTCAGGTATAGCCAAGCTGAATGTGCACTTGTACCACTCAGATCTTAAATCTACTTGTTCTTATCCACGTCATCAGAATTAGATTTCCTCAGCTCATCCCTACCCCTCTGAAGTTCATCTTTGCGGTTGTAACCGTTATATGGCATTTGACTAGCACGTATATGTTCTTCCTGTCGTTGGCATTGCATTCGTTGATTCCAAGTAGCAATAGGCACAGGAAGCGAGTGGCGATGACGAGAGTGACGTTTTGAGTTTTGGTTTAAACCATGCTTTGGGGAAGCACTTTGACGCTGTATAGTCGGTTGAAGCACCTATCAAAAGAGAACACAAAAATCAGCTTAAACCAAGCTGAATATGCAGCGACACATGTCAAAAAAACACAAACACCATGACGTGGAATCCATTCAAATGATTATGTGCAATTTAGATGTTCGTGAAACATGCAAAATCAAAACAGTGTTGATTAAGAGGAGAAGATACAACACTTATTAAACAATAATAAAAAAATAGAACCAACCTCACAAGTAGAACGCGTAATCCCACTTAGAGATTGGAGCTTGTTCTCATCATTTTCGACCGTTGCAACAGGCCGACACGTAGTAGGAATTGAGGGCATTTTCTCTGATGGCACCGTTGTAGGTGGTTGAATTACACCAACAAATGTTTAAAGCGCGTGATCCTCTGACGTAGGAACAAAGGGAGTTAAAATGCAACTTGTGCATATTTAGCTCTATTCGAGCTGAATGTGCACATTGCCAAAAAAAGACCTAGGATAATTATAGAGAAGGGGACGGGTGAAATTCCATGCTACGCGGAGGAAGAGACAATGATTCCTCACGTCCGCAAATAAGCACTTGGTCTCCTTTTCCACAAAACCTATCAACACCAAGGGATCCCAAAATTTGACTAGGTTGAAGAATAGAACGGAAGGCAACCTTTCAAATGCAAAATTTTGGTGGGGGGTTGTTTATTTCATCTTCTTCTATTGGAATCATCAAAGAATCTATCAAATAATGAGCTGCTCCAAGGGAGTACAAATCATTTTGTTTTTGTGGAATTGGATATCCACAATCTTCAGACTTCAAAACAAGAATCCATGGTGGCAATACAACAGTTTACTTGAGAAAATGGTAAACGGCTCTTTTTCAAACATGGAATCTAAGAGAGAACAAAAACTTACAAACCCAACAATAACAAACAAAAAATTACAAACAAATATCAAAGAACTGGCAACTGCCACTTGAATTACAAGATATGTACAGTATAACACATCAACACAATTATGTTTGATACCAGTGAATTACTAATTTGCGAGCCCATCAGATATCATAATCGCATGCATTAATTCCATGTATTCTAAGCAATATGGATCCAAGCAAATTGTCGGACGACCAAAGGGATTCTTTCGCCGAAAAGATTGCAGCCCTAACTCTGCACTACTGTGGAGCTTTTGGAGCCACGGAAGCAAGGCATTGAGGAGGAACTTATCGTTCCATCCATCCCCTTTATAGGACCAAGTATCCGCAAGTAGCACATTCTCCGGATCATTGAGGACGTGCTTGTACAGACTGTCATCTATGATGATGGTATTCTCCTTTGTAAAGGATCCACCCTTTTTTGTAAAACCGTCTTTCGACAATGTCTTAAGAAATACCTCCTTATCCAAGTTCTTAACCTTCAGATATTGAGGTACATTCCGGATCACAGCAGTTACGACTCTCCTACAATGCTCTTGCCCAAATATGACTTTTGGTGAGGCGGCTTTCGGGAAGAGGTAATTGGCGATGCTACTAGTGGTGTTCAAAATTTCATCAAACTCCAGACCGATATCGATGCAAACTTGGAAACATTGTCTAATAATGCCTTGCAGCCTGGACGAACATACACTAGCTTTGGGCCGACCTGGGCTGGAACTTTTACCGAGTGTGGCAGAGAACATGCATTGAAGGCTTGCGTAGCAAACCTCAAGCGGAATTCCTCACATACACACAATATACCTTTCAAGTCAAACACAATGTTTAACTACGATTTGACCACTCTAGGGGTTGAACAAGGCCAAAGTAACATCAATGGGCTTTGCACCAACCATAGGAGGATGCTCAAAAGGGCCAGCATCATCTTTGATGAAATCGAATTTGAGGCTAAGGGCATATGAAATTCAGCAAATTTGATTATGGGTTATGATCAAACATGCCCAAAAAATGCAACAACAGTTGATACTAAATAAGATCCACATTGAGCTCGAGTCGAGCTGATTGTGCAAGTGTATGACTACTGAACAACATGATGCACACACGGGAGAGGACTACTTGAATTACAAAGAGTAATGCATATTTAGCTTGACTCAAGCTGATTGCGCTAGTGAACGTTTACTACACAACAGGATGGAAACAGGGGAAAGACAATAGGATACAAAAAAGAGAACTGCATATTCAGCTTGACTCGAGCTGATTGTGCAAGTGTATGTTTATAGCACAACATGATACACATAGGAGGAGGAAAACAAGATATACAGAAAGTAATGCATATTCAGCTCGAGTCGAGTTGAATATGCATTACTCTTAACAATGACTTTAGGAGAAAAAACAAACATAACAAAACAGAGACAGATATACTACTACATATCTGCAGTAGATTTACTTCAACTTAAGTGAAGTCTAAAAAGGAAAAATAAAAGGAACAAGACTTAAACAACATACAAGGGAGGTAAGTAATGAAGGAGATTGGACTTCATTTGCAACTTTGTCTTTCCACCGAAATCACATTGATTGGCTCAACACTGAGATCGGCAGAAACCATGGGCTCGCCTCCAACATAGGTTGTCTCTTGCGGCGGAAAACAAGGAGAAGACGAATTCAGATCCGATGTTAGCAAAGACTGTTGGACAAACGTCTCTCCAAACAACGGGATCGTCTCCGTAATAGTAGTGCTTGGAGACGATGGTCCTACAGCCGCTCCATGAGTATCACCTAAACTATGCTCCATCGGCTTGGACTACGGTGGCAACATCTGTTTGAACCTTGCAAACATAGAAGCAATCATCGCTTGCGTGTTCCACTCCATGTCGGCTCTCTGAGCTGCAAGGAGCTCATCTTGGCGCTCTTCATGTCGTCTTGACAACTCTTGGTTGAGCCTCTCTTGCTCCTCGACCTTCTTTAAAAGCATCTCGACCTTCAATGCCATATCGGCCTCTGCAGTGGGAGGGGACGTAGATAGCGCGGGCGAGTTAACCATCACAGGAGTTCGTTGGCGCTTGTGCGGGGGCGTTGGTGCAGAAGCCATCACTTCAATGTCATCGTCAAAATTTCCATCTAAGGAATCAGCCCTACTCTGCAAGCAAAGGTTAGATGGCCCAGCACCATCTGCAATCACACTGCACCGCTGAAGAGCAAGATCCTCATAATCATCCGCACAAAATGCACCAGTATCTGCGCCTTCATTAACGCGAGCAGAAGGGGGATCTGATGGCTCAACTACCGCAACATCTGACCTCGTAACATCCACAGCAGGAACCTCATCATCATCTTCTTCATCAACATCGTCGTCGTCAACTCGTCTCTTGCCCTTACCCTTACCATAAGAGGGCTTGAGAGGATATTTTGCCTCATCAACTGGATAACCGTCGGCAACAAAATCCGCTTTGCATAGAGACAAAGCCAACTTGCCCTTGCTTTTGTACTGATCACTCTCAAAAGTCTCACAGATGCACGCACACCTTGGAGATTTGATCTGCAAGGTACACCAGAGACACTGGCAATCAATTAAACTAATTCAAGCGACATATAATTGCATACCATGAAACTACACTACTTGCATATTCAGCTCAAGTCGAGCTGAATATGCAAACAAGAGAGCTCGTCCAAAATTCTTACCATTGATGCAGTAAGAAACTTTGAGCCTCCAAAGGCAGAGAAGACTAAGTCCCCGGGGCTGCACCATTCTTTGAGTACTTGAAAGTAGAACTTCATCGTGAACTCGGTAGTGTTCACGCGAGACTTCAACTTGTTGTATTTGCGAGCCTTGGTGTTTGCAACATGAAGCGGATAGACATACTCCTTTGGTACTAAGCCACGCCGAGCCAACCGCTTACGGACTAGCCAAAGAAGTTCCACAGGATCTTTTGACAACTTATTGCTTATCGGCAGATCTTCGAGCCGCTCATACGTTCCAGGAACTCGTGCGGCAGATCGGTGATCGCAGAGGCGATGTTGGCCTCACCGTCTGAGTTACCAACTTCTTGGTTTTTTGCACTAGATCTTAGTGCTCTTTGAGTTGAAGCCTCCGGAGCAAGTGATCGACGCTGCCTCTTTGGTGGCGTCGGGTTTGTAGACAACGACTTCTTCGAATTTGCACTACCAATTCGAGCCGTTGTAGTCTTCTGACCGGTGGAACCGCCTTGACTAACGTTGCCACTCTCAGTTCAACGAGAGACCTCCACCGAAGTCATCTTGGATGAGGTCTGCGAGTTTGGAAGAACCTTCATTGCTATTGAATAGAGGAGACTTGTCAACTTCGATGACTAAGCTTTTGCGCGGAGAGGCCCACCAATGCTGCTCTTCCAATATTCTTTGTCCTGCTGTTTGAGGATGTCCTTCTTTATTGACTTAAACAATGAGTTCTCAATACTGTCGAGAAAGGGATCAAGGCTGAAAACTTGAGTCATGCAGTCGATCAGAACTCTGTACTGAAGACTACTTTCAGTTGTCGTCTCACATTTAACCACGAGGACCTTCTTGTGGTGGTCAAACTCAATAATCTTCTCATCTGCTAAAACATGCAAGAACATATCCATGCCTCGATATTTGTGAGTCAACACTAGGCTGTTAGAGTGACCGATATGTTCGAACCATCACGCCTCATGCCTCTCTGAATCCCGAAGGTCATAGCAGTTGAGTAACTCGTGCTCCTCTCCGTCGTCGGACTCGATCGCAATACTTGTTGGTTTGTAGTATTGCTCCAAGACCTCTTGGTCATTCATTGGATTTTTGCAATGGAAGCAGTAAGTGAAGTTAAATTTTACTATGCGTACTTAACGCGTCACAGTATTTCCTATAGTGTGCATATTCAGCTTGAGTTAAGCTGAATATGCAATAAAACGATTCATTGCACAGGTGTGGTTCCGTCAAGAAGTTTCAAGTAAGTCTTGTATTACAACCTGCGTGTGTTTGAAGTATCTTTTTTTATGCTTACAATCAAACTTCCTTACAAACTTCAGATTTTACCATTTCTAGTGCACATTTAGCTCGACTCGAGCTAAATGTGCACACAAAGCCTCTTTAACTGTGCACATTCAGCTCGAGTCGAGCTGAATGTGTAGATTATTATTAATGTAACGCACATGAACTAATGAACCAAACGTGCATATTCAGCTCGACTCGAGCTGAATGTACACATTATGATCAATCTGTCACGCACATACTAATGAGCCGGAAGTGCATATTCAGCTCTAGTTGAGTTGAATGTGCACGAAAAGCTCATCAGACTGTGCACATTCATCTCGAGTCGAGCTGAATATGCACATTCTAATTATCCTAACGCGCTGACTTGATCAACCCACCATGCACATTTAGCTCGACTCAAGCTGAATTTGCACATCATTCAAAATTGAACGTGCACATTCAGCTCGACTTGAGCTAAATATGTACATCATTCAAAACTCAACGTGCACATTAAGCTCGACTCGAGCTAAATATGCACCTCGTGATCAACCAATTGTGCATATTTAGCTCGACTCGAGCTTAATATGCACTAATTATATGGATGAGAAACTACAAATTCATTCAAATTGAAAGTTCCGTGGGAGTCTGCCTACCTCGTTTCCATTTTTTGCTTCAACGTCTCCTGGATTTTTTCTTCGATTCATTAGTGTTGAGATTCTACAACTCGTTGGCACCCTTCACACATGAAGATATGGAACGTATCAACACAAACCCAAAGTCATCAATTTCAATCCTTCCTTAAACTACGCAAGTGAATTTGAATCAATACTACAATCTAAACTCATTTTGAAACTGTGAAACTAAACTTCTTTCATGGCAATTCAATCCATTCAAACACATCAACTTGCATCTCAGTTTGCATTGTAATTTCAATTGCATTGCATAAAAGCATTGCAAAAATCGAATATACCACAACATGGAAGCTAGAATTACTCACCTCAATTGCAGTCTCTTGAATCTTCAACCAATTGGCTTGAGGTATGTCGCACAAAGGAGCTGCTTCAGTGACAAAATGTCCCCTCTTTAAATCGCAATCCAATCACTATTAAAAGCTCAAAACTAAACCGTCGCAAACTTCTACAACTCACTCACAGAACCGCTCAACTCGCTCACAGTAATTGGACTCATTCCTCACAAAACTTGTGCTCACAACTCACACACACAAATCGCAAAAAAATTATTCACTAAATTTGTACTCACAACTCACACAAAGAAGTTGCAAATAAAAGTTGCCAAACTTGCTTCCACAAACTCACAACTTCCTCACACAACTTGCAATCTCCTTCAGAGAAGTCGCCGAAGTTGCAACCCAAACCCCATCACAGATCTCCTCACAAACCCCCACAATGTGCAAACCCTTGCACACAAGATGAGTCGCCGAAACTCTACAACTTGAAAACCTACCCACTCGCATACAACATCACAATTTACAACAAGAAAACCCTAAACTCTCACAACCCACACAACAACTCGCTCAATCCACACAACAACTCGCTCAACCCACACAACAACTCGGTCACACCTCACAACAACTCACAACAATGCGCTCATAACAATATGCTCACAACTCACATAAACACCCTCACAACTCACTACTCACAACAAGCCGCTCACTATAATTTCAAACACTACACTCACAACCCTCTCACACACAACGCACAAGACTAAAACCCTAAACACACAACACACACAACTCTCCTCGCTCACACACACATCCATGCTCACAATGCACAAACCCTAACACAAAGGATGACTTGGTCAGCGCAAGAGACGCTCAAGAGAGGTGAGGTTGCAAAAGAGACAATCACAGAAGATGAGGAGGGAGGTGAAACCCCACCTACAGAAAGTGAAAACGTAAAAATGATAACCTTTTCGTTAAACATCCATTCTATGGTTTTAGTTCTTGATTGGAAAGTCCTATGACCGTGGGCCGCATTTCCTCTTGACTGTGGGCCACCTTTACAAAGTGTTTAGCATATTAAAAATTGTGCAAGAAGTGGTAAGCTTGAAATTGTCAATTCAATTTAAACTTTTGGGAACATAAATATGTTTCTGAACATTAATCAAAATGGACAAGAAGAAGGTTTACACTACATTATTGGTGTAGAAAAAATGAAATTAAAAACTATGAAGACATTTAAGTCTTTTGTACCTTGACCGGGAATGTGTGACAATGTGTAAAAATGTTTAACTTGGGTTAATATATCTTTCAGCACTAAAGTCAATAGATTTTTTAATAGTACAAAAGAAAATTTTATTTATTGCTAGTAATCAATATTCTCACATTCAATATAGTGATTTAGATAAAGTATTTGGAGTTGCCGATCGTGTCCACTTTTCCCATCATACTACTAAAATCATAATCCGCGTAGTGAACCACGCAGCGATCAATCGCGCTGTCAACCTTGGAGTAAACTATAGGAACGGTGCAGCCAACCGCGCAGTAAATCATGTTATCCTTTTTTAAATATAGTTTGTAATATAAAAACTACATGAAAATGGTTGGACTAATGCGTTGCAAAGCATTAGCTTGAGTTTTGGGTGTGACAAACATGCATTTGTGTGTTACAATTTGTGCTTTTGATTAGAAATTGGACGTTCAAAATATTTTTTGAGTTAAGCACTAAATGATTGAATTGTAAATTATGAGTTGTAAACTTGGGGTAAAAAAGTTGTGAAGTTGGAGTTGTGATCTTGGAGGTTGGCATACAAAGTTGGATTTGCAAATTGCATATTCGAGTTGTGGAGATTGAAATTACAAGTTTTGAGGTGAGATTGCAAGTTTTGAGATTATAATTGCAAATTGAGTTTGTGGGTGTGTGAATTTGAGATTGTAATTGGACATTGAATGTAGTAAAAATTACATGGAAGATTAATATAAATTGACACCATAAGAACCAACTTAAATCTTGTAGACTCTCTAGAGTGTCATTGACTCTTTTGAGTGTCATTAAATCATTGATCCGAGTGGACTCTTTAGACTTTAGGACTTGTTTAAAAGATTTTGGGGTAAAAGTACGTAACAATAGGATCCTCTTACACTAAATATTTATGAGATAATTTGGTTATAAAATATGTGGCTTCTTAATATGTGTGGAAAAAAAATATTATTATTTCCAATTTGTCCACCAAAATGACTTCATGCAATTTACAGTAACAAGAGAATTGGAAACTAATAATATAATAGTTACATTGATAATTGACACCTTCATAATTATTTTGATAAGTAAGAGTAGAATTTTCTTTCAAACATTTCATGAAATAATGTGGTACAAATACCGTGACTTTTAACCATAATATCTCTCAAAAATTGCAGTAGTAGTAAGAAGTTGAGTCTATGTGGTTATAAATTGAGACTTTTGACCTTTAATCTAAAATAACTTGCTACGACTAATGAAGAATTTTGTCCATTGAAGGGACAACATGTAATTTTGAAGTTACATTTATACAAAAATTATCAACTTCAAAGCTCTTAGACATGTTTTAACTAAACACCCGTATACTAAAATAACACTGCACAGTATATTAAATTTGCCATATGTTTACTTAAGTACTCATAACTTACTTCTATTCATGAAAATTTGAAATAGCGCTTAATTATGAAATCACGTACATTCATTCTTTGGTGAATATTAACTATCATCTGTACAACATTGACTTATACTTTAAAATAAACTATATACAATGGATGTTAGATTGTAATTATAGCATGATGGCCAAATAAATTTCAACTTTGTCTGAAATGCTATTTTATTGTTCAAGAAACTTTGATATGCATGATGATATTAGATTTTATAATAACATATTAGAATGTCGAAGCAAGTAAAATCGTATTGAATGCTATTCTGAAGGAACTTTGTTCATGTACTAAATTATGAGTATTCAGTGTTCAACCCTAAACTATGTGATAGTATAAAGTATAAAACTATTCAATCCCATATATTAAATAATGACTTGAAGTTAACATTTATAATTATATTTAACAAAACAGTATCCAAAATAAATATAAGATTTATAGATTTGTTGGTATATTGTACAATGTTACAGTGTTACAAATTAATATCATAAAGCTCATTTGGTGAAATCATTATGTATCTAAATTCTATTTTATCATATGTAGTATAGTGTACAACAAACAATGATGTTACATATTATTTTGGATATTATAGAAGACTAGTATGTTATGTTGTTTATTTTGTGATAATGGTATGTACTATAATATCTTGCCAATTACTTAACCATGATAATCCAATCCTAGATTTTGAGAAAAATAACTCAATTTTTGCATGTTACATATTAAAACACTTTATAACATCAATAATCACCATGTACCAATAAATTTTTATTTTTCTAAATGTATGTCTTGGATGACAACCATTTAATTAGATTCATTTACATATAGTATGACCTCAAATTCATCTTCAACTTTCAAAGTCCTTAAATAGGCTAATTATCGACCATTGACAAAGGTAGTAGTAGTTTTTCTACAAGGATTTGAAGGTTGTTCTAGATTGTGCAAAACATGAACATATGATGATTGAAGTATATATAACAAAAAAACCATATGTCAGTTTTTGTATATAGAAGTATGCATGTATGTTGAATTTTTTTTAAATTAAAATTATTTTAAACTAAACTTATTAAATACATAAAATTTTACATTCACTGGATGTAAAATGACCCAAATATAAAACAATAGGCTTTTATTTTGAAAAATTATCCGTCAAATATATGAAATTTGTAATTGTATGTATGAAAATTAGTATTTATAACTTAAAATATGATTATAACTTCATGTAAATAGTAATGAATAACTATACAGTAACCTCTAAAGGCCCAAGGCACTTCCACACCAAAAACACTTCAAAATTACTCGTTCTAGTGCAATGAGGAAAGAGGGAAACAAAGTCTTTTATTTATGCACTAGCAATGTCTTCACAAAATTTCATAAAAAATTTCCGCACAAATTGAAAGATTATAGAGTGTGAAATAGAGAAAATGGTTCATTTTATTCCTTGCATTGAGTAGAACAACAAACTTTGACTTCACTTAATTTGAAATTTTTGCAATACACAAGGTCTAGATACTTTACCATCTTGGTAAGCATGAAGTTAGTTCCTTGGACACCAATTTTTAGAGGTAGAATAAGGGTGTAACAAATTCAAAACAATTGTATAGGAAGTGGAGGTTCAAAAATTTCCACTTTAAGTTTTATTTTTTCGTAAAATAAATATGTTTTGTAATAGAAATCCAAACCGTTGATAGAAATGTTGCACCCATTTAGAAGTAGAAAAATAAAACTTATAAAATAAGAAGATCTATAAATACTATGTGGAAAAGAAGAAAGTTTTTTAGTACCTTGCCCGACAATTTGTGACAATGTATGAAACTGTTTGACTTGGGTCAATATGTTATTTATCACTACAGATAAGAATTTGTTTTTAAAAATATGAAAGAAAATAATACTACTTGCCATTATTGAAAATCTTACACTCCACTAAGTGATCAAGAAAAAGTTTTAGGACTCCCTCGGCATGCCCGTTCTCCCCATTAAAACTTCAAAGTCCTATAACTTTTGCATTGAATGTCAGATTGAAGAAAAGTTGTAGTGACACAAAGCTTTTAGTATTGTCCATTTACGACACAAAATTCAAAAAGGAACGTTATAAATTGACTCTATAGGAACTTCCAAAAATTCTTAGAATCCTTCGAGGGGACTCTTGGGCCTTTGGGGTCAAAGATGATTTGAATTATAAAACACATAAATTAATAATAGCAAGTGAATCAATATCGCATGAGACAATATCATCTTGCAAAGTCAACTCAAAGGAGTAAATATTAATTCATAACAAATGAGATGAAGTAGTGACTTCTTAAATCTTATCTTAAGGTGATATGCAATGAATTTTTTTAAATCAATACCAAGGCACAATTCAATTTTGATACAACAAACAATCTTATAGAAAGGACATTTTGATTTAGTGGTAATCTCGATTCTAATCTAAACCCTAATCCTAAACCCCAAATACTAAACTCTAAAATCCTAAACCCTAAATTTTAAATCATTAACTCTAAACAGTAAACTATAAATCCTAAACCCTAAAAACTAAACCCTTAAACCTAAACCCTAAACCCTAAACCCTAATCCGTAAACCTAATTCTAGAATTGTCTAGTCTCAAACCTTAAACCCTATAATTTACACTTCATACCATGAACCGGCAATCCTAAACCTTAAACCCTAAACCCTCAATGTCAAAATGTAATTTGAACTCTAGAGCTAAAACCTTACTTTTAAAATCTAGTCATAATCAACATCCTTAATATGGAAATAAATGACCGTAATCAAATACCCATAACCCAAATTGATAACCTTAAATTGATACATAATTCTATACCTTAAATTTAAATTGATTCTTGCAAATTTAAATTGATACCCATAACCCCAATCCATAACCTTAAATCGATCGTGTAAATAGAAACTTCCATTACATTGAGATATGGGGAGAAACTTATGTGGTTGTTAATTTTTTGGTCAATTTTGGAAGATGCTTTATTTGGAATAGCTCCTCCCCGCCAAATGTGATGTCATTCCCGCTCTTTTCTTAACGGCAACTTGTTCAACGTGGTCTAAAGACCCAATCCTCTTCTCTTTCTCTCTCTCTTTTCGCACCTTTCTAATACTCGGCAAGCCTTTGTGAATCAATACTGTCTCAAAGTACGCCTTGACTTTTGAAAGACCTATTGCATTCGAAGTCAAATTTCTCTGCAAGAAGTAGATACATTATTCTAGGTCAACTTAGTTGTGTTTGGAATTTCTAGAGATGCGGAGGTGTGTGGTTGTGAATGGTGGTTGCGGCCGTGACAAAGAGTAGGGTTTTCTCTTCCTTCTTCATTCAAGACGTTTTGGTGCACGCAATCAGATCATTTGTAAGTGACTTCTCTCTAAACTTTATGGTGATTTAGTTGGCATTTGGTTCGCACATTTGATACTATCATTTTCAATATAATGAAAAAGTTGTAGGAAGGAGGTGATACTTCCGCATCGACATAGTCGCCTCCTCGATACAGGTTTAGGGCTTTGTTTTTTTATTTGTACGTCTATATGACATATATGTTCTTGCAACTGTCAAAATGCGTAGTTTTGTTGGTATGAGTGCTTCAAGTTTTGATTGAGTACTTTTGGTTCAGCAATCATCAATTGTGCTCGATATTGTCGCCGTAAATTCCGAACATATAATATGTTGTGCACATTCAGTTCGACTCAAGCTGAATGTGCATAGAACATGCTATGAATATTTTTACAAAATATATGCAGTGCACATTCAGCTCGACTTAAGCTGAATATGCATGGTATGTGTTCTGCACATTCAGCTCGACTTGAGCTGAATATGTATAGTTTGGAGTACTATACTACGTCAACTAATTACACTTTTGCCTTAACTTTAGAGTGCCTTGATGGACACTTCAACTGATGCCTCAATCGACGATGATTTTGATTTGTCAAGTGACAGCTCGTCTTTCCACGATCCAGTAGATGTTGATTTAATGGAATTCGAAGTTCTCCCAAGGCATTCTTAGGTTGGTAAGATAGTCGAAATGAAAAACTTGTCCGGTGTTACAATTGCCATTGGAATACTTCGTAACCTTCACACCATGGCTATTCCTGGGACTGATGCTCCATTAGGTTATACTCACGTTGCCATTCAGATCTTGAGGACATTAGTTGAAGATGAAGCACCGGACGAATGGCGTAATTGTATTAAGATTTGGCATGTTGGTCAGGTTTTCTATAATAGTGTCAGTCTCATGCATCACCAACAGTGTGATATTTACAATTCTGTAATGGCAATGAGAACCCGGTCTCTTGGAGAGAGGACTCGCTCTTATGAAAGTTCATCTAGGATCCCTCCAACCATGGTTTCAAGAAAATCATCATTTCTCCTCTCTGACGAATCTATAAACTCTGTTGCTGGAAACCGCTGTTGCTTCAGGAGTTGTATTCAATGCTTCCTACGATTGAAGATTAAGGTATTGCGGATGAGGATGTATTTTGGTACCTCTGTTCAATTTAGAAGGCATATGAAGCTAGATGTTCACGGACAGTTTTATGTGGACAATAACGGTAGAAATGTGGTAACCATTGAGGGCGTTGACGTGTGTGCAGCTGCCTGGCAGCACATCATGGGCGTGAGTGAAACCTCGTTCTATGAATATGCCAAGGATGCAGCGGTTGGTGTAGTTGCGTAGCCCCATGGAAATACTGGGAAACAGAAACCTAGAAATCACACAGAAACCTAGAAACCGCAACATTACGTGTCATTCTGAATAGGAATGTTGACCACATGCCCCACAAGTTCCGCATCTTGCCTTCTGGTGAGACATTTGTGGCCAAAGTTCTTCCCGCGAATTTCAAGTAGAAAGATCAAATTCCTGCCATTGATGCCCATTTAGTTAATTGCGGGCTTTCCCAAATTTCCACTTCAGGGCTGAGTAAGATTAGGCGGATCCATTTTTCCGATTACAATGAAAAACGACCTCGGAATAACTTTTCACGTTGTTCAACTTGTGATAAGTACCATTTCCATCAGAGGTTGCAGCAACCTGGAATAGAAACTGCGCTATTGTGGTAGCAGAGGTTGAATCTCCATTAGGATTCAGCATGGGCTCATCGAGAGTTGTATTAATCCAACCATTACTGCTTTCAAGAGTTGCCAGATGAATGTGTTACGATTATGCACGACAAGATGGATCACTTGAAGACAACATCTCATGTCCTCTCTCACAAGACGGAACATTTGGATGGTGTGATGAAGTTGCCCATCTCTGTTACTGGAATGCTTGCACATGGTCATGGCGATGTTTGTTATGCTCATTATGGCTTGGACATTTATCCACATGATGTCAACTATACAGTGGGATCTTTTGCTAAATTGTTGCGAGATTTACAACAACCTCTGAAGACATCGTCCCGACAATTATTTTAGAGTTCGGAGAGAACTGCATTGTTTCGAGCTGTTTTGCAAAGAGCTTCAGATACTTGTGTCCCATTCCTCCGCGCCGCACCTAAGTCTCTAGCTACAACAAAACCTCTGCCACCTATATTGCATGTGCAAATGGACAATGCGGTGAGTGACAACAAAAATAGATATGTGTTTTGCTTTTGGTCTCTTCTTGTTGCAAATGGTATCTTCCGAGAGATTTATGTTAATTTCATGCTTGTTGGCCACA
Source organism: Bryoerythrophyllum caledonicum (assembly GCA_963971425.1). Lineage (NCBI taxonomy): Eukaryota > Viridiplantae > Streptophyta > Bryopsida > Pottiales > Pottiaceae > Bryoerythrophyllum > Bryoerythrophyllum caledonicum. The sequence goes on along the minus strand of OZ020514.1, from coordinate 36,676,903 downwards.
CACATGATGACATTGATGCATTATTTGGTGGATGGAGTATGGCTTTGAAGAAGGAGAGTTTCCCCACGATCCCTTTGCTTATGAGATCATTTATGGAGAACGAAAGTGTTCCAACAATCCCCCACTTGATTGAAGAAGTCCCGGACTTCAAGTCCTTTATTTGTGAAGGTATTGCAGGTGGAGACGAAGCATTGCAGGGCTACACAAAGGCTCACCAATTCAAATTCTTTGTTGACTCCAATGGATGTTCCATGATGAAATACAAGATTCTTTGTCATCAAGATGATTGGCTTCCAAGATAAGGGGGTGGGATCAAATTGTGGAAAGACGATTCAAATGGGAGGTCTTTGTGGCCACGTGGAGAACCACCTTCATTGCAGCCACATGCAATACGCAATCTTCCTGAAGTGATTAAAGGTCTTTCTGGATTCATTTCATATTGGGTGCATCAAGCACGTGAGGATCATACAGGTGAATATCAAAGGCAATATGAGCCTTTGAGCTACTATTGGCGGGCAGTTAGAGAGTCACTTAGTCAACCAATGGACTTGCCCACCTCTCTACATGATGGTTTTTGGCCTTCTAGTCGTATTGGTCAGACAATCGAGGACCAATTCACAAGTGTAGGCGCTGTTCGTGAGGAGCATGATGAGGATGACCACTTTGTTGGGTAGAGTCGAGATAGGCCAACCCCTTATTTTTGGATTGATCGAGACGTTTACTCAGGCTATTTTGTTGCATTAAGACCATGTGATAGAGATGAACGCCCTGTATGGATTGCACAAGCACTCTCGGACCCTAATTCGGATCTGGAAAGGCCTAATTCTATCAAAATACATTACTTCCGCCCCACTTCGCGCGATGCAAATGTCCAAAGATGCTATGCAAGATGGGCCTCTTCCAACGGTCTACTATGGACAATTGATGAGGAGCAACTTCCACAATGGGAGGACACCGGATCTCTGTTGACTACATGGAAGTCTAGAAGTAGGAGTGAATTTCCTGTTGTGAAGATACCTAGAAATCAAGTTCAAATCATTCAAGATAGTTTGATTAGGGATGTCGAGCCGTCTTCTTTGCAATGATTTTTTAGTACAAAGATGTTGCTCTTATACTAGTATCCAAGAATGTGTGCATACGATCGAAATATGTTGGCTTGATTTAAGCTCAAATCGAGCTGAAAGTAGACACCCATTTCTTGTGGAGATTAATACATTTCTGAGTTTTGATATTTTGTTATTTCCTATGCTGAATGGTTTATCGCATAGGAATTCCTTGGGCACATTCAGCTCGACTCGAGCTGAATGTGTATGGCTTTCTTCTTGGAGAGAAGTGAATTCTGGGCTTGACGATTTGCCCTTTGATATTTGTTATTCTGAATGTTTTATCGCATAGGAATTGTTGGGGCACATTCAACTTGACTCGAGCTGATAGTGTGCTTTGATTCAAGAAATGCATTTTCGTGCCTTGACATTTGATCTTTGAATGATATTTGGAGTTGTAAGTGTTGCTTGCTTTCAACTCGACTGAAGCTAAAAATGTACTTCAATTTCCTTCTAGCCTAATTTTAAATTGAAAATAATTCCGCACCTTCCATTTTAGTGGACACCAAACTCAAAGATAGTATTCAAAGATTACTGTGCAAATCACTAAGCATTTGCATATTTAGGTTAGATCAAGCTTTTCGTATTATTTTGGGAGGCTCCTAATCTCCCAATATACTGAATATGGTGTTTTCAGGTTTAGTTTGTTTGCGTTACATACTTTAGAAGAGGTTTACATTTCCCTAATTTTTTCTATTTTAGGCATGTTTGAGATGAATATTCTTTGTTTTAAAATTTATATGAATAATTTGTTAAAGAATTATAAATTTTGTTATATGACTTGAAGATAATTTTTCATATAGTCTCTTCAAAACTGATATTCAACACAAACTTGTCAAGTTTTTGTAGTGTCTGCATTGTTTGAGATTGTTTTAGCATTCAGCACCTATACTTTGATGACTCTCACTTACTTGAAGTTAGTTTTAATGTCAACTATATGGTTAATCTACCTTTGTAAGAAAAATTTGGGTGTACAAAATACTTGAATATTACTTAATCCCTATAAAAGTTTCTGGTCAATTTCACACAAAAATCGCTTCTAAACTGCCGATTCTAGTGCAATTAGTAAAGAAGGGAACAAATACTTTTATTTCTAAATTTAATAGTAGGATTTTTAATAGGACTTACCAAATAATCTACTTACAAAACTTCATTAACATTGACTGCACGGATTGAAAGATTTTAGAGTTTGAAGAAGGCAAACCATTAATTTTCTACCCTGCGTTGAGTGGATCAGCAAACTTTTACTTCACTGGTTGTTAAATATTTGCACTATTCATGGAACTCTAAATGCATTACCATTATGTTTAGTATGATTCTAGTTCATTGTACACCATTTTTTAAAAGGTAAAGAAGGGACGTAGCATATTCAAAAACATTGTGCAAAGATTAGAAGTTTGGAAAAGGTCAATTATTCACATTTGATGTTTTTTTAATTAAATATGATTTAGAATATTGATCTAGACAGCCACTAACAAGACTAACTTCACATCTTGTAAAAAAATAAAAAAGATGAAAAATAATGAAGATCTATAAGGTTTATGAGGAAAATAAGAAGTTTTTGTGTTCCTTGCTAAAATATGTATGAAAATGTTTGACTTGGGTTTAAATTATTTTTTAACCCAAAGACAAAATTTTTTTTAGAAAACTTTCAAAGAGGATAATATTCTTATTATGTATGAAAAACCTATATGGTAATAGAAACTTCTAGGAAAATTTTGGAGCTGCCCGGAGTCTATATTTTTTGGTTTGAGTGGTACTAATTTTTGAACCACAAAGCCAAAAAACATAATAAACACACCTCCACAAAGCTTTGACCAAGAGAAATCTAGTATAAAAGTTTAAAACATCAATATATATATTTTTAATTATAGGTAATTGCCCAAACTCAAGGAATCCCCTCCAAAGAGATTTGGGCCTCTAGGGGTTAAGTATAGTTTTCCTACAAGAGCTAGAACGAGCTACAAAGTTTAGTATCATCTAACATTTTATAACAACATTTCATTATAGTTTTTATAAAGTATTATGAAATATACATTTTAAAAAGCATGGAATGATTTAACAAAAATTGGTTACTTTTTAAAATCAAGTCTATAACAATATGATATTTAGTAATATCGATATCATTTTATAGTTTCCTATCTTGGTATAGATAAGAGTACATTGTAAGTATGTGTTTATTATAAAAATATATATTTTAAACATTTGCATGTGATATTTTACTACTCTATAATTTCTCTTTGTCTTACGTTTAATTTTTCCATTAATTGGTAATTTCATTTATCTAGTTGTTTGGTGTTTTTTTATACCATTCTTGTGAAGATATATTGTAGAGGCTTAGTTTATATTCTACAACAATTTCAACCAACAGTTAAAAAAATATTTTAAGTTGTATTCAAGATTAATATTTGTGATAAAAAAAAAAAATATTATATTGGATTTTTCTTATTATCTAATTCAAGGCTTGACTTATTTATAAAGTTTGTGAACATAATTTATTTTTTTCCCTCTTCTTCATTTGCTTTGAAGAACAAACATGTATGTGATATAAGTCCGGTGGACATGGACTTAGTGGTGGAACAAACAGAAACTTTATTCACGCTGGCCCTTCAGGACCGGAGTTCTTCTTCTTTTGTGTGACATAAAACATTTCTCATCTTACTTAAAAGTGATTAAATACTGGTAAAAGTTTGATTTTTTATTAATGAAACGAAGAAAGCTTTAATGAATATACAGTTTTTTTAAAGACAAAATTCAATTTTCTTCAATTCTTATTTGAAAGCAATACTAAAACAAATTATATAGATTAAAACTTTTAATATTCTAAGAGTCATTTACTTTAAATCGATTTTGATTTTATGAGGCTTACTTTAATAAATAAATCATTTTTTTTGAAGACCAATTTAGCAAATTTTGGTTAATTTTAATTACATTTTTACGTATGAAACCATATATGACTTTGAGTTTTTCATTCATTAGAAAATCCAATTTTGTCAAAACAAATCTCATTTGTTTTATTCGAGTTGGTCGCATTCCTAAAATGAAGTGATTTGAAAACCTAAAAATGTTAGCTTAAAAGTTGTGACAAAAATACCTTTTGTCCCACCCAAAAATGTTGTTGTTGAAAGTAGTCTTTCCCGCCCACCTCTGTTTTTTGTGCACCGAAGTCATCACGACATTCACACTTTCCCTTGGAAATATACAATTCAACCTCTTCCCTCTTTGAAGCTCTTTGTGCCTCGCCTCCACTTCCACTTTTATGCTTCAGCTCTTGCCTCTGCGTAGTAAGATACTGAACTGGTTTATATTGTTCTTGGTCATTTTTGGATACACGAATGTCTTGTATGGTTTTTTAGGAAAGAAGTGTAAGTGTGGCTGTATTTTTTGCACGTTGGTTAAATTCATTTTTGCTTTTGCTTTTGCTTGTGTGGCACCCATCATATCAATGTTTTCTTTTCTGCTTTCTGTCTTCAAGAGTACAGGTCAACTTTTCCATCGTACGTTATTTAGTATTAATGATCATGGAGCATTGCAGCGGTTCTTGTTTGCACATAAATCAAATCTCTATCAGTGACACTCCGCATATGACGAAATCACTGTAGCATTCATAAGCCAATTGGATATTGGACGATTGGTGACAGTATCATCCTCGAGTCGAGGATAACCTAAACTCACATGAGCGGATTAGATGAATCATTAAGGAAAAAACTTATCAGATTTATCCTCGGCTTGAGAATAGAACTAAGTAACCTTAGTGCATACGAAATCGCCAATTTCAAAGTGTAAAGTATCGTATCAGTATGACGATTGATTATGAAATAGCACTTATCTTCAAATCGAGGATAACGGATATCCTTTTGTTGCAATTTGATGAAATTTTAATTACTAAATTGCATGAGTTCATATGTTGTATCAAAGTATGATGTCATGTCAGACTTTGCCCAATGTGAGTGGTATATGTTACGAGGGTGTCATGCTTAAGTCGAGGATATTGAAAAGTACGAAATTTTGTAACTAGATAACCTAATTTATGATGGTTATTCTCGAATCGAGGATAACTGACTACAATTTTGATGTCATCCAAGATGCATGTTGAATGTAGACTGTTAGTTATTAGATTTATGTTAGGAAGCGCAATGCCTATGTCATTCATGTACTCAATGAGATATTTTTACAGAACCGGAATTGATGAATAATTTTCTGAATGCTGGTCTTTGTTCAAAGTGTTGTGTATATTTGGTGTATTTTCTCCGGGTTTCAATCATTAGTGTGTTGTTATACCTTATTGTGGTTTTAATGGGTGTATCCCTAATTTAGTGTTGAAGTATTCTAAATCTGCAATAATCCTTGTGTGGAAGATAAGTGTATCTTATTTGTTTCTATGTCCTCTCATAGGAGCCGTCTTTTACAAATATACCATTTAACTGGATAACAAATCCTCTGTCCTTTTCATTGTGATATCTTGAAGATGAAAGAATGCTCATATGATGGTGTAGTGCGAGTTCCACCTACCTTGCCTCCAGGTGTTGCTGCATGTGAGGAAATTCCTCGCGCGTTGTGGTTCTCAAAGCGCGTTATCCTTAGAAAGACATTTGAGGTTGATATTGAAGTTGGACTTTGCCAGAGTGTTGATTCTGGATTTGTTCCTGAAACTGGTGGTCAGCCAGTTGGAGATGATCATGTTGCTATCTAATTGCCAAATGCTTAGACGAGAATGAAATTCCATTGAATTGGATGTTTGCCCTCCGAGCATGGCCAACTCAACATGTCTTTCTTTGTAATGTGAGTTTGTATGACCAAGAGCAAACTAGCATTTACAATGCAGCTCTTAAAGTATTTTGTCGCGGACCTAGAGTAGGCGTTTGACAATACGAAACCAATCGTCAGAGGGTAGAGGGTCCTTCTCCACCAAAGAAGGAAGTACTTCTTCCTACACAATTGATCAACTCTATAGCCAACACCATTTGTTGTCCAAAAAATTGTACTCAACAATTTTCACGGTGTTCAATTTTTGTACTTCGCTCCCAAGTTTACCATGACATTGGAGGTGTTTCCTTTCGGAAACATGTTTGGCTTAATGTACATAGGCATATCCACATGGATTCCAATGGCAACCATGTGGTGACGCTTCATGGAATTGGAATATGCCAAAATGCATGGTATACTATCATGGGGGTTAGCCAAGCCACATTCTATTGGTACAAACAAGAGGCAAAGGATGGGATGTGGGTAGGGGCACACGGAAACTCTGGTACAAAGAAGCCTCGGACTCATACCCTACAGGCAATTGCTACTTTGTATGATATACTTGACGATGTTGCTGATCACAGTCCTAATAAGACTACTACACTTGGCACTGGGGAGAAGGTGGTCTCCAAACACCTTCCTGCCTCCTTTCAATGGAGTGCAATGTTGCCCAAAGTGAATGAGGAAAATTCAAGATTTGGCCTCAAATCAATATCTTTGTTCGGTCTTAGTTGAATTCGGAGCTCTGAATTTGAACAATACTCTACAAAGAAGCTCGGTGTCGACTTTGCTTGTTACGGAAGATGCAACCAACTCAAGCAATTAAAGAGGGATTGTATACGGCGGTCCTTCGCATAAAAAATGTGGGAAGTCAAATTACAGTTACATCAGGCCTCTCAACAGATTTATCGTATTTTATATTTTGGGAATCTAAAGAACTCGGAGGAAAAACCTAATGAGGTTGTGTGCGTCATCCATGATAAAATGGATCATAGCAAAATCACATCTACCCATTTCTCTCATAAGAATAAAGCAACAAAGACCTTCATGAAACTACTTGTGGCAGTAACTAGAATTATTGCACATGGACATGAAGATGTTCGTTATGCCCATTATAGTCGTGACATCTTTCCCACCAACTCGAACCACATTGTTAGATCCATTGCAAAGTTACTTCAGGACTTAGAGAGGCCACCGGTGTATTTTTCTCGTGAATTAGTTACGGGAGGAAGAGCTCTCTCTGAGGCTGTCCTTGCGGATGCTAAAATGAACCTTGGATCCCTTGCTGCTCCACCCGTTGAACTTGTTGCTGCAAAACAACTACCACTGATTCTCCAAATGCAGTTGGATAATGCCACAGGGGACAATAAAAATAGATTTGTGTTTTTTTTTCCCTCCTTGTTTATATGGGTATTTTATGTGAAGTGTATGTGAACTTCTTACTTTTTGGTCATACTTACAAGGATATTGATGCGATGTTTGGGAGATGGAGTTCATGCCACATTTAACTAAATCTAGACTTTGAATAGTCTAGAATGGTCAAAGTCTAGATTTAATCATCAAGAGAATGTGCAAAAATTATGGCACGAAGGTGCATCGGGAGATCTATCGAAGAAATTGAAGATGGTGAAATTCTTCTGAAAGGAAGGAGCTTTATGGAAGAAGCATTGGAAACATTAATGGGTGTGAAATGGTACCATGTGCCCTTGCATTCACATATAGGAGGATCTTCCGATGTGACCAACTGTACCTAGAGAACTTGGAAGTGAATCCCTCAAAAGTATGAGGAAGGAATAACTGATGATAAATAAGGGTGAATGGATCCTTTACAAAACAACTGATGATGTTCCAAAGCAGATCAAGGGGGACATGCTAGTAGTACATGCGAGAACAAATTGGTGGGTAACAAATGTGGCATACAGTTGGATCCAGTAGACACAACAAGCAATTTAAAAAAAGGCCAAGACATTAAAGATAAACCATGACAGCAACAGGGAAATCAATAATAGAATAAATTGGATGTAAAAATCTATCACATGCAGATATAGGAGGGATAGATAGATCTTCCTATCTCTTGGACTGATTCACTGAAGGCAATTCATGACAGCAACAGGCAAATCAATAATAGAATAAATTGAGATGTAGAAATCTAACACATGTAGATATAGGAGGGATAGATAGATCTTCCTATCTTTTGGACTGATTCACTGAAGACAATTCATGACAACAACAGGCAAATTCATAACCGAATGTATTAAGATACGCAAATCATACACATGCTGCTATAGGTGCAATCGATAGATCTTCCTATCTCCTACACTCAAAAGCACCCAACAAATGTAACATACAATCGGTCCCAGTAGGCACAGAAGGCTTTTCCAAAGAGGATGGATTCATTAAAGAATTTTTATCACAACAACAGGCGATTCAATATCGTATGTATTAGGATGTGAAATCTTACACATTCAGATAGAGTAGGGATCGATAGATCTTCCAATCTTCTAGACTTAGGATCGATATAGGATATCGCCTGAGGATCGATAGGTCGTCTAGTCTTTGAACTCAAGGATCCGCCGCATTTGCAGCTTCAAGGTTTGTCATTGCTGCTATTCGGTCCCTTCGTGGAATTGTTCGAGTCTGAGGGTTCAATGTACTTGACCAAGAAGAAAATACGACGGAGTCAACATGAACATGCACCGGACGTCGTTTCTCCGGAACCCACGTCGCCGACCAACAATCCTCGTACTTCTTCTTGTGGTTCTTGAACGCATTTCTTGGCTCCCAGAATTGGATAATAAACATTCCATATTGCTCATCACCAACTTCTCTATTGACTGCTGATTGCGCTCTCCCTAACCAGACAGGATAAATCTCAGGGTCAGATGGACGGAGAAGGACCCAAGATCCGGAAACGACGTCTCGCCATGGATTCAAAGCGACCTTCGGTCTGCTTGAACGTGGGCCACAGAAAGGTTCAGGCTCCTCATCTTCAGGTGTGACATCTCCTCTTGTAATAAGACTCAAAGGAGCAAAAATTATCGCACTCCAATCTTGAATCGGCCAAAATCCTTCTACCAAAGCCGGGGGTGTGGAAGGAAGAGGTTTCTCAAGTTCTTCAAGAATTGCATTCCAGTATGCAATATACGGTGGAAAATCACGTCGAAAGCCCTCACATTTTTCCATCCCCTTCTCCCAGAATTTTATATAACCTTGAATTCCAGATTTAATGAAGGACCTCTTATCAATTGCTTTGGAAACCCTCTCTCTTGCCTTCTCAATTGCCTTTTCTTGATTGCTAGTTGGAGAAGGAACCTCGTCTCCCCACACTTGCCTGAAAGGCACTGGCTTTGGGAGGCCGGAAGGTATCTTGGGACTTCCGTCGGCATCCAACTTCCAAAGCCGTATACCAGAGCTGTTTCCGGGTAGCCAGTGAGTGTCAACTGCGTTCTCTTTGTAGCGCATGACGGGCCATCCATCGTCATCTACGTAGAATTTGAAGAGGTGCATATCTCCTAAACCAATAAGTGTATTTTGGCCGTCACATAGAAAGCCTTCGACGAATGACTTGAAATCTGCAACCTCCTGAACAAACTCGGGCATAAAGTCCAACTCCTGCGATTCCATAAAAGACCTCATAAAATCCGCTACCACATAAGTATTCCGATTCTTAAGGGCCTTGGATAAGTGGTTGAAATAAGCATCGATATCCTCATGCGTGTGGCCGACTAAAGAGAAATCCAACTTGGATTTCCTTGAACACCCTACGATCCAAAACCTTGTAGTTCTTGTCCGGGGTTGGCCACTCCGACGTCACCTTCTGCAGCAGCAAGGTTCCACCTGCACAAGCCTTGTTCTTCTTTCCCGCCATCCAAGCCCACCTCTCCGTGAACTTGCGCCTCGCAATGGTGACTGGAAACCTTGCACGCATTGACCTCACCAAGTCCCTCGTGTCTACACTAACTCTGCACTACAGAATCACAAGTGAACATAGCGCGAAAGAAAAGGAAACAATGAGCGCAAAAAACCCTAAAAGATTGGCGCCCAGGGTTGGCAGTCGCGTTATATATCTGACGCGCCGTACGGATACCGTTGCGCGTCATAATGGCGGTTCCGGATTCGGCTGACGCCGTACTCCGATTTTCCGGGCTTCCGGGAAAATGCTGTAACTACATTTTTTAAAGATTCCGGCTCATCATTTAAACCTTATTTCTTCTAGGAATCTATTCACACTACTATAGCTGACAGGATTGTCATAAAGAACGGACATGGCCAAAATTTGGCGAACCGGACAGACATACGAACGGACAGACCGGTCGGTCCCGGACATTATCGGACATATTCTATGAATATTCTATGGATATTCCTCAAATTTTGTCAAATATGCTCGAATATGCTCGAATATACCCGAATATTCTTTTAAAATTCGGACATTAAGCTTAACGGACGGACGAGCGGACCTCCCGGTCTTTCGGATGGGGAGGTCCTATGAACAACCCTGATAGCTGAACTAACTACCTAATTTTTTTAATTTTTCTTCGTTTCCTTCCGGATTTAGTATTAAGATTCGGAAGCTAGTGGGAACGCCTTCCCACACCTCCCTCCTACGGGTGATATTTGGACGCCGGAGTACATTATGGAGCAGTAGAAGTGGATGGTAGGAGCACAAGCAAATGCCAGAAAGCCCGTTAGGGCCCCTACTTCCATACACTCTCAGACTCGAGCATCGGCATTGGAAAGGAAACGCAAGACCACCTCGAAGACTTCGACCTCTGGTTCCTCGTCGCAGACGGAAAAGGAGAAGAAAGCGAAGGCCGATGAACTTCACACAAGCTGACCTCACTAAAATGAAGCGGATTGAAGTGGAAGCTATTGGCAAGGTTCTCTACGACGCGTTCAAAAATGTCTACAGAGACAAGAATAAGTCGATGACCGTAGAAGACCCTGTCACGAAGAAGGATGTTGTGAAGCTTGTTCATTTCAACAACCTGCAGAAAGCCCCCCCTAGAGGATTAGTATACACGGGCATCCTGAAGGAACGACTTGAAATAATCATCAACACAGTTGGCGCGTCCTTGAACGCAACGGCACTCGAGAGTCACATTCGAGTCTTGCCGCTCAAGAAAAACTTGTAGGAAGTAAGGTGGAGTTCTTCGAGACCAAGCCAATGAAGGAGGACTGCCTGAGGGACTCGATTTACTTCTACATTATTGGTGGTCAACATACTATGGAGGCGCACAAAATTTTGGCACACGAATTGCCATCTACGTGGTCGCTCGAAGAGATCTCCCACTTCTCAGTCATCCCAGTTTGGACCAAACCGGACTCCAAAGACATGACCCTGCTACAACTCTTGGGCAATCTCAACCAAGATCTGACGAGTGTGCGGAAGGAGCAAAGTTTCACTAAGCAGCTGCAAACGTGCAAAGTGAGGGGGTATGAATTTGGAAAACTTGCCCCCGAACTATATGGTTGTCTACAATCAGAGGCGTTTTTGGTAAGATTGAGTTCTCAACCTTAATAATATTCCATTGATACGCTCTTTCTTCATAGTAAGCAAATCATTCAACCTGAGATCTCCGGCTGCTCTCTCAGTGAATTATATCTGATTGTAGGCGTTCCAACGGAAAGTAGTGCCTGCGGTTTTCACGCACTTCGGTTGAACAAACCCCAAAGATGCAAAGGTCCCTCTTCTATTCAAGATGGATGACGCGGTTGTCCAAAAGTGGATCCGAATTGACAAGGTGTATGTCGCTGGACTCCTATCAGATTCAAACGAAAAGACGGGCGACCCTGTTAAGCTGAAGCGGAAACCTCTAGTGCAAATTGACTTCAAGCCTCTTTATAAAATGGGCGCTGAGGACCTCGACTACCTCGTAGACTTAGTGCTTGCGAAGAAGGTCTGTGTGAAGTCTTCCAAAGTGGCGACTAAAGTACTATGCTAGGACACGCCGAGACTCTCAAGAATGCTGCCAATTGGGAGAGCAGAATCCAAACAATGAAGAGTGAACTCATGTTGAAATACAAGAATCACCCCCTTCCCTCAAAGTCTGCGAACTTTGTCCTATACACGAAAGACCTATGGGACAAATATGCGGTAGAGAAGACTATTGGATGGGCCCAGCTCGAGTCTAGGGTGGACGCCGCAAATCACTTGGCCAAGGGTAAAGCTTGGCTGGACGGCCAACTAAAGACAATTAACAAGAAGAATGACGCCACTCCAGACGTCTTTGTGTCTATTTGGAATCAATACATTCCAGATGCAGCTGCCGAAGCCACTTCCAGCGATGATATGATGTTGTTTGACTCCTAATACACCTGCAAGGTTCTGCCAGACTAAGGGAGCAAGGTCGTCGAGGTACTTATTATGCCGGACATACAGGCGCGATGTAACGTCGAAGACCCCGACTTTAACTTCTATTTCCTCTATCGTGTGAAAGACGAGAAATGTCGTGCTTAGGTCCTAGATACTTTCAACTTCAAGAAAAATTTCAACCATCTCGAAGTGGACATGAAGGACGGGCGAACGATCAAATCATCGTCGTTTCTTATCACAAACACAGCAGGATTTGTCGAGTTGAAGAGGCACCTTGCACTTTGGCAGAGCGAGTCCAGGAGCAAGGCGAGATTGTGGTCAACGCATGTGGTCTACTACTTCGTTGGCCAAGCTAATGGATTTTCGACCCTAGATATTGGTGTCGAGGAGAAAGTATACTGTGTATTCTTGTATGGATATGATGCAAGCAAGATGCCTGCTCAGTCATTCAAGAGGCTTTTCAAAGGCCACCCCGAGAAAATGTCGACCTTCATTTCAGCCGTTGATCATGCCGAATCAATTAAGCGCTTGCACAGGCCCGGTGTTTCGTAGCTGAGGATCTTGGTCCTCGATGTGTTGTTCACGGGGTTCGTCAGAGAGGATATGGTGGTCTTAAATGTTAATGGAGGACCACATTTAACATATCTTGGCTTGGTAAGGATGACATCCTTCCCAAGCAATCCTTCATCCAAGATTTTTGTGTCTGTATACAGTGGTATATTTTCTAGATGTCGTCATAACGTCAAAATACCTTAAACCGACACTCAACCCTGAAGCGACACTGCAGACCTCGTCGGAACCGGATTTCTTCCTCTCGTTTTTTGTCATAATTTCTGTCAGAAATATTCCAAGTCTATTCCAAGCCCACCAATGAATGCAAGGATGGAGCTGGATGGAGCTGGCGGTTTGGTGGGATAGAGGTGACGGTTTAATGTGCTTTTAAGGTTTGGTTTTGTCACTAAACCTGGTCGCTTTAGGGTTGATTGGAGGAAACCCACTTTTCTCACAATCTACAACGTTGTTTTCAAAAAAAATTTCTCTCACAAATCATAACCTTATTTCTCTACCCAAGAGTATTTTTTTTGCAATTAAATCTCAACTTTTGAAACACAAAATCACTAAAGTGTCGGTTTAAGGTATTTTGACGTTAATTGAAGTGTTTTTTTTGCAGACTCACGACGTGCGGGTCCTCGAGATTCTGGATAGCAAAGATGGCAAAGTGAAGGCCGTCTCTGACGCAGAAGAGATATTTAAGTACCATTTGAATATTTTACTCGACGCTAAAGACGACGCTGCCGAGGACGTAGAGGCAATTGACATCACTGAGTCAACCCAAGGTGAACGGGTTCAAACACGGTAGATGTCGAGGTTGAACTCCACCAAATTGGTATGACGCCTACGACATCTACATGAGCCGGTGATCTCCGGCTGATCATTCGTTCTAGATGCCCTCGATGCTTTAGGACTCATCTCACGCATTGCAATGTTTGAATTTAATGCGCCCAATAGACATGGAATACATTGAATTGGAGATCTTTGGGTGCATGATGCCAATTCCTTGTATATTACATCTTTATTTCTTTCATACTGACTTTGTCATTGTGACGCAGATGGTTGTTGCCTCGCTACATGAAGTTGATGTGCAGTATGCAGCGACTCCATCATCTTACCAACCTTAGATTGGATTCCTTGGCCGCAGCCGTGTAGGTCCAGGGTTCGGGCACCCCAAGCAACTCCATGGAGTTAATTGATGATGAACCTCCTCATCCTTTCAGCCGTGCCCTGCCTAGTTTGACAAGCGAATCTACTCCGGACGCACGATTGCGTCCTCACCGAGAAGAATCCAGTTCGCATACGGATGGGCAACATTATCTAGCGTGAGAACTCCTCGATGACATGTCAATGTCCGATCCCCTACACTTCGACGACAGCCACAGAGTAGTCGGAGATTTCCTGCAGGTCATACCTACGACAACGAATCCTGAACATGAGGCTCTGTTCAAGAGTGCCAAGGTCTTAACGATGCGTGACATTGATCACACGATGGATGAGGTATGGAAGGAACAAACATTGCTTAAATCACAAATCTTCAACCCTCCACGCACCCCTCTTGGCAGCCCTTTGCGTCGCCAGGGACATCTGCCTAAAAAAGAGAAGAAGAAGGCAATCGCAAGGAATCCTATGTCAAAAGTACCTCCTCATCCGGTTCCTCTTCGGACAAGGGCCCAATAAGATAAGGTGAAGAAATACTTCTCGATCAAACCTTCATCCTTGTTCTTAGGACAGTTCACTCTTCACAAACCGTATTCTGACTACTTCATTATTGGTATTCAGGTTTCGGCACGGTCAACACAATTGAAGGATGTTGGTGACAAATACCCCACACGGACCGTTGAAGTCGCTAGTGTAGCTAAGACCTCTAGGGATACTCCACCTACTGTCCCGAGTGTCTGATGTGTACATACATACTTACGTGCCATCGTCTATATAGTGCTCAATCTTCCACCGAGCATTTAGAATTGTTAGTGCGAAACACTTCTGTATGAATATATTTGCAGTTCTTCTAAGCTGTACAAGTTCCTCATCTCAGACTACGTACTCGTATTTTGAGTTCACGTCCGAAGATGCTTACTAAGAACGTCCAAGAGCCTAGAAACAAGAATCAGGTAACAACACAACGGGTTTATCATGTCATGTTTGACTTAAATAGAGTCCTTGTGCACAAGGTTGAATTTAAACAAGGACAATCAATGGACATCAAAATAAGGCCTGGTTGCACAGACCTTCTTAACTTTGTCGGGTTAAAGGCTACTGTCTCATTTTGGAGCACGGTGTTGGAGAAAAATATCGTGGATATTATTAAGGAGTTGCGGAAGAAAGGTGCTGTCATTTTGGAAGACGTCACAGTCCTGACGCAGGACGAATGCTATAAGTCAACGTTTGTGCTCCCAAACCATCCTAAGAAGCCAATTTTTCCGAAGGACGTGACAGTTTATAACACCAAGGCACTGCCCGGGTCTCCCAAGGATGTCTTGCTAGTGGACGATACTGCATTAAAGAACGTCCTAAACAATCCCTTCAGCGTAGTTCATCCGCCATCTTGGACTGGGCTTTTGAATGACACCTTCTTGGTCTCCACGTTTTGCCTATGACTTGCCGGACTACTAGCCGCAAATGAGGATGTTCACGATTATATTAGACGGAATCCCTTGTAGCATGGCTATGGAGTAGTAGACAAATCTTCCCCTACGACCCTCGCCGTGGTGGCGGGCATAATTCGGCCCATTAGAACATTGAAATATATTGGATATTTAACAGTCTATGCTTTGTAAATGTAAATTCAAGAATGTTTGTAAGATATTAACCTTTTACTTTTGAAGATAAATGTTTTTGTGAATAACGTAATTTGTTGAGGTCTTTCCTTCAAATTGTTATTGTTAGTGTCTTGCTCCCAAACTTCATACTTGAGTATCGTTGAACACTATTGAGTATTCTCCTGACCTTTTAGGCTGCAGAATGTTGGTCTGGGAGGGGCATTCGGAGAACTCCGGTCAATTTCCATTCATTTGGCAACTTCACACCTCAATTTCTCTTCATTCCCATGTTCAATTTCTAATTCAATGGTCGTGCCTTGCAATTTGCAGGTCATAGTCATATCTCTCCGCGGTCTCCTCTACTCCGATGAGGTCCTAGACTTGGCCAAGTTCGGCTCTGTGCAGCTGCCTTCCTTTTATGACATGGCAGATGTTATTTGAGTTCTTATACGGTATTTCAATGTCGGGATTTGGTCCCCTATGCGTCTAGATAGGCTCTTGGAGGCGGTCCAAGTGTTATTGCCCCTAGACATCTTATCGGATATTTTTTTTCTCTATGCCAGCAAACAAACTCGAAGGCCTCGCTATGTTAGGTTTCTCCACATTATTAGAAAGGCCTCAATTAATTCTTGAACAAGGCATTTTTTGTGGCCTATATGTGTCGTTGTTGCAGATCTAGATCCATTCAAGAATCCCTGGAAGGCTATAGTCCATTATCAAACATTTGGGAGACACCATACAAGACGGGTAGCAAGCATCTATAATGCACTTATATTAGAATAGTTCTACCAACTCTCCGTAGATTCCACGTGGTTGTTAACAACGGCCACCCTATATTTATTGTATGACACTTTTTTATAATGAAACAGTTAACTACTGAACTCTTACTCTAAATTCTTCTGAAGATATCTTTTTTGCATGTTCCATCAATTGTGAGTAATTGTTGTGGGCATCTCTATCCCAGTTTTCCCAACCACACATGGGATTCCACGTATGGGCGCCCCTATGATGTACAATATGTCCAATAATTTTTGTTTTGAGGACTTGGTTCTTCTTTTGAAGCCCACTTTGACATTCAACTGGAGATATCCGACTACATGTTGCAGACCCACGTATAGTTAAACCTCAAGTTTGGTTGTTCCAGCCATTTTTTCCTTCTTATGTGTCATTAGTGATGCATTTAATGCTTGAAAAGTACTTTAAACTCCTCGAATTTTATGCTATACTATCTTTTATCCGACATATCTCCGAAACTTTATTTTAGTCCCTAGTCCAGAATTCAGCTCATAGTCCAGAAATAGTTGAATTGGGCATAAGTGAACTAATTCTTAAAACGCAAGAAAGAAAAAATAAACCTTGTTTTTTTACTTCAAACTTTATGATCTCTCAATCCATACATTAAATTTCCTTGTCACTCAGAGAGCATGATATTATAGATATATTGTTGGGAGTCTCGCGGTTGATAGAAGAGATTGGCCTTTCATTCTCTTCTCTTCTTTTTGCAGAGGAAAATTTCTCGTCAAGATGTTTTTGATGAAAAATAGACAAGGAATGTTAGGGATTAAAAGAAAGTTGTTCCCATCCTCTTGGTTGTTCCCACCTGCCTTCAAAATTAATGCATCTTACGCTTTCACTTTTGCATATCTAATCATGATTTCTTGCCTCTAAGAGTAAGGTTTAAAATAAACATCTATTTCCATATTCTCCAGCTTCTGCAGATGAGGTGATGGCTGACATTCATAACTATCAAGCCTAAGACCATCACCTACTTTAGAAGATAGAAACTTCGGACAATATATACAGATGTTGAACTAAGTCGCCTTAGGTTTACACCGAGTGACTAAATTTCCAAGTGTGAATATATAGGAGGTTTTCTAACCCCAAAAGCACCTTGAGATTCAGTACTATAAAGATGCCTTTGCTTAACAGGGGAACAAAAAGGCTGGAGGGGCGAACAAGAAGACACAATAAGATCATAAGAAATCAGCTCAGCTTCCATCACCAAGTTTAAATCAACTACTTCATCAATATAGAGTTGCCGTTAACAAGCACAATCTATTTTTTGGCTCCAGAAAAGAGCACATCCGCTTGAGAAGAGAAGGTGATGCCACATGCATTTTCCTTGCCCTATGATCTGAAAGCTATCCACAACACCATCATCGACCATTTTCTTAAAGAAGTCCATGATAGTAGAGGCAACATCAATTGCAGTGCACATTAGGTACAACTTTGATTTATAGGATTGGGCAATACCACCATGAAGAGACCCAAAGTACTTAGAAATCCAGTCAACATTGGAGGGCAATTTACTACAATCACTTTTGCATGGAGTAGAAGTGATGCTAGCCTCCACAACCGGCAATGAGAATGACATGATAAAGGAAGCAATGAGAATGACAATTTTACATTCAAAGCAATTCAACTTATGCTTGACCCAAGGATAACTTTTCTACTCGATCCACCAATAAATGTTAGGCTCGACCCAACTACAGCTAAGAAGCCCGACACTACATTAGATATTATGCTCGACCCAATGATAAATAAGCATCTCCACAATTGAATAAAAGCTCATGTGAAATGACAATAGACAGCAATAATAAAACAATGAAAACAAACAAGTCCATTTACTCACCGATGTAAAGATATATATATACAAAATTTACAAAGGAGTTTTTTACGTCAAAATATAGTGCCTACTCCTGTACATTAATAAACATTGCTACAACCTAGTAGATGATGAACGAACCACAGGGCATTTAGGATCCAAATGACATAGCCAAAAAAATGAGTTCTTGAATCAGAAACTTATCATCCTTAGCTCGGCGTTGCCATGGATGAAGGAAAATAACATTTTGAGAATGATTACAAACGCTCTTCTCCAGGTTGTCATCTATAAGTAGAATGTTGTCGGAGTTCAAGGCACCCACCTGATTATAACATTTAAAAAAAACAATGTTTTTCAAGAAGATCATCTTCTTTAAATTATCCCGAGCCATCAAAAACTTATTTTGTGACATCCCAATCTTCTCACAACTCTCCAGACCAAGAACAGGACCTCAAAGAGATGTGTCACAAAAGAGATAATTTGCAATTTCCTCTATAGTGGACTTCATCATTGAGCTCTAGATGACAACAAAGTTTGAAAGTTCTGTGATGTTTGCCAGAAATTCACGCACACTAGAGCGAGAATATACAGCTTTTGGACCTATGTAAGAAGGAACGATGGGTGAAAACTCTGCTCATTTCCCAAAGCACCTCAACAACACAGGTGCATATGCTGGCGGGTCACGGTCCACTAAGGTATCCCATTTTTGGTGTCACAGTGTCACAAAAGTAAAAAAAAGCACTACTTATTTATTTTAGGGATATGTAAATCAAGAAAATGACATAATTGAACTTGGTGGAATGATTGACATTACTAATGGATCCTAGGGTCCAAGGGCAATTCACCATTTTGTAATCATTATGTGGTTTTATTCACTAATTCACTAGTAAATGAGAAATTCCATAAAAAATTGAAAATAATCTTTTTTACACTTTTGTTAATTGGAAAATGAAATAAACAAGATTGAACAAGTATATCTAATTTTTTAATAATTAGTTCATTTTTAAAATAATTGTAAACTTAAAATTAGGAATTTTTAGCGTCACAATGTCCCTTGTCTCAAGTTTAGCATTCCTAAACAATTCCTTGTAGAAGGAATAAAATAACAAAAAAATCAGGCCTACATGTAGGATCAAGTTAGCTTCTATCACCAATTAAACAAAATATTAAAAACTTTTTTTTGAATTTTTAATTAAATACTCAGTTTTTGCCCAAAAGTGAGTAATCCTAGTGGACTATGACCCTGGCTCTCAAAGGATGCCATTTAAATCTAGAATCATATTCAACCACTTTAGAGGCCGAATGATTTGGGCAACAAACAGACTCCTAAGAGGACGACCCTCATATAAGAGGAACATACAAACCAGTCAATGGAAGGAAAAAGATGAAGTTACCTGATGAAATGCAGAATAAGCAGTATGAAAAGGAACTATCACTGATTGCATGAATTCCACTCCACACAGCAACTACTGAAAAAATTTATCATTCTAAGGCTTCGATGCAAGAGGACGGTGAAGATTGTCATCCAAACTCATTTGATAAAACAATTGAATAAATTGATTGTTAAACAATACTATAGATCATGAACAAAGTATTTTTACACAAAATTTGTACATTCCTCCTATTGTGCATCAATAATTGTAAGGATCCGACAGGTGTAAGCCACCACAAATACAAATAATACCTAGTGCAATTGACACCGTCATCAAACAAAGGCTCGGCTAGAGTACGTCATGAAACCATGATAAGAGACCAAAATGCTAGCCAACCTTATTATCCTCAGACCTTGTTGCCCAGGACCTTCAGGAGACGGCTCATAGTCTACCCAATCCTCTCTACCTTGTAGGTTTCTCCAACGCACTCCTCGAACCGTTGGAGACAAGCAGGTGAAGATTGTGGCAACGAACTCAGATGAGACGGAGCACCGTGATCATTGTCCATGGGCCTCAAAATAGCACTAAGAGCGCCTGCGGAGGCCACTAGATTATGGAGAACGCGATAGGATCCTCAATCCTCGATTCAAGGATATTCTACAGACCCTCTTGTTGACAAAGATGGCCCTTCATGAGCAACAAGTATCTCAGGATAGCCACCCAAAGCAGGTTGTTGAAGCCCAACAAAAGATGGTTCTACCAACGGATCATAGGATGAGCACCAAAGCAAAAAATTTGAGGGAGAGTAAATGCCAAAAACCTTGTCTTTTCAGTTGCTAAACTGCGTAATAAGTTTGAAGTAGAACTCCATCCGCAATTTAGAGCTGTGGATAGCGAAGCATGCCTCCAAGTACTTGTTCTTCTCTGTGTAATAAGATGTATATACGGTAGTGTAACTTGGTAGCACTTTTCCAAGCAGAGCGAGAGCTTGAAGATGGTTGCTTCTGATGAGGAATAGAAGGTAACCCTCAGAACACTTGGACCTTGAAGTTCCCAAGTTGAGCTGCTCGTATGCTCATGGCATGTATGCAAAAGAATTGCATATGTATTTTTTTATCCACCTCCTTGCATACTTCAATGCCTGCATCGCTCTGTCCTCAGACAAGGTGATCAAAATCCAACACTTGGAGTGTTTAGGTTGGGGATCTTCTTATAGGACATTAATGTCTTCATAAATGCAGTGAAGTATAGCTCCTTTGCAGAGTTGTCCTTGGACGCCCACCCAAGGACCTGACGAAGGTCAAGCAGGCAAAGAAGCCATTGTCATTCCTTAGTAGGTAGCTGGAAATACTCACCAAACTCCATTCTTCCTCTGTCAAGGTCACAAAGCTAGAGGGACCATCATGTGGAGAGAATCGGCTCTTCACGTACAAGAATTTTGTAAAGAACGAAAGAACGTTGGCAAACTTCTCCACCAAGTAAGAAGCTCGCTTTAACTTCTTCGCATTTGTCGCCCTCATAGAGATGAACCCTTGTCAAGACGACATAGAAGCATGTTGTACATTGCAAAAGACACATAGTGATCTTCTTTCCACGACTTCTACACCACGTTGTCAATGGACCCGTCTTGTAGTAAAACTTTCACAACGGGTCAATTACAATCAATTCCTGCATGACAATGCGCTTCTTCTTTTGGCGATTAGCCCATTCCTCATAATAGTAGCGAGATCCATGAACCACGGTCGTTTATAAAGAGTAACTTTAGGATGCTTGAATGCTCGATTGTTGTTTACCAAGTAGGTAAACAGATCTCTCAAGTCATGATCGGTAAGGTGGCCCAACCTCTTGAAGAATTTGCAATGGATGGATGAAACTCTACATCCCTCGGCATTGTTTTATGGAGACATGGTGTCAGAGTTGATAACCCTTCCTCTAGTGTGCATTTCTAGAAAATCTTCTTACAACTCGAAGATGTCATCAAGAAGTGGGATCACCTTGATTTTATTTGTCACGTATGGTGACTTTCTAACCGGCTTTCCTTCCTTAGTGGGATCAATATTCTAGAAGCATTTAACAATGAGCTTCGGAAACAATTGCAAACATAAGAACAAGCTTTGTCAAGACTTGCAAGCATTAGAACTCAAGAGGCATGAATGAAGGTATCTGGTCTTCAAGAATATATGTGATTGCAAGAGTATCCTCGACTCAAGGATAAATCTCAGACCGACAACTTACTAGGTACTTCTCTTGGTCAAATATAACACCATTCCTCCGAGATATCCCCTCATCCTATTAGAAACTAGGACGTTCGGAGTTATGCCAAATTCTCTGGCAACTTGAGATTTGGTTCCCCCATGTCGGTTGAGCATGGTCAAGGTAGTTGATGTCATTGTAAACTTCTGAAACCCTCTGCAACTTCAGAGTATCTCTTGACCAAACCACTTAGGCATCCCAATGTTGTAGGTCTTTCTTGCGATTCTTGCCGTCATTCCCATTGTCCTGAAGTCTCTTGGATGCCTCAACATTGTGCTGTCCATTAATGAGCATGAACTTGCCATCTTTAATGGCATCCCATGAGATGGGCTTTGTCTTGATTGACTCACCATGCTTATGTATTGGACAAATACAGATCTTTTGGCGTTGATTGATTTTGCCAAGTTGCACAAGGAAATCCATCGTACTCAGTACAATGCCTTCTTCCATTTCTCAGTTCACATATTGCACCTTAGCGACAACACACTCCTCAATTCGCTCTGAGTAAGAGGATTCAAACAGAAAGCATCTTCTATGTTCCTCTCAGAACATGCTTTGTGATTCCATAATCTTCTAAAAGTCAACCTACGGGTCTTTTTGTGATTTTTTTGGGGTTGCGGCCCTTGTTACCATGGATGTTGAGCTACCTCCAACAGTGGATCTCCTCTTCTTGGTCGAGGGTTCACCTAGCGCCACTGGAGTGTCGATGGCCACTTGGGAAGAGCACGACTTGAGGTTTGAGGCGCGGTTGAACCCGAAGAATTAAGCTCCACAACTGCTTTCCCATTGGTTGTCGTTGTCCATGGGTTTTGACTTGAACTAGTTGCGCCTCAAACGTTGAAAGCAACTAGTGAATTCAAACCAATCGCATGTTTACTTTCTGTGCATTGTTGTTTGTCTAGGGCTTATACTTTTCAAATGCCTCCCCCAACAACCCCTGTCCATTTTTCACGACTCTTTCAAGCGATTTGGGAAAATTGAATTGACCAAGACTGGTATCCACTTTCGCGACAATAGAGTGGCAATGTGGCAGTTCAACTCTAGCTTCGTCAATCGCCTAAATGCCAAGAACTATGTATATTCAATGTTGTTGCTCAACAAATGTCACCCACTCGTTCATAAGGAAAGGTACAAATAGGACTTTATCGTTTACTTTGAGCATTATTTGAACAAATTTTCCAAACTTTGAGAATGACTGGCTCCTTACGGTATTCTTGAACATCCATGAAGACCCATAGTTCTCTACAACATTGTCAATGATCAATGACGGTGCAAGGAGATTTTCATACCTCTAGATGAAAATCGATGAAGCACAATAGTTGTAGTTATCTTCATCATCTA
The DNA here is from genome assembly GCA_963971425.1 of Bryoerythrophyllum caledonicum. Taxonomy (NCBI): domain Eukaryota; kingdom Viridiplantae; phylum Streptophyta; class Bryopsida; order Pottiales; family Pottiaceae; genus Bryoerythrophyllum; species Bryoerythrophyllum caledonicum. The sequence goes on along the minus strand of OZ020514.1, from coordinate 36,653,855 downwards.
GAGGGGTGGAAGCCATCTGCAGAATCCAAAAATACGCACTTTTTAGCTGTTAACTCTAACCATTATCCTCGAGTCGAGGAAAACTGTTAGATTAGTTATATGTTGTTTAAAATATCTAGGAGACTTTAATCCTTGAATTAAGGATGACTTCCACATCCATATCTTCTTGACTAGTAAAAAGAGGAGGTGCAAATTGATATGCATTGTGTGCAATCTCATTGCTTAGGGAGCTGAATTCCTACCTTTGGTACTAGCGCCAACTATAAAAATTGTAGTTTATTGAAGCAAAATGTTGATGCTGATGGATGATTATTATAGATTCAAGCAGAGGTTGGCAGAGTCTATGAAAATTCAAAGACTCTCACACTCCAGAATTGCCAAATTATAGATTTTACACAATATCAGATATCGAGTTTATCCTCGACTCAAGGATAAAGTGCGACTAATATATAGTTGTACTTGTCAATGCTTTAAGTCTAAACCATCTACAAGTGACACTCTAGATTAGTCAGATTACATATTATTTACAATATCGGCTATTGAGTTTATCCTCGACTTGAGGATAAAGTGTAACGCATATATGTATGTTTTCAGCAATGCTCTACATCTCAACACTCTATGTGTGACACTCCACAATTGTTGGATTACATATTATGCACAATATCAGACATTCAGCACTAGCCATCTACAGTCAGACATATGGAATGCTAAAAATTGCACCTATGTATTATCAACAATGTTATTACTAATGGTTACAATGCTATGCATTTCAAAGTGTCTTGAAAAGCAAGTTGAATTGTAAATCCTTAGTTCCATCAGCAGCTAACAACACATCTAGACGTACACACTCAAATATACACACACATTTGACCACACAGCCGTAAATAAACACATACTTACATGTACATGCAACAAAAAATGTCAAAAGCTTAATTCAAAAGGAAATTGTGAAACTTATTGGAAGTGTATAGAGATCAACGGTTGACAAGCTCCTTGGAAGCACACCAGCAGAGTGTAAAACCCGTAAGAGAAACCCTATTGCTCACATAAGAATCTCAATTTAAAACCTTGTCCCTTACATGACTCTCAATGCTTCAAAAATGTCATAGAAACTCTAAGAGCACTTGCAGAATCGATATACGAAAAACCTTTGCAAAACTCTCACACAATAAGCTAATTTACCGAGAGCTCGCGCAAAACCGTTGCAAAACTCCTCACAATTTGAAAACCCTAAAAACCTTGAAAACCTTGAAAACGTTGAAAATTTGAAAACCTTGAAAACGTATTCAAAATTTGTTCCTTATCAAACCAGAAGCTTGCAATCTCAAGTCAATTTGTTGCACACAAAACGGCCGTAGAGAAACTTTACAAAGTCCTTGCAAAACTCTTGCACACACAAAAGTACCCGCTCACAAGACACTAATGTCAAAAACGAAACTGAAGAGAGTAAAATGGCGGTGGCAGTTTTAGGTCCGCCTTAACTCTTCTTTCCCCCTTCACCATGCCTAGGATGCCATCCGTCGCCTAATGGTCGCAATGGATGATTAATAAATCATGTTCAATCTAGAAATATCATGGAAATTGTGCGTTGTTTCATTAGCATTTTCTTTTTTGATAATTTTTTTTTTTTTTTTACATTATTTTTTATTTTCAACTTGGTTAAATCCCAAAAGTACTGTGATGGTTTTACACCAAAAACACTTCAAACTTGTTGGATTCTAGTGCATTGAATAAAGAAGGAAACAAAAACTTTTAATAAATGTGTTTCTTGTACGTTGGCTCGATTTCGTATTCTCCTAGTATCGCACTGAACATTGATCCGCGAGGGAGTCGTTGTATGCTCTCCTTGTTGCGGTTAAAGCCATTATGTTAAATTGAGTTGTGTTCTTGGGCTTTCGTTTTTGATGTGAAGTGCACAGAGAGTGAACTCTTTACAAATTGTTCCAAAAATTACGGAATTCCTGTAGCATTGTAGAGCTCATTGGATATTGTAATTTTGTTGAAATGATTATCCTTGGGTCAAGAATATTTATATTTCACAAGACAGTATCAGAGGGCTATGTAAATTTCTAATTAGTGGATAATAATCAGATTTATCCTCGACTCGAGTATAAAACTTAAATAATACTATACATTATCATACGTGAATAATAATATAAACTAATGATTGAGTAAGATAAAATGTAGTTAATATGTAAGTTATTCTCAAGTCAAAGAGAACTCATCTCAATTTAATGTTTATTCAAAAAGCTAAGAATAGAAAAAAAATCACACAAATGCACATTGAATCAGGAAGTATGATGATAATTTGTATCACCTTAAATCAATCTGGTTGGTAAAATTATAGAGAGACATTCTGGAGCTCATGATAAATTTAAACAAGTTCCTTTGTGTTCTCTAAAAATCTAACTTAGTGATTATCCTCAAGTTGCGGATAACTTCCTGAAAATTTATGATACACAACAATTATGACAAAGGTTAAATTCTAAAATCCTCTATAATTAGGTTGTGTAGTGCTAATGTCATTCTTCAACCAATCTATTTGTTATATTGATTTACACACTATCCTTGAGTTGAGGATAATTATGAGGGTCTTGATTTAGAGAAGTTTGATATCATAAATGATATATTTATGACCTTTTATAATTCTATGATATTCCTAGGCAATAATGATGACGACAACATGCTTGATGTGTTGTTATGTATATATAGCTTGTTCACTTGGAGAACAATTTCTATGTCTAAAACTATCCTAGAGACGAGTACCACTTAAACGACTTCGTAAAACATTGACAAATACAATTGATTTGGACTTATCCTTGAATTAATGATAATTGGCATTTCATATTTCATATTCCCTTTCATTCAAATCATCTTCTGACAATTTTCCGTACAAGTGGCTTATTATTTCTTGATCTCTTAAAATGTTATCTTTTGTAGATGGAGGTTTCGTCATATGATAGCGGTGTTTAAGCGCGACTAACCTTGCCTTCTCGCGTTGCTGCATGTGGGAACTTTCTAGAACGTCTTGGTTTTCAAAGTGTGTTATCCTTAGAAACCTATCACAGGCTGATGTTCGAATTGGTCTATGCTAGAGTGTTGATTTTGGTTTCGTTCCTTAAACTGGAGGTCGGCCGCTTGGAGATGATCATCTTGCAATTATGATTGTCGAATCCTTCAATGAGGATGACATTCCTTTGAATTGGATGTTTGCTCTTCGAGCATTGCCAATTCGACACGTATTCCTTTAGAATGTGAGTTTATATGACCAAGAGCAAATAAGCATATTTAATGCTACTCTTAGTGTATTTTATCGCAGATCAAGAGTTGGTGTTTGACAACATGAAAGCAATCATCAAAGGCAGAGGGTCATTCTCCATCAAAGAAGGAAGTGCTTCTCACTACATAGTCAATAACTTTGTGGCGAGCGCCGTCCGCTGTCCAAAAAATTGTACGCAACAATTTTCACGGTGTACAATTTGGCTACTTCACCCCCAAGTTTACCGTGACATTGGAGGTGTTTATTTCCGGAAATATGTTTTGTTTGATGTGCATAGGCAGATGCACATGGATTTCAATGGTAGCTGTGTGGTAACGCTTGATGAAATTGATGTTTGCCAAGATGAGTGGTGTACTATTATGGGGGTCAACCAAGCTACATTCTATTGGTACAAAAGTGATGCAAAGGATGAAGTGCGAGCAGGGCCACATGGCAATATAGCTACAAAGAAGCGCCGCACTCATTCCCTACAAGCCATTGCTACTTTGCACCATATACTTGACAATGTTGTTGATCATAGTCCTAACAAGACTAATATACTTGGCACTGAAGAGAAGGTCCTCTCTAAACATCTTCCGTCTTCCTTTTACTGGGAGTGCAATGTTCTCTAAAGTGAATGAGGTGAATCTAAGATTTGGCCTCTAACCAATATCCTTGTCAAGTCTTAGTTAAATTTGAAGCTCTGAACATTACTCTTCTAAGAAGCGTGGTGACAACTTTGTTTGCTGTAGGAGATGCAACCAACTTAAGCAATTAAAAAAGGCTACTACGCAAGGGTCCTTTGCATATCAAACGTGGGAAGTCAAATTAGAGTTACATTAGGCCTCTCAAGAAACTCATTGTATCCTATATTATGAAAATTAATAAAGCTCAGCAGAAAATCCAGATGAGGTTGTGTGCATCATCCATGATAAAATGGACCACAATAAAACATCTCTCCATTTTTCTCACAGGAATAAAGCAACAAAGTTTTTCATGAAACTCTCTCTGGCATTAACTAGAATGATTGCGCATGGACATGGAGATGTGCGTTATGCGTAGTATAGTCTTAACATACTCCCCACCGACTCGAATCTCAATGTTGGATCCATTGCTAAGTTTCTTCGAGACTTAGAGAAATCACTCGTGTATTCATTTCGTGAATTATCTGCAAGAGGGAGAGCTTCTCCTCTACTTCAGGCAATACTTGCGGATGCTAATGTGTGCCTTGGATCCCTTGTTGTTTCACCAGTTGAACCTATTCCTACAAAACAATTGCAACCAATTCTCCAAATGCAATTGGATAATGCCACAGGGGACAATAAGAATAGGTATTTGTTTGCTTTTACTTCTCTCTTTGTTCATATGGGTATTTTTTTGAAGTGTATGTCAACTTCTTGCTTGTTTCTCATACTCACAAAGATATTGATGCAATGTTTGGGAGATCCGGTACCAAACTTAAGGCAAATAGCTATCCAACGATCCCACTCTTAATGAAGTCATTCATAGATGATGAGAAGTAGCCAGTTATACCACAGCTTATTGAAGAAGTGTCCGACTTCAAGGGCTTTCTAAAAGGGTATTTGTGTATTGGCAAGGAGGCCCTTACAGGTCATACAAAGGGCCAATAATTCAAGTTTTACAAGGACTCTAATGGTTGCGAAAGATGTAGTACAAAATTCTTTGTACAGAGAGAGATTCGTTGCCAATTGAGAATGAAGGAATTCAACTATGGAAAGTGATGGCGGATGGTAGGCCGATATTGCCTTGTGGACAACCACTTCCCCTCATTCCGCAACGTCATGAGAATTATGTTGAGGTTATAAAGGGCATCTTTGAGTTTCTAAGTCTTGGGGAGTCTTGCAATCGAGGATCTCTCGGGTGAATAGAGGAGGAAGAATGAACATATTACATACTATTGGACAGATCTTAGGACTTGTCGATGTGCCATTGGATGAATTGCCTATCCTACGAGAGGGATTTTGGCCAATATTTAGATTCGCTCCATCTATGGTGGATGAATATGAGATTGACAGGACGTTGAGGGAGGATTACACAAAATATCCTCCATTCATTGGACAACGGCGTCATTGTCCCCCTCCATTGTTTTGGGTTGGTAGAGATATGTACGAGGGCTATGTACTTGCCGTTCGTCGTGCTGATGGAGATTTCCGCCCATTTTGGATTGCCTTTGCATTGACAAATCCGCATCCGGATCGTGAACATTCTCGTGAGATTAAATTGCAATACTACAAATCTGCATCCATACGTCATGTGAATCTGGAAACATACAAAGGGTAGGATTCTAGTAATGGAAATAATTGGGTCAAAGAAAGTAAATCTGAATCAAAGTGGTTGTATACAAATTGTATTATAATTGCTTGAAAACCTAGGTTCTGTGGGAACAAGTGCTCCTCTTGGCTCAAAATTTCAAAATCAAAGGTGAATATAATCAAGGCATTTTTAGTTGAATATTGATAGAAATTGTCAATGCATTGAAGATAAATGCGGACTATTGATATAGGACTGCTATAATATATTTTATCATCTTAATGAAATTTTTTTTTGGAAATTGAATAATTTTTGAAATTTGAAATTATTTCTTTATCAATTGAAAATGTATGCATTCTAGGTGGTTTGTAAATAACTGTGTATGTGTATTACAGTCCAATTTTGAACCCTACTAGGATTGCATCAATTCATTGTCGCTTATGTTTTCATGGGATCAATATCATTCTTGCTTTGCTATTTTTTTCATGATGTATTATTTTTCTAAAATAATATGCTTCATATCTATATACATATTTGATAATCATATATTTTGACTTACAAAAACATATAAAAAGGCCTACTCTATTTCATACTAAAATCATTCAACAATCCATGTTATATCAAGATATTGCAAGATTTTGGAAAGAGATGGAGTCTCAATTTGATACATCGTCTCAAATTAATGAAATGATGACATGCCTAAAATTAGGCACCATGATAAAATGAGACTCTGAAATGTCTCATTTTGATGATAATGGTGTTCAATAAATAAGTCTTAATTTAATCCTATAACTAGATGAAGAATTTAAAGGTTTGGATTATTCCATTACTCATTGCATTAGAACGAGCAATTTTGAAGTGTTTATGGTGTGAAAATGCTTTGGACCTTTAGTGATTAGGAGTTTGGTGGACTTCTACACTTTGACTTTGAGAGTGAACCCCCCTTAACGCACATGACTCAAATGTAAACCAAATCCTTTACATTCTAGAGTGAACATTTTTTCTTTTCAATATTGGAAACTTACAAAATCTGGCAAATTTCATCTTCTATGTGGCCATTTTTACAACAATTAACTATGTATATACACAACATGAACCTATACACCTACAACTCTAACGCTTGTGTACTACGACAACAATTTCACTCTTGAGGCATGCTCGAAGAAGCTCTACCATTGTTGTCGTTGCTTGGTGCGGATTGAGCCATTGTCGTGAGCTCTGCGTTTGCACGAGCCATTGCTGCGAGCTCCGCTTGAAGGCCCTTGATGAGGTGGTTGGTTTCCTTCAATTCTATCTTTGCCTTCTCCAACATGCCACTAAAGCGCAATGAATTTTCCAAAGTAAACGTAAGAAGAACAATCGTGGACAGAACAAAAAAAATGAGTCTTCAAGGTATAGAGGATCAAACTCTAGGGCTATCGTCGGTGATGCCAATCAGCTTGACAATCCGAGTAACGAGTATAAGACCCTCATCATGAGGTCAATTTACGGTTTTTCCAAGCAGGCTTCATTGACAAGGTTGAATCTTGACTATCTCATGCACCATCCAAAGAATAGGAAAAAGGCGTTTATAGCCGACATGATGTGGAGGTTCATGTGAGCGTTCAATGATGGCAGGTGGTCTGAGGACAAGCGCAAGAGCGGCTTAAAGAAGTGGATGGAGCACCGGTTGGAGGACTCTCTGTGGAATCTGGCTTAGCTACACAAGAAATACTCATGCTTGGATAAAACAAAAGTCTCCATTGAATACACGGGGTTCAAGCAGGGTGCAAGGCCAAATTGACAAACTAGAAGGAGGCACATGTTACATGGTACGCGAGCTGGACCAATAAGTGGTGCTATTAAAACAACAACGACAGCAAAATTACATACCATCTCCGTAGAAAACACCTTGTGCTTCCGCAACACGGTGTTCAGATGGGCTATGTTAGAGGCAGACATCAAGGGGCGTATTGCAAGGTCCGAAAGTGTTAAATTTAGGTAGGTGAGAGGATTCCCCTACACATAGCCTTGGTGAGAAAGAGGCCGAATTACACCACCATGGCCATCAAGGTCTGTGAATTTAAGGCCCAAGACCTTGCCATATGGTTTCCAAACAATGGTTGCATGAAATGGCTAGCCGTCCACTACGAGCGCTCTAAGAGCTTCTAGTTGTGGTGGAACGGCCGTACGTTGTGGCAAATGCTCAATCTAGAAGCCACTTTTGAATCAAATGTCAACAAGACAATCCAAGCCGCAATACTAAGGCACGGATTTTGCTATGACATGATTAAAGAGGAGCAGTGGGTCGAGGTCCTCTTAGGAAAGCGCCCTGATCTTATGTGGACCTTTCTCTACATCATCCACGACGTTCAACAAGCCCATTATTTGCACAATGATATGTCAATGTACAACATACTCATTCACTTTCCACTTGCTCTACTCGGAAAGGTGTACATTAAAGTGTGTCCTTAAGGGCTCTCGGACACAATATCTTATCCAAAGGCCACGTTTTATACCTACAAGATCGCAAGAGACGAGGACCGCAATGGTTGCTGGTGGTGGGCTTTAGAAATTGCGTACGTGTTGCCTCCGCCGTTGACCCAACAACAATTCGAGATTCGACGAAACATGGATTTGCAAAGCGAGACTTATGCCATTCAAAAAATAGCCCAACGAATATATGGCGGTCATGTCGCGGATGACTTCTATCAGTGCCACATTGAGGATACAAACTTTAATGTCCGTCTCACTTACGATCGGATGATGATGGACCAGCTAGTAAATGAAGATCCAGAGCAACGTGCTACACTGACAACAGTCGTGAATTGCTTTATATTGCCTCCGTTCAACTGGTCGCTTCTGGACGGAATGTTGCATCCGTATGACGATGGCGGGAGTATTTGATAGATGCTTCATTTTCTTTATAGAGTAGCAAAGGCCAAGTAGTGATAAAGGCCATTTTCCTAATTGTATTGTTGGATTTCTAATAATACATTTTACCTTGCATCTTCACATATACATGACAAGTATTTTTTGCGCATACGACATTTTATTTGCAACTAAATAACAAGATATTTGTTGATATTATCTTTGCTAACAAATAACATGTAATGAATTGTTTTGAATAAACTACGCCCTTTTTACACCTTCAAATATTGGTGTGCAAGGAACTAGTATAATGCTTGATTTTTGGTACATACCTAAAATTTGAAGAAAAAACTTTGTTCTTTTAGATTTTTATACTATATTGTCCGTAGCCTCAAATAAGAGCTTAGTGGAGTATATTTTTTTTATTCATGGTTTGAAAGTGAGTACTATAAACATTCAACTTTCATGTAAAAAATGGGGACTTTGGGCAACTCCAAAAGCTTTATTATTATAAATTTAGGAAGACTTTGCAATTTTTCATACATGTAGAAAATAAGACATTCTTTGCAAATGTTAAAAGCGTTTGGATCATCATTCTAAAACACATTGAGTTCATAGAAAAAGAAGACGTGAAATGGCAAATTTTAAACATCCATACCTTGTACAAATGTGTTGAAATTCTACACTCCTTCTCTAATCTTTATTGCTAAAATTTGTATATAGCAAATTGAAGTCATGCTTCACAAAAGTAAAAGGTAAAAGACTTTAATAATGCAAAAACTTGATACCAATTGAAGTCAAAGTCAGCTTATCCACTCAACACGGGGAATCAAATGAACCATTTTCTTGACTTCATATACTATAACCTTTTATTCTTTGCTATGGATTGTAGCTAAAAACTACAGTGAGTTTAAATAGAATCATATTAAAAGATATTATGTTATAAAGTCCGAAAGTAGACCTGAGAGTAATATATATTTTTTCATTTATTCAAAGTAGCTCTTTTGGAATCTTTTAGCTGAAAAAATGTTGTAGAGTCTTATGGGTTAAAACAACATCATTGATTGAATTTCTTCTAAAGACAAAATTTAATTATTGCAATTTAAGTTATATGCATTATATATTAACATTTACTTCCAAGTGGAATTATTTTGAATTAAGTTTGATGTCAAGTAATAAAAATTCATAATAACTAATTTTATAATATGCTAGGTAAAAGTTTTGTATTACGATTGACACTAACTTTAATATATTATTGTGCACAAACACATCGTGTAGAGATAACATCGTGCCACCTAATGAGAGCGCATAATGAGAGACAAACCCGGAGGAATGGTGACTAAACTATCACCGTTGCCTCCATAAATAACGAAAACAATAGTTCACAAAAGACACTATCAACCACTTAACAACCTAAGCTAAGAAAAAAGAAATAAATACCCAGACCACAACATTTAGTAATTAATCTACAAGGACCTCTTACTATCAAACAAATACAAAACACTTGTAACTTACACAATAGTCAAGTCCATGCTACTTTTGAAGAATTGAAGCATGATCATGATGTGGCTAACAGTGTGCACACACACCCTCACCTCATCACGTGGGAGACTCAACTTGAGAAAGATGAGTCTCCTTCAACCATACACGTGGAGGTCATTTAGGCTCCAAGTCCCAAAATGAGGTGTCAAAAGACACCACCGTTGACCTAGCCGTCACACGGCACTAACCTTATCCTAATCACCAATTAGGGCTAAGTTGCATGCCTTCTCGTAACTCCACAACTCCCTAAGTTGTTTCTGACCGGAAACCACCTACACAAACACCTCCATGCGCCGATCCTAACAGCTGTCATGCACAAATACATCGTGCAAAGATAACATCCTGTCAATAGGTGAAAGCGCACAATTAGAGACAAACTTGGAGCAATGGTGACCAAACTATCATTGTTGCCTTCGTAAACAATGAAAACAATAGTTCACAAATAAAACTATCAATCACTCAGCAATCTAGGCTAGGAAAAAAGAAATACATACCCACACCACAACAATTAATAATTGGTCTACAAGGATCCCTTTACTGGCCCACTTTGCCCGTGCTGAAGTCCCTTTCACAGTGGCAAACAACACAATTAACGTAAATTGGAGGAACGACCGATCATGAAAACCTCTCTAGTCCAGAGTAACCAAGTCGAGCTACAGAAAAGATAGCAACAAACTGTGTAGACAAAAGATAGGCTGGGTGCAATGGGAGCTCCATTGTTAATTGCCTCCAACACTTTTAATGGCTAGACCTTGTCTATGTAGACTCTCAATGTGCTAAACAATGTGGACACGACCATTGATTCACAGGTACCTCTAGAAGAGGTGGGATTAATCATTCTAGATGCTACCCCGTAGAACACAAGTCACAGATGACCATGATGGCTCTCAGTTTGGCACTATCACACAATCGACATCGCAATCCAGCAGAGATGTGAGAAAGACCAGGGTATATAGTGCCATCAATGTGTGGCAAATGGCAAGGGGCACAATTGCGCGTGTGATCCTTCCACACCTTACCATCACGACCCTCCAACAATATCACTCTTGAGTTCTTCACCTCACGAGCTCGCAAGATCACTCGTCCCGCTGTCACATCCAAGGTGGTGGGCGCTGTTTGCTGCAAGTATACATAGTCTTGAAGAGTAAACCGTCGCACTTGCGGTTGGTAGCCTCCTCCCCGTATCGTAGCATAGCGCAGCGTTTCCTGATGTTGAGCAATGGAGAGATTCTTCAACGCCACAGGCATCACCCGCTTGAACAAATCCGCATGTTGCTCACACACTTGAGCCAATGTATCTGGATTGTCCATGATAGCCAACACGGTGTCAGAATTTGCTTGAATGGCCTTCGGTAAGACTATTTGCCTTCCAAACAACAAAAAGTAAGGAGAAAATGATGCCAAAGATGCTTGCATGCTAAACCGGTAGCCCATGGCTATCCACGGTAATTGCAATTTTCAATCTTGATGATGTCCCTTTGCAAAACTATACTTCGGAAGCCTCATTTTGACGATTTGCACATTGCGCTCTGCCAGTTCAACCGCTTTGGAGTGATCCCTCGAAGTAGTGTGGTGATCAATCATCGCTTGCTCACACAACGTTTGAAATTCACCGAAAAACTCGCGTCCTTGGTCTGTGAGAACTTCCGCTGGAGCTCCAAAGCAACTCAAAACACGATCAAGGAAAGAATAAGCGGCTCCTTCACTAAACTTGTCAAGCAAGGCTATTAACTCTATCCATTTCAAGAAGTGCTCAATCATCACTAACAATACTTATTGTGTCGAGGTGTCACTAACAGTGGATCTGCAAAATCCAAGCTCCACCCATATCCCAAGCTCATAATTGGCAATGATTTCAATTCTGGCATCGGAGCGTTAATAGACACTTGTCCACAATTACACACCATGCACCGAGCCACTAAAGCTTGAACTTGTAATTGCATTCCTCACCACCAAGAGTGAAGCTGGAGAAGCTATAAGTCCTCCACACGTCAAAGTGTCGAAGGTCTTCATGCGTGTCCTTCATGAGCTTCACTCTCTCCAATGGAGTTGGCACAACCTTCCACGTGCCATTCAATCACACCTTCAAAAGATGAGTCCTCTCCCACACGAACCATTTAGCTCGTTGCAAGACCCGGTCTCTCTCCTTAGAAGACCACGTCAGCAACACTTCTCTACTCTACAGAAATTGCATCACGTTTATTTCTTCAAAAATTACTTTGGCGCCCCTAGATTCTTCACCGCCGTCCTCATCTATTGTAGCCACAATAACTTCTCTTGTGTCATCTCCACGCATTGCCAACACACTTAGAAAGGCCAAACATTGCCAACCTGGCAACGGATCGGCCTCATCCTCCCCGTGCCACTTAGCGCCCGAAGTATCCACTTGGTTTGGAATTGGATTGCGGATAAGGCCGTCGGCATCCATATTCACCATTCCCGCTCTGTGCACCACCTTGAAGTCAAACTCCATCAACATCAAGGCCCACTGTGCTATTTTCCTTGTTAGTTTATCTGACACCATTAACCACTTTAAAGGTTGATGATCGTAACCAACTGAAATTCAATATCATAAAGGTAACATAAAAAATGAGCAATTGTCGATATCGCGGCCAAGCATTTTCCTTCATACAAGCTATACTAAGCCTCAATTTTGTTGTTGGACCGACTCGCTTACGCAATCACAAACTCCTTCCCGTCGTTTTCCATTTGGGTCATGACCGCGCCGATTCCCAACGCACTCCAATCCATATGTAATTGGTATCTCCTTCTTGCTATTGGCTTTCAAAGTATAGGTGCCGATGCCAAGCAGTCCTTTAACACTTGAAAGGCCGCCTCTTGCTCAGCTCCCCATATCCAAGGTTGATCATTCCTTCTCAACATGGTCAATGGCTTGGCAATAGCATTGAAAGTCTTTACAAACTTTCTGTAGTAGTTACACAACTCTAAGAATGCACGTAGCCTACTGACATCCCTTGGTCTAGGAATAGACATCACTACTTCAATTTTGCTAGCTATCACATCCAATCCACTTGGATATATCATATGGTCTAAGTACTCAATGCGGTCAAAGTAGATTTTGACTTACCAAGGTGCAACTTCAAACCGTGGAGCCACAATCTAGCAAACACTTCCATCAAGTGTGGCCTATGCTACCTTTGATTCTTGGTAAAGACAACGATGTTGTCAATGTAGCATCTCACGAAATCCAAGCCCAAGAATACTCGGTCCATAAACCTCTCGAATTCGGCAAGCGCATTCTTCAATCCAAATGGTAAGAACTTCCATTGGAACATCCGATCCTTTCCATCTTTGTCATTGCCTGGTACGTAGTCTTCTCCTTGTCTTCCTCTATCAGCCCAATCTAGTGGTATCCAGAGCGCAAGTCCAACGTATCGAATACTTTGGCGTGACCAATAGCGTCAAAGTTCTCCTCCGGCATTGGCATGGCATATCGATCCAACTTGGTGAATTTCTTGATCATCCTACAGTCCCACAACCCTCTTCTCGGTCAAATTACCGTAGATATCTTTCTTGGATGGCATAACCGTCGCCGATGCATACTCACAATCCAGTGGAGCCAACTCTTCTAGCCCAACAACCAACAACTCCTCCGTACGAGCACGTATCATCCTCCATTCAACGTTGCTATACTTGTATGGTTTTCGTTATATTGGTGTTTTGTCCGTCAAGTTCATACGTACTTCTTGCCTCTTCAACACTCCAAGATTTCCTAGACTAAAGGCAGATCAATCTATATACTCCTGGAGGAACTCATGTTCTTCTGCCTCAACTGCTCCATCCGTCAAGCCTACTATCGATTTTCAAGTATCCTTGGTCACCGCCTCCTTCCGTTCCTTTGGAGCAGGATTCTCCTTTTTTGGTTGCTATTGAATGCTAGATGGAGGAAGGTCTTCTTCTCCCATCTCCATCATGCTTCTAAGTCATTTCAATTGGCTTTGTCTGCTAATCTCTTCCATTTTATGAGTTGTGTGTTCTTCAACGTCCTTCTTTTGGTGAATCAATCCCCTACTCCATGGAGAGGATCCAATCTTTGGCTCCAATCCTCCACTTCATGGACAAGATCCAATCTTTGGCTTTAATCCAGTCTTCGACGTCACAAAAATATTTGCGGTACCCGACATGTTCCATGGGTGAGGTGCCAAAGCCCTCTCGCCCTTAACCACTTTGTCCATCACCTTGACAGAGACAAATGGGTCTCTGGCCGCTCGCAACTCATAAAATCCCATATAACTAGTTAAATTAGAAGCCGATTGCTTCTGTTCTGCCACTAACAACAAAACAATCATGGTCAAGCAATTTAAATCTTTTGCTTGCCAAGTAAAAATTTTCGTTCTTGCTACAAAATCCCGGGCGCATTGGTAGTGCCCGTGGAAAATTCCATAGCTCTCTCATGTTCATCCGCATTGGGCTCCACCACAAGGAATCCCGAGCAAAGGTAGGGCCGTTATCTTTAAAGGCATACGACCGAACAAAACTAACCAACGTAGGCAATGCCCTACGTGGTTCTCCCTTGTGGTTATAAACCGCCAAAGGTGCTTAGTCATCATGGTAAGCGCATTGAGGTGCCCTTTGAGGATCCAAAATATCACTTACATAGACATCTTGCCGTATTATACGATCCACGGCACATTATAACAACCTTTGAGGTGCTAAATTCCTCCACCACATTTGCGAGCGATGTGCTCGCGATCCCACCGTAGCCCCATCCAACAACACGAGCAAACCCAAAGTCTGGTGTACGCAATGTATGCCCTCAAAGGTTCTTGACCTACAGCTATTCACCACCGGTACATTCTCTACGATGTAACCTAGAGGTCGCTTCTGAGAGGTCTAGAGCAGTCGTAGTATGCATATCATATCATGAAATCGCGAAGAACAAGTATCTTAGAACCCATTCTGATGTCCAACCATGAACATACCTTGATATGGCCAATTTGCAATGACAAGGTCCACTTGGCCAATTCGGTGAATGTCCTGTGTTGAAAGCAAAACAATATCACCAACCAGCGTGGAATATGAAGTCTTGTTGGCACTAGTGGCCAACAAGTTTGGGAATAGGTTCCTCAATCGCCGTAAATGCCGCTTAGCCACGTGCATTGCTGCCTCATCAATATCTATGTAGATGTAGTATTTGACTTTGATCCGCGCTTGTAGCAGTATCGCCAAGCCACTTCCAATCCCACCAAATAACAACAACAACACAATACCATCCTCTGGTGCCTTCCAATGAATAGTGGAAATATCCAGAGGTGGTCTTAATTCTTGGTCCCCTATAGAGTCATCATCCACTTGTAGGAGCATCAAATCTTGCCAAGCATCTTTGATGACTTGTTCAGCATTCTTCTGAAGCTGATTTCTGGTCCTCTATGCTGCTTCAATGCCAAGTTGATACATCTCCGTGTCTCTACCACTTGTCTCACCCACATGGGCATCTACCTCATTAAGTGCAAGAGTAGGCATAGAGAAATTATCAAAGCCTCGTAAAATCATGGTGGTCTCACATCTATGCCTCCCGAGAAGGCAAACACATCCTCAAGGTTGCCAGTCAGAACTTGAACAAAACGAGCCGGCAACTTGGACTTCTGTCCATCTCTTGCTTGTTGTCCTAGTCTATAACTTGCAATTTCCTCCCAGAAATCCACGTTGAACACTATGGGGTATAGCATTGCCGAGCCTACCAAGACATCATATGACTTGGCCATTGTGACGATAGCTTTCACCTTCATGAAACTTGCATCCTCGACATCATCTTTATTGAGTCACAACATCAACTCGGACTTTGTGATGCCCGTAGCGTGCTCCATACCGCCCATAGACGTGCTAATTGTCCATGGACACTTCTCCAAAGTATCCTTGTCAAATCCAACCCCTCCATGGTAAATGCTTCCAGCATTAACGGTTAAGCTTGTGAATCCAAAAGCACTTGTCGAGGTACAAACATGCTCCCTTTGGACCCAACAAGTTGGAAAATCCCTTGAAAGTTGTCAACCACTACCACACCAAGTAAATTGGATGACCTTTCAATTGCAAGTCTAGCGGCCATGGTCTTGACACGCATCGCTGCTGAAAGCAGCCCCTCCACGTGTTGAAAGCAACCCCTCCTCATGACTCTCATCCCCCTCTTCCTTAATCACTTCTATTTTCAATCCATTGACACCTGTGGAATTATTCAACTAACACATCGTGGCCGCCATCTTAAAGATTGCTACCGAACTAAAGCCCTTTTGTGACATCAACTTCGCAGAAAACAATGAAGCTTGACAAACCATGTTTACGACTTCGGTTATCACTGCTTCTGGTGGCTCTTCAACTCCAATCGTAGGACATGTAAAAGGCGCCCCCCGCCGATTTGTAGGTACCATGGAAGATGTTGGCACCATCTCCTCCAACCTAAAAGATTCTAGCAAACAAGCTTGCCGATTGTCCTTTCCACGTTGAGGATCTAGAACTGAGCTTGCTCCACGTGGTGTCTACTTAATCACTAGTGTTTGACTTTGTGTAGGGCGTAAGCCTTCCGCAAGCCACCCTTGGTACAAGTACCATTCTACTCAACATGTAACCCTCAAAATCATCATTATCGGGTCTAAATCCTTCCCCCACCAAGAAATCTATGGGTGACTTGAGGCTTCTCACTCATTGAAGCAACGTTTGCACTCATGGCCTCCATCTTAGCTTCTAGTTCTGCAAACTTGGCCTTCCAACTTTTCTTCTCCCTTCCAAAGGCCTTCAATTTTTTGTCTTTGCCTCCTCTCTTGCCTCTTTTTCCTCCAGAAGGCTTCAACTTGGGGTGAAGCTTCCAACACTTAGCCTCGGAATGCCCCTTCGCACCGCATCGAGAGCAAAATCCCCCGCTTCAGGGGTGGAGGACTTCCCTTGCATGCAATCCTTACTCAAATGCCCTAGCTTGCCACTACCGAAGCAATATGTCTCAGTGTCAGTGGCATAAGAGGGAATAGCACCCTTGGCCACCTTGGCCTTCTCGGGATCCTTCTCTTCGCGTTTGAGAAATCCCATAGCCGCCTTCTCCTCCAGCAAATTGATCTCAATTTGCTATTAAGTCACGAACACAAATCACAAGGTTCGTGGCTTACCTAATCGCAATGCCTCATTGCGACCTAAGGTTTTGAGCTCCTTCTCAAGGATACAATACTAATGCTGCACCGTTTGTTGCTCCGTGATTCTATGAGTGGCAGAGATCAGTCAGCGCAATCTCGCATAAGCTTCCCACAAGGATTCATCCACTCCTCGCACAAAAGACCTCAATGCCTTCATTTTGTTTGCCCGTTGACCTTGGCTTTCTCGACAAAACTGTATTACGAACCTAGTTATGGAATTGAATGGAGGTGGGATTGTCACCATGTCTACTGATTGACCCATTTCCCCGGCACCACCTGTGCCTTCTTCTTGTTTTTTCTTGACCACGAGTGATGGCACCCTCGGTGCCCCATCCAAAACATCCGCGTAATTTGGTGCGTAGAAATCTCTCCACGCCAAGACTTCTACAAAGTGAGCCTCAGTGAACTCTCCATAATCCGCTAACGGAGCTCCCTCTAAACATTCAAAGAAGGCCCTCTAAACCATGTAAGGATTGAAGTTGGGGTTAAAGGACTTCTGGAGTTCACACCACATGGTGAACTCCCACTTAAAATCATCGAACTCGATAGTGCTCGTGGCACCCGAGAACCTCTGTACCCCACGCACTCAACCTCCATTTTGTGAAGTCATGTCTTCCCAATAAAAATATGATTGATGTGGCCTCTTGAGTAGATTGGATTCTACAACACTCATGTCAAACTCGCCAAAAGGTTCTTCCTCCTCTACTACCGGTTGGACCGTATCCTCCTCCTCTTTTGATCGAGTAACGACCTCCTTCACCACTCTTTCACGAATGCCTATCGCAAAGGGAGTGTTTCTCCGAGTGAAAGCGGGCCTCTTCCACGTCTCTAGATTAAAAATTCGATGGCTTAATCAAAGAAGCGCCATGCTTCATGAGTGCCCTTCATCTCCGAAGCATAGATAGTGGGTGGTACTCCCCAATCGAGTAGCTCCATGGTGAGAGTGTCCCACACACTACTGGCACGCTCTCGCCAGGTACCCACTTTCCACTTCCACGTAGTATTAAAAACAAAGCCCTTACTCTCAAACTTTGTGAAGATGAGGGAGAACGTGGGCAAGTGGTTCCCTCGGCGGAATTTATCCACCTCCACAGCGTACCTTGATCCAACGTTCTTTCGGACAACGACCTTCTCTCCAATCACAAAATCTATGGCTCCAACTTGGCCTCGCACAAAACAAAGAGGTGTTGGACACCCTCTTTGACCCGAGGTGCCCGAACCTTGCGCACGCCACCAAGTAAGGTCCAATACTTCACGGAGTCCTCACTTAGCACCTTTGTGTCTGGCTTCCGCAACTCTTAGGGTCCGATTTGAGACTTGGCTATGGGGGATAACTCAAAACCCTTGACACTAGAGCTCGCCTGGCAAGGTAAAGAGATGCACTTAATACAACCATGTGGTTGTATTAAGTGGACTTACTATGGATGTGCCTATGAACTAGCTTCCAACCCCATTACCTTCATTCAAACCACAAGTTTTTTAGAGTGACAAGAGAGGGCGTTGTCGTAAAAAGGATTATATCATTCCTTTCCACAACGCACCACCATCAAATCCTTCAACCAATCAATGAATTCTTGGTAGAATTTGGAAATCCAAGCCAAACAACGTTCATTGAATTAACTTCAAATTGAAATGGGTATGAAGTTCCCAAGCGAAGCAAGTAGAGATTGAGCTCCTCATCTACTGAAAGCTAACGCTCTAAGCCGAGCGGAAAGGATGAATTTGTCATCTTCTAAACGCATATTTCAGGGCTAACCACGTGGAAAAGATGAAATCTTCATCCTTCAAGCACGTATTTAAAGTCAGCCACGCGAGAAAGATGACTTATCATCCTTCAAACACGTTTTCAATTGGCAATAATGTTCTTCTCCAAAGACCAACTCAACCACGGGAAGTCCATGAGCATCACAAAATGCCATGCATCACAAGAATAGACCCATTCTCTACGCACCCAACAATTTCCTTCCAATGTGACTTCAGATACTTTACCTGGTTGAAGTTGTCCAAGGTCTCCAGATAGCCAAATCTACCACAACTAGGCTATGAATGAAATTTAATTCCACCAAAGCCTTATAATGCCTCGTGCAAGAGGTTGGCCTTTCTCTAAAACTACCCAAGTTCTAGGATAACGCCCTAATATTCTAAGTGATCAAAATCACCTTAAATGTACAATTCTTATACTAAAATGTGCTCAAAGCTACCCTACATTCAAGAATTTGTCCTTCACACTGACAATACTTGGGCAACCCTAATACAATTACGGGAGCGCCTCTGCATCACCAGAAGCACCAAAAAAATTCAGAAGACACAAGTGAATTCAATTACATCCAAAGATTGGCATGCAACTTGTAAGAGATAATTTACCTCTTTATGCGCTTCGCTCAATCCACTAAGCACTTTGAGCAGTGCTAAGTTCCGCCACAACATCTGCTTCCAGACCAAAAATGAGCAATTATGGCTTCACGCACGACTTGCTGAGTATGAGAGAATTGTGATTCCGACCATGCTTTTGTGAACTCGTTTGTTGTGTCTGCGCACCAAGAACAATTACAAGTCGTTGTCCTCTTTAGAGCTTTGACACACCTCAAATTTCTCAACCGTAGCCACCACCGTGATCACGTCCTTCAACACCAGCCGGTTGAGGTTCGTGTATTTTGGACGCTCGATGTCCAGGGACCAACGGCAGATGTAGTAGATTGCCTCATTGTCAAGCAGCACCGCCACGTCGGTGTGCTCCAGTAGCAAGTGAGTTGAAAGCACATTGTTGTGCAACTCAACGAAGGAGGTCAACACCTGCGAGGACGGGTACACCGTGAACCCCAGCTTTGACTTCTTCTCACAGTCTACGGACAGACTTCCTAGACCAGATCTCGTTCCTCCTAAGGCACCCTCAGACAGCTTCCGAGCTTTGACTCCATGCCCACTTATTTCAACTTTACTGCTCATACAAGCCTGGAACAGTCTTACCAGAATTCTCGGCTCTATCTCTGAACACCCCAATCTTGTCTACTTTGCTTCTGCAGATAACCGGCTTCAGAGACAACACAGTAGGTAGACGCACATGGTATGACGACCAGGTCCAATCGGGGCTGAATCGGGGGTGATTTTTATACTGGCGGGCTGCCACCGTTACCACCTACAACGGCATGTGCATGAGGTCTGATGCCGCACATGATGCGGACGTCGGGCCTTATTCGCGTCAGACTTTGCAAACCCCCTCCCATGAGTTACCGAAGTGAGTAAAATCCTAAATGGTTTTTTTTTTGGGTTTTCGAAATTTGAAAGTACAGCAGCGTAGGAAAGGACAACAAGTATAGAAGCTCTCCAATTCTCTAGTCAGAGTCTTTTGTTGTGGAGCTTGCGGGGTGGGAGGACTTTGATCATTCTTCATGTGATTTTGGTGAGTCTTTTTTCATTCATTATTTTTTCAAAGTTATAGTACATGTCGTTGAGATTGTATGAAGCTTAAATATTGGATTGTTTGGCATTGTTTTTGGGTTTTTTTAATGAATTATAGTAATTTAGGGTTTTGAATCAATTATTTGGTCATATCTTTGAATGTAGGTGCACCGTACGCAACAATCGACTCTACATTGAATGTAAGTGTGGTAGTAGTCGTGTGGATGCTCATGTCTATGACATTGGGCAATTGTATGGGCTTTAAGTCTAGAGCCTGGAACATTCTGGAGTCCACGAATGGCTACCCGATTATTCCTATTCTGTGGTTGATTGGCACAAGGAAGAACTATCATAGTAGAATGTTTTGGGTGGAGCCTAGGCAAGAGACACATTGGAATATCGTAGAATCCATCGTGTGGAGAGCATCTGAGGCGATGTATGAGAGAAAATACCTAAAATTCTATAGGATGAGCCCGGAAGCATTTGACCATTTGGTTGATATTTTGACACCTTATTTGAGATCAGAGTTCTTAGTTCTTGTTAGGCCCCAACTCGAGATTAGAAAAATTGTTGCAATTGTACTTTACAGGCTTGCTCACGGATATTCCCCTGACCACATTGCTGATCGTTTCAAAGTGGGAGGATCTATTGTTCGTAAGTATGTAGATATTGTTTGTGACATCCTCTCTGACAAGGACAAGTTGTTCAGTAGGTGCATTAGCATACCTACAGGTGATCGTTTACTGAACATCATTGCTGACTTCCACGGCATTACTGGATTACCAAATGTGTGTGATTCGATTGATGGAACACACATTCTTCTTGCCGAGAGGCCAAGTAGGAGAGTAACACTTGCACAGAGTGACTTCTTCAACAGGAAGAAATTCCACTCTATCGTGTTGCAAGCTGTTTGCGATGCAAACAAGATTTTCTGGAACGTTTGTGCAGGTCAACCCGGGGGTGTTCATGATGGGAGGCAGTTCAAAGTGTCGAGCTTATACAAGGATTTGAGGAGTCGAGCCATTTTACAAACACATGTTGTGAATGTTGGAGGAACTAGCTACACACCATACTTGATTGGTGATTCAGCCTACCCCATCCAGACATTTTTGCAGAAGAATTGGAAGTTGCTACAAGATGAAGACAAAACCAAGTTTGATCAATCCATGAATTATAGGTGGATAGTGATAGAGATTGCCTTTGGATCTTTGAAGAATAGGTGGCGTCTCTTGAAGCACTTCAACTCTAGAGTTGATAAGGCAGCTAGAATCACAATTGCTTGTTGTTGGTTATACAACTACTGTGAAGAGTGGGATATGCCTGAGCCAGGTGGTTTCGGAGTTAGTTGTAGAGATCCAGAGTAGGGATTTGGAAACGTTAGACTTCTTGTACGCCGCAAGGGTGACCGATCCAAAGCAGAGGGTGAAGCTCTGAGGGAGAAGTTGTTCAAACAATGGATCATCCAGAATCCTGAAAATTAGATTTAGTCTTTGTTTGGAGCCTTCATACATAAAAGACACTATTATGTGTTCTTTTGTGATCTCTATTTTGTTAACAATCTACTATAATTGTCTCCAATTACTACTTGTCGATGTACAATGATTGTTTGTTTGTGACTGCTTTAACAATTGTTTGAATTATAATATTTTATCCTCGTGAAGTACTGTTTAAAAAAATCCTTTTCCACATAAATAGATCAATCATACATACAAGGTTATAGCAAAAAAAATTAAACATCATATGGAGCCACGGACAGTACTGCCATTTCACAGATGGCCTTTTCTAGCATTGCCCAGGTGAGAATTGTCTGCAGGTACTACATTGTAACATCAATCTCACTGAGTTGATCCAATGATCAAGATGTTTGAAAGATAGTTGAGATTGGTCTCTGGAAAAGCTAAGAATAGAAATGATGTGAGATACTATTGATGCTTCATACCAAGGTATCTGTTTGTCATTTCGGGGAGGTGGGCCCTTGTCAGAATGGTACCCTCTCATTTTCTTGGCTCTCTCATTTTAGGGGGTCTAGAGGTTTTTAAAGAAAAGAAATTGGCAAATTTGAGGCCTGTGGAGACCCCTATTTTTTATAAATAGTTCCCCCATCCAAAAATAAAAATGGAGGCCAGGTTCTACCCCACCTCCCTTCTCCAATGACTAGAGCAACCAAATTATTGAGATCTAGAAATCCCCACTTAAGTCCTCATCCTGCTCCTTGGAAAGGCAGCCAATATTTCATAATTAAAATTTAAATCCCCAGTTAATCCCTCCACTTGGCTTCACCGGGGCTGCCAAAATTGTGCACGTAGCTTCACCTAGCAAGCCTACCGTTTTTATTATAAGAGACGAATTCTGAATAGCAGCAGTAGCCTTACTGTTTCTCAACTTTTCTCAGTTTTCAATTCCAATCCTAAAAAGTTCATGTGATGACCACACAAACAGTCATCCCAAGCTGAATAATATTATGCTACGAGTGATCAGATGAGAGGCGCTCTCAGTTCAATTTCAGAGAGAGCTTCCTCACCTCCAGGTTTTCCTAAACTGGTTTCTGCAGCGGACTTGGAGCTCTGAACCTGTTCAATTAATGATATTTAACTACACACTGACCGATCACAAAAGCACATCAGTCGCTGTCGTTGTCCACATTGTCTGTAACGAGCATCGCACCATGACTGCCTTCTCGGCCCAAGACAAGGTACTACATATACTGTATCTTCTCTCGCACAGGTAAGCCAAAAAAGTCTTTGCCAGGAGGTCCTTGTGACATCCTTGCTCCAAAATGGCCCCATGCTCAAACACAGCTATGGTTTCCGCATTCTGAATGGTAGAGAGCCTGCACATATCACCCATGTATTTATAATCTCTTGAATGAGAGGTTAAAGATTTGTAAAGTGTGAAGGCGTTACAATGTTGAAACCATTTTTTAAATATTATTTTTACAAAAAAAGTTTTGGTTTTTTGTTTTTGTTTTTGTTTTTTTAAGACAGGAAAAATAATGTTACTTTGTGGCTTTGAGTGGGCACACTTGATCATCCTTGTTTTAGTTTTCATTTCTGTCTTTTTCTTAGAATTCAAATGAGGCAAATGTTATGTTTTTCTTTCTTTTTTCTTCTTACCATACCCAGCTGGAGCTTTGTTTGGCAAAAATTAATTCTGTCAGGTGAAAAATGAAAATATAAAAATACATTTCTATCAAAATCTATTTTAAGATTATGTTAGTTATTTGGCATTAGTGTGCCAAAACCTGGCCCTTGAATATGATATTTGTTTTGTAAAATGTGTATTTTTGGCTTACCTGTGGGCGACCACAATGGTGGTTCTTCCAACCATCATGCGGTCGAGTGCGTCCTGCACAATGCGCTCTGATGCAGCATCCAAGGCGCTAGTGGCCTCGTCTAGGTGCAAGATGGTCGGGTTCTTTAGCACTGCGCGTGCTATGGCGATGCGCTGCTTCTGTCCACCGGAGAGTTGCACTCCTCGCTCGCCGGCATATGTATCGTAGCCCATGGGCAAGGAGTTGCAAATCCACTCCTATGTGTAAATAGATATTCTTCAAGGCTTGGGATTAGACTCAGCAACAAATCTTAGACCACCAAAAAAAGAACATTTAAGGCAAGTTTGCACCAATTACAAGACGGAACAACTTCACCATGTGCATGTTAGATCCACTCAAAATTAGGCAGCCAAGATTATAGCCACTTAATAAAGCAAAATTAGGCGACAAAACTCTCAACCACTTCACAAAAAGCAATTTCTGAAAGCTGAATACGTGATGAAGTTGTGAGCATTGGCAGCATGCGACGCCGCGACGATCTCCTCCTCAGTCGCATTCTGCCTGCCATACGCAATGTTCTCGCGCAGCGTCCCCGCGAACAAAGTGGGTTCTTTGGTCACAAGTCCTTCATGCGACCGCAGCGAGCGCAGATTCATCATTTTCACGTCAACGCCATCGATGAGGACCTCGCCCTCGGACGGATCGTAAAATCGCTCGATGAGCCCGATAATCGCCGACTTCCCGCTCCCGCTCTGCCCCACCATCGCCACCGTGGTACGCGCCTTCACGCTCAATGAGAAGTTCCGGAATACCGCGACGTTGGGGCGCGAGGGGTACGCGAACGTGACGTTCTTGACTTCGATGCGCCCCTCGAGCTTGGAAATGGAAGATGTCATGGTCTCGGTCGGGTTGATGAGTGATTCCCGGTCGAGGATCCCGAACACGGACGCGGCGGCCGCGCTGCCCTTCGCGATGTCGGGCGTGAGCGTGCCGGCCTCCGCGAGCAGGCGCCTGCTGCTCACCAGCACCATAAACACCTGGAAGACCTCCGTGAAGGTGGCCTTTTCCTGGCTCACGAGCAGCCCGCCGTCCCAGAAGTCCAGCCCCCAGGAGGCAAAGAGCGCGAGGTCCGAGGCGCCCAAGCACGCACCGGCGATGTGCGTCCGCTTCATCACCTCGCGCCGCGGCTTCTCCAACTTTGCCTCGAACAGGGATAGTATTTGCAGGGCGAGGAAGAAAATAAGAGACAAAAACGAAGAATTTCATAAAAATGTGGACGTCAGACTCGCTCACCCTCGTTATATAGTAAGTGAAGAATCATAGATTTGCTACTCGTGACGAGGTTTCAACCTAGACTAGCATGATTTCATTGAAATTACGTAAGAAGTATGGAATCTAGTGGGTTTCAAGCTATCTTTACATCAGCGAGAGAAGATATATCTAGTACCTTGTCTTGGGCCGAGAAGGCAGTCACGGTGCGATGCTCAAGCTGCGATGACACGCACTGCCTGATACATCCGTTTCCAGATCCGCAAATCGCCCTCGCATCACCTTGGCATCATGCAAGTACCATCTTGACGAATCTCTTGAATTCTCCAAAATGATTGGACATTCTTCATTTCAAATTAAAAATGTTCAAAAGCGACCATTGTCTAGGGTAGAGATAGTTGTGCTCAGTAAAAACTCAAGATTGAAAACTCATAGCATTCACGTAAGTCAAACAGTGTGGATACTATATGTCAAAATTTAATGTACTTCATCATTGATCACTAATTTCGATAGTCCAATCTTGAGCTTGAGGTCACCTGAAGATCTATCCATGAATTGATGCCAAGCTAGAGGGATGTACAATTAGTTACAACAAAAATGGCAAAGCCTTATCAGAACGTGGAGGTTGAAAGCCAAAATTAAGATGATGAGCACCACTGAAGGGATGAAGTGCAAATACAGTCCTCATCATCATTCTTTTCTGCATCAACAGCTTTGTAAAACAAATTTATCAGTTGTTCAAGCTTTTGGTACACTGAATCCTGATCCTTGTGCACAATGCCATGAACCATCTCTTCGTCCTTCATCATGAGGAGACGATCCATAAGCAACTTCCAGTAAGTAGCTGTGAATTTCAAGGTAGACGCACTGTAAACAAATTCTATATCTAGACCACAACATTCTACAGAATATGCTAACGTGACAAAGAAGATCACGGTGGGGCTTTACCCTTTAGGGCCTGCGCAAACAATGCCGCCATTTGCAATTGCCCCTGCAATAAAAGATCTCTACCCCGTTTTTCACTATCTAAAATCTCTTTTGCCATGGAAACTTTCATTTTTTCAATTTCAATTATCATCTCGAAGAACTTACCAATGGCCGTGGCAATTGCGTCATCACCCGCGGTGATTCTCCTCCGCCGCTTCTCTGCACTTTTATTGATTTGTCCGCCAACTTGGGGATGCTTCACGGCGCGAGATCGAGGGGAGAGCGGGGTGCTAGACGTCGCTGCAGGTGGGGTACTCGGCGTCTTTGCAAGTGGCGTGTTGTTCGAGGCAAACTCGGTTTCTTCATCAGAGAGATAAATAGTCTCGAAATGTGGCAAGTGCGTCCCCTGATCCACCCCGTGGGGAACTCCTACACAACAAATGAAGGAGACTAGTGAAGATTCATCAAAACAATTAAAATATGATACATTTAAGAAGGTAAAGAATAAATTACCTCGAAATTTGGTTGTACCGCCAAGCATATTGTCCATGATTTCAAACCATATCCATTGGGAGGGTGCAACACTTGTAGACTCTTGCTTGACCTTCTCAGATTTGTAAGTAACCTACAAGCGCATCCACTTGTCTCTGCACTGCTCCCAAGTGCGAGGTTCCTCCGGCGGCGGTATGGGAAAAGCATCGTTGATCTTGCGCACAAAATCAAGCCAGTTTTTCTTCCTAAATTGTTTCCGGTCTACCTCCCAATACTTCTCAGACAACAAATTTAAGAAGTAGTTCAAACTGTCATAAGACCACTCTCTCACTTTCTTCTTTACAAAACTCTAATCTGGCATTGGCACTGGCACTTCTTGAGAGAGTTGTAAAGGAGAGTCCTCAAGCAACAAATCTATAAGGCCACCGAAAGGAGGAGCCATGTCTGCAAAAACCTAAATGAGAGAGGAGACGGGGAGGGAAAAAACAAAAGAACGGTGAAGGAGGTAGAGAAAGAGAGATGAGGGTGAAGGTGGAAAGGTAAAAAGCTGTAGAAACTGTGGATAGAGTATTTTTGGAACTTACTAAAAAGTGAAAATTGGAGGCTGGTTTACCCGTTGCGGACGGACGAGGGTGCAAACCCAATGAGATGTGGGGGCTCACACATTGGGTGTGCTTGGGTGCGAACGTAGATGCGAGAAGAGCGGGTTGGGCTCCGAGATAGCCCGTTTGCACTCCATGTGCGTCGACCTAGTGCCTCATCAGTCTCTGACAGTCGTGAGATTTGTGACTAGAGTCTGTCCATACGGCGTCTCTACACCATCGGCTCTAGAGTGTGGATCAAGAGCAGTTGCGTGCTCCTGCTCGTGCTTCGCACACTCAAGGAGAGTATGAGGCGGCGGAACGAAGCTCTTGAACCGCTTCTTCTTGTACCACAGCAAGTAGTTTTTGATCTCTCGAATGCTATCCCATTCGGTGGCTGATAATGTGACCAGCTTCGGCTTTAAATTTGTGAAATGCTATGTGATCTTGGGATTTGAGGCGCGATGCTTCTTAATCTTCTTCTTTAGAAACGCCTCACGACTATCCTTTCGTTGGAAGTCCATGCGCTTGTCGATGTCCTCCCACACGGCATCCGCCAGATGCAACGTTGCTCCTCCACTAACGCCATAGCTCTCAGTCTTGAAACCCTAGTCATACCCATAACCAAATCAGGCTTTCAAAGTGAACAACCTCCAATTGATAGGCCTTGGTCTCGTTAGGAGCCTCCTTTGTTTATGCTCGGGTAAAGATCTCTTCTTATCGCCAAATTTCTCCAACGTAGGCAAGTGCCTTAGAAGTCCAAACCCATCTGATCCGCGAGCTCAGAATTCTCACCCACGCTTTGCAATATGTGATTTGTGACTTTGTTGCTTCGAGCGTGCTGCTTATTTCGGCACTCTCACTTTGACTTACGTTGACAGTCTTGAAACTCTGGTCCCAACCTTGCAGATACGCCCCCATCTCAAGCCATGCACACCAAATGTCCTTGCGCGAGAGGACGTGAAAACATAGGATGGCGGCGTTTATAGCGTGCTTGACACTCTAACAATAGGCCCACGCACATCAGGGCTGCACCGCCGGCTGCAGCCGCGGCACCGGTATACGCGGCCCCGAGTGAACAGTGTACTCATCTACCAAGGCCGTCAAGGTCGGCTGCTCGAGGAGCGAGCCAAATTCTGGCAGCGACTGCCAGCCACGTCGCAGCCACCGCAACCCTTGGGCGTTTTTACTTGCGCAAACCACCGAAGCTCACGTTTCAGCAGAACCCCTCACCCATAAATAACCAAACACATTGCACAACAAACCAACTCTAGCAACTCGCCCTCTCCCACTCTTTCTTCTCCACTCATTATGGCTAATCGTACAGGCTACCTTGCAAGGATGATGGAAATGTAGGGAGGTGCTTACTCTTTTGAAGAAGAAGAATTTTTTGAAGGAGAAGAGGAGTTTTATGAGGACGTGGAGACTTGGGAAGTAGAGCCTTCTAGCACTGAGCGCCTCTTGAGAGCGTTCCAACGAGAGGAGGCAACATCGCAGCAAGCAGAGGCGGGGAGGCAGGGAGCAAGTAAGGGGGCAAGGCAACATCCACAAGCAGCAACCCAACCCGCAAGTCAGGCAAGCCTTCCTTCACAAGGTTCAAAGGGTGCAGATTCTTCAGAGTCCAAGAACTGGAGTAAGTAGGCGGTTTTGGAACTCATTCAGATGATTGGGGAACACATTGCTGATTTAGGTTTGTGTTCATTCCGTCTCAAGGATTGGGATCAGTTTTGTGAGAGAATTGTTGCCAAGTATGTGAATGAATCATGTAGACAGCCCAAGCATGTGAAGGACAAGTGGGAGAAATTGAGGAAGCAATATTATGCCCAAAAGAAATTGCACAATATGTCAGGGGAGAATGCAGGGTCCAAATGGGTATGGTATGATGCAATGGACACTATATTATCGGAAACGGCCAAGGCAAATGGAGTGCCAGGGGCCATTGATCAAGGAGCTCCGGTAGTCGGAACGGTATATGCTCCCGTTGATTTGGATGGCGATTCTACACCACCAGAGGCAACTGTTGAAGAAAGAGCCAATCGAGCAGCGAATTTATTTGGAACTCATGGACGCGTGAACATGAAATGGCAGAAAACGACAAATGGCAATATGAATAGTGCATAAGATCGTTTTGCTGAATCATCTACTCGCATTGAGCGGATGAAAATTGAAACTGCCATACAACTTCATGCAGACAACAAGAAGCTTGAAATGGACATATTAGCTGCAACACAGGCTTCACAAGAGCGTATTGCAGCGTTATTTGTTGATGTCATTTGTAGCCAGAGGCCATCTGCCTAAATGTTGTATTGAATTTCAAAAGTCCAATAAATATATTCTTATTATTATCTAAATTTTCATTTTGCACAAATTTTTGCACCATACTATGTGTGCATTGTAAATTCACCTTTGTCCACCATAAATAGATTGAACACATTTGAAATTTCTAATTTGTTGATACATTATAAGAAAGTATTAAAAAACCGTAATTCTAAAATTGTATTTGTAAAATAAATACATCTTTCATAGCATAAAAAAATATATGATGGTTCAACTACAAAAGTGTTTAGTCATAAAACATTGCAAAATATTTTATTTTATAGTTCAGTATGATTTCTTATATTTTGAGATGTATTTGTGTGTATAAATTAATTTCAAAGTTTTGAAAAACTTTTAAAAAAACTTATTCTCATATGAACAAACAAGTTAAAGGCATGCACGTTTTAAAGCTTCCATGTCTATGAATTATTACAAATATATTATGTAAAGAATTGAATACTCAAAATCATATTTAGGACCAATAAATGTATGTAACTTATATATTACAAGATAAATGTATTCATTGAAGATATAATAATTACAATAAATGATTATCATAAAATTTAATGGTGGAATTGTTACAGCCGTAAGAGTGGCTTAATGCATAAAATTCCTATGAAAATTTAAAGTTGAAAAGAAATTACATTTTACAAATTTTATTTACATGTATGAAAAATTCTTAGAATGCTAAATCTTTTCAACATATCTTTCTCTCCTTTAAGAACAGTGACAATCTAAATATCATAAACAATTCTGTATGAAATGTTTAATATTTTTCAAATAGGATGTAATCATGAAATTATAATCCACATATATCAAATTTAAAATAGTTTTTGTATAAATTTCAATCCATATTTATTTTTTAAAAATGTACAATACACAAGGTAGAAATGAAAGTTTAAATGTTGGGATTTCTATCTAGCCATGATGAGAACAATGCATGTCGCATGTTCTGTCCTGCAATCCTGGCCGCATCTCCGTAATTTGGCAACCTCTATGGACCACGATGCAAACCTGTTAAAGGATCACGTTGCATCGTCACATCAGCTGGTGTGGGAAGTCTTTCACCATTTAACTCACAATAGTTGTGTAGCACACAACATGCTATTGTAACGGTGGCACATTTATCTACAGATGAACTAAAACATTTCAAAATCCTCCGTCTATTTTTTAATGCTCCAAAGGCATTTTCTATATAAACTCTACTACTATTGATTGCAGAATCAAATCTCATTTGGTCTTGAAGTACAGGATTATTGCCGGGCTTGAAGTTCTTCAATAAATATGGGCGTATTGGATAAGCTGAGTCTCCAATAAAAAAATGTTGTACCTGAACACCACGAACTAAAATAGAAGGTTGCTGCAAAATCCTTTGTTGATGCAAATCTTGATAAAGGCTAGACCATCTAAATTGTCGAGCATCATGCACTCCGCCTGGTTGTCCGGCACATACGTTCTAGAAAATCCTATCTGCGTCACAAACTGCTTGAAGCACAACACTATGAAATTTCTTCCGGTTGAAGAAATCAGCAGACATTGGCGTAATGCGAGAATCTGGGCATGTAGATAATGGAACGTGGGTCCCGTCAATAGCGCCGCATATATTGGGGACTTCTGTAATGTCTCTAAATTTTTCTATAATGTCCTATAATCTATTTCTAGTGGGTGTATGAATATAAATGCTAAATAATCCATCACAACTAAATAATACTTTACATATGATCCTTGTATACTTTCGAATTGTAGATGCACCACATCCATATAAGTCATCCATCTTCTCGCATGACATACCGTGCGCTAATCTAAAAATCACCAATTTTACTTGCTTTCTTATTTGTAGAGGTGGTCTAGAACTCACAGCATGTGGTACTATTGGTGCTAGGAATGGTGTCAATTCCAAAACAAGGTGCTCAAATGCCATAAACATCCTCCTAAATGCCTTCCAATATTCTCTATCCAACATTTCCGGAGTGGTGTGCCATACGTCATCTTGTACAATATCATGATATACATATTGTCGAGGTTGCACATGCCAAAATCGTCCAAGAAATCTCCTCATCCATATAGAAACAATTAGTAAATGACGGGCCCCTGGCAAATGACGGGCCCCTGCAGACAATTCTAAAAGATCTATCGGAGGTAAAGAACGTTTCCTACAAGGTGAAAATGCCAAAAACATGATGAAATACGCAAGAAGAAGTGTCGAAGCTTCATTAGAATCCATGGCTTTTTGCACCAAATTGCAAAAACTCTCTCTAAGTACCAAATCAACAAATCACCAAAAGATGTGCTTAGTTGAACCAACACCTCTAGACTTTCATCCCACGCGGCTGCTGGCAGCCGGCTGCCAATTCGCTTACATGTGCGAGGGCCTAATGTTCTCCATCAACAGCTTCACCTTCTAGTTCTTCCTGTTGGGGTAGCAACCTCTTTCGACCTTCACCACAATATTGCAAGGCAGCTCCTAACATTAAGCAGCTTGTCGCACCGCCCAATAGCTCTCCAAATGTCAAAGACTCTTCACCGACATTTGCAGCTCACCGGCCCTCCAATAAACTACACCTTATCTCCGGTTCCTTAAATAAAAAAACCTGCGAAGTACACTGCGCATAGAAGGTTTTGAGCAACACCCACAACCACCTTTGTAGATGTTCAATAATGTTGTGGTTATACCCATTTCCGCAACATGATCTTTCTCAAGTAATAAACAAGTACAAAACACTTGGAACTTACACAATAGTTAAGTCCATGCTACTCTTGAATAATTAAAGCACAATAAAGTTGTGGTGTGCAACACCCTCACATCATCACGTGGGAGACTCAACTTGAAAAAAATGAATCTCCCTCAACCACACACGTGGAGGTCATTTGGGCTCCAAGTCCCAATTGAGGTGTCAAAAGACACCACCGTTGACCTAGCCGTCATATAGCACTAACCCCAACCCTAATCACCAATTAGGACTAAGTTGCACACCTTCCGGTAGCTCCATAACTTTGTAGGTGGTTTCTAACCGAAAGCCACCTACACAAACACCTCCATGCGCCAATCCTGACAATGTACTAATTAATTTCTATTCAGATGAATCTATTATCATGATTCAGATGAATATTTAATTTCATAAATCATAATTGAACATCTTGTTACATGTATAATTATTCAACATTCAATTTGAAGTAATCCAAAATACAAAAGAAGAAATTAGTTTTATAAGTCACCTCCTTTTTAACACTCCTCTACTATTTTGAATAATATGGCAACAGAAGTTTCATTATGTAATGTAAAATTGATAAATACAGTTGTTGTTTCATGTAAAAGAAATCAACATTTACTTTTATTATTATCAAAAAATCTATATTCATGACAAAACATTACATCCATCAAACACTTCATTTTTTGTAGGTTATAGAGTTGGTTACAATTAATAGAAGCTACTCTTGTAACAACTTGGTGTACATGGAATATTGTTCCTTTGTTTACTATACATAAAATATTGACCTTCATATATTGGTTTCTTGGAATCAAAAATTATAACCAAATTAGTTTTAAGGAGTAGTGCAATAATTAAAACAAAATTGGTGTTCAACAAGACAAATTTGACGTCATAGACTCATAACTGATGTAAATGATTTAAATCCGACAGATAATGAAAAAGTTATAGGATTTCAAATTTCAAATGGGGAGAGCAGTACTTTGGGCACCTTTAAATACTTTTATTAGGACACTCTATCGAATGTGAAATTTTCAATACTAGCAAGTAATGTTTTTTTCTTTCATATTGTAATAAATAAACTCATGTCTTTAGATAAAAATAGCTTATTCACCCAAGTGAAACACTTTCACACATTGTCACACATTGTCGGGCAAGGTATCAAAAAAACTTCATCTTTTCATAAAAAACTTAAAGATCCTCATTTATTTAAATTTTTTTCTCTCTACATCAATATGTAGTGTAAACCTTCTTATTGACCATTTGGATTAGTCATTTGAAACACAATATAAAATTCACAAAAATCAAAACGCAAATTGGGAATTTTTAAACCTCCACTTCTTGCCGAGCGACCAAACCAATTGCCCCAGGGACAAGTCGCGCAAAGACAACCTTGGGAAGAAGCCCTTCTTAAGAGAGACCACCTGGTCGCCCAACCTTGGGACCGCCACGCCGACCAGCCTTCAAAAGGCCAGGTCGGTGCATTTATGAATCACTTCCAGTCCTCATCCTTGGATTCTGCATTCAAGGTTAATCAAAATTTGGGCGTCATAAGCATATAGTGGGGCTAATTTTGTGCCCCATCTTTTTGTAGAGCAGTGACAAGGAAGGCTTCCCAACACATGCTTGCAACATTTTACTAATACACATTGTTTCTTGCAGGGAGCATAAAACTTTAGGTGCTTAGAGAGTGAAAGGACTATTGTAGACTACACGCATCTCGTTTACCATGGCTTTGCCTGTTGCACACATTCTCAATAATTTGGAGAGAGAGAACAAGGAAAGATTGACCCATATAGACATTGAAGGTCCTCGGAGCTCTTGGAAGAAGTTGAAATGGAAGCCCCGACCACTTTTGCCAAAAATTATACTAGACAACACTATAAAGGCGCGGCTCGGTTGGAAGGAGGTGAGGAAGCCGTGGACCTTAACTACGGCAAGGAGGTTTGTAAAGATATGCCACATTGATAAGGTGTTCAACAAGAATTGGTGGCCTTATAATGAGATAAGCGAGGATCGATTGAATGGTTGGCCCCGTGCTCCCTACCAGGAGAAGCTTAGAACCAACATTAGAGGACAACTAAGTACACGGAATTGGAAGGCACTGCGCTCGATTGTCAAGCCCAAGTTTAGGGAACAAACGGAACTCTCTTGGCCATCTTCCTACAATTGCCACCTCAAGACGACGCCTCTCTACTTCCAATATGCACCTTATATTGACCCAATTCGACTTTGAACGAGAGAAAAATAAAAGGATTGTCTCAGATCTCAATGCGCTAACGGTAGAGAGAGAGGAGATTAAGGCATCCGTTTTCAGAGTAGAGGAGCAATTAACACATCGACATAGTAGACGGGCCTAGATGAGGCTGTGAACTACAACTTAGACAACCTCTAGGAACGACAAGAGAAACTCTAGCAAGAGATAGAGCAAGTATAAGAGGACAAACAGGTTGTAGTCAAGACCATGGAGGACTTAAAAAAGCACATGGCTGATTTGGAGAATATAGTAGCATTAAATCGTGCAAAAATCACGAAGTTGAGGGGGGAACTACGAGAGTCAAATGGGAGAAGGGCTATCTTGGAGAAGAACCTTGTTGCGAGCGAGAGCAAACGCACAGACGCCTTCATGCACAAGATTTTGGAGCTACAAGAGGATTTGGATTTGAAAGAAGTAGACACCATGGTCTCGGAGATCATTAGAGCCATTGTTGTCAATGAGAATGACCTTCTGGTGCGCGAGGCCGAGCATGCACCGACAAGCGCAAACGTCATGCATGCCTTCCATCAATATTTGAACATTTAGGCCCGTCAATAGATGATTCTTTATCAATGCCTATAGATTGTTGTTGCAAGTCGTTAAGTCAGTATTCCTCTAGTTTGCACTTAATTTCCATTAAATACAACCAAAGTAAACCGCTCCGTTGTCGTTCGCACAAGGACCTATTGTTTCTTTCCTGAATGAACTACCAAAAACTAAACTACCAAATACTACTCCATAGGTTAGCTTTCCTATTCATTCCTTTGCTAAATATCCAGATCCATTCGGATTCCGGAGTTCTTACAATAGCTTCCGGAACTAATTTCCGGACAGCCGGAAGGGAGTTTTATTTTATCTATGTTCCTCCTTAGAGAGTCTTCCGGACGATTTAAACGAGCGACCGGAAGGCCACTTATTATGTTTTGTGTACGTGGCCCAATTCCCCACTATCTCGTAACTTAAAGTGGCTAGACACCTACTCTCCCTACTCTACTAACCGGTGGACGATTGTTGCTGCTAGACCCACGCTCTCACAACACCCGGATGGCCATCCGGACGTGGTCACGCAGAAGGGAATTTGGACTACAACGACATTCTGATCAATACTATGGTGGTTCTACTAAGTGAGCCTTATAGTTTTGCAAGAGGATTTCCTTCTAGACATACATATTAGGCTTTTTTCCTATCATAGGGGAAGATTCTCGCCTCAACCGAAATCCGGGTTCACACGGATTTTCCGTGCCCTAGAGACTACTAGGCACACCTCTACAATACGTCTCTTCTCCTCATGGCTACCTCCGGACTTTGAAGAATGTCAGGGCTCTCCATAATCTCTTCTCTAGCTCTTTTGGGCGCTCTCCCAATGCAAGCCCTAATCGGTTACTCCAAATACAAACACTCTAACACTAACCACAAGAGAACTAGATCACCATACCTCAACCACAATGGATCCGTTCTTCACAAGAACACACTCAATCACCACAAGTTTGGAATAAACAACATAGTATTAGATTGAAAACGTTCTCAGCAAGAGAAACAAGATGATGAGCCTTCTAAAACTCATCTAGTAAGTACTAGCTAAGTTTCCTAATCTTAAGTCTTCCTTATCCGCAAGAAATCTGAAAAATCTTATCATAATATCAAATAAGGTCTTATCTCCAAAATTCGGAAATTTGATCTCAGATCTAAAAATTATGAATCTCAGATCCAATTTTTTTGCTTCTAACTCATAAGGTAGTTTATGGAATTATTTAAGCTAAGGTTTGGCAGTCCGGCGCAATCCTGAGCCCCATCGTTTAATTGCTACAAATCCTAAGTAACTAACAATTCCTAACTTCAAACCTAAACCTAAGCTAGGGAGTCTTCTGATCACCTTTATTAAGTTATTCCGGCTGCTCCTACGCTTAGGGGATTCTTCCACAACAACCCTTGCCTTCTCTGTCTTCTCTGGAGACAGTTTCGGTAGCTGGCTCTTACTTTTGGAAGCTAGAGTAGTCGGCTTTGGGTCATTTCTAGGTGGCACCACCTGCATCACCTTCTCCACCGTGTCGGCCGAGGTTCCCATCTTGTCCTTGACACTATAAGTCTGCTCCGGAAGACCCCTGGACAATGGTGAAGTTGTCTTCAAGAGGGTGGAGGAGGGAGAGTAGGAAAGAAGTCGGAAAGTATGGAAAGTCCCCTGGAAGAGTGTTGCCGAAAGCATGTCTTTCAAAGACTTGAGGGTCTCAGTGCTAGGAAGGAGTTTATTCCAGCTCATTGGTGACAAGGCATTGGGCGTCCTCATAATCTCCTTCTCTCGCTGCTTCCTCTTCCTGGATGCTCCCGGTGCTCTACTTGACGATCCGGCTTCCTCCGGAGAGGATTGGTGAATTCCGTGCCGCGGGTTCCTCCTCGACTATGTTGATGGCCACGTTGTTGGCCAAGAGTTGTATCTAGCTCCAAGTCATCTCCATCTTCCGACCATGATCCATGAGGAACCAGATGATCTGTCCTAGGTTCACCTTTCTTTTCCTCTCCAAGCAATCGTTGAAGAGGAGACTTCGATTGATCGTGTCAATCGGAAAACTCAACGCCTCTTGGACTTCTACGAGTGCTTGAGCCGATGCGGTGGCTCTATCCTCCGCCTCCTTCCGGGCTGCTTGTGCCTCCGCTACAGTTGCTTTCGCCATTGCCAACTCCTACTGCAGCTTTGCACATGATTGAATCAAAAGAGCCTACTCCTCCTCCAATATGGTCAATCGGGCTTTCACGTGAGGGAGGTCCTTCAACCGGGGAAGAACCTGTGTTAACTCATCCACCATCAACTTGGTGAAGATCTCGTACATCAGCTCCGAGTTATCCGCAATAAATTGGTTGAGCAACAAGGTCCGCCAGGCCACGTGCTTAAGCAACTCCATAATATCCTCCGTCTGTCCTCCGTTGAGTACTAGAGGATCCGCCTCAAGTACTCGTTCCGGTCGTCTGGATGGGCGTGCCAATGCCGGATCACCAGAGGTCGTTTAAAAACCCTATGACTATCCGCGCCTAGAGATCGCTCAGGTCACTCGTTGAGAAGCCGTCCTTTGGATCAGCGTGACGGTTGAACTGTCCGTCAACAAACTCGTCATTCTTCTCCGGCACGTTCACTTCTCCGTCCCAGAAGCCATATATGTGTTTCCACTCCGCCACTGTCCACCTCTCCGGATGAACTCCAAGACTATCCTCGTATTGGTTGTCAGGCGCTCCGATCAGCTCCGTCACTAGACCTTCCTCCTTTGTGCCCCACGCCACCGCCATGAGTTCGGCGCACCCCATCTCCTTGAAGTAGTGGTACAAGGTCTGAATGTCCTTGTCTTCTACAAAGTACTCCAGAGTCACCCTCAGAATCGGCGATCGTGTTCTTCACCTTCAGCGATCTTCTGGCTCCCTCTCCACGTCCAGCCATGGATAACTTTCAACTTTTATTTCCTCCGGTCACACCTGCACACACTGACCCAACAAAAGCACTCGCTATAGAGAATACTTCTAGATGCTGAAAAGCAAATGGAAACCGAAGGGAGCAGTGTTAAAGATAACGTTGTTTGACGATTATGTTTTAGCACAGAATCCTTAGTTCTTATTTCTACCTAGTTGTACTAGTCTACACAATCTATACATTAATTTTTTTATTTTTCACCTTTATTAATTGAATTTTTAAGGTTACATCCGGAACCTTGTGGGAACAGATTTCTACAATCGTGATGGCAACCTTGACATTTGACAGCCACAACTGAAAGCAAGCCATGTAACGGCGGACAAAGATGTACAAGCATCGTTGTTGAATAGTTTAAAAAAAGAAGAGATACGCTCGGAGGCCAAATTTGACTCAACGGTGCAGGAGACGGTGACAAAGATTGTCATCAGAAAGGCAAGTGAGGGCAAGAGAAGGTTTGATGTACATTTGAAGGAGGAGGTCCAAGGACTTTGCATAAAGAGCATCTTGTCGACCACCACCTTTATAGGATGGAAGTAGTGGCATATGCCTTAGAGAAGGCTGATTCCATTATCATCTTGGAGAAGGGAATAACATGGGCAGAGAAGAGGTTGTGAACGAGCTAGTTGCGTAGAGAGTGCAGAAGCGTGTGAACGAGCTCGATGCACAAACAATATGCGTTGATTCAGCTTTAACCTCGTCGGCACTCTCAGCCATAATGTTGAATTAGGCGTTGGTTACAAAGTTGAAGGAAAAGATGAACCAACAACTTGGTGTAGGCTAGCCCTTTGAGCATTGCTATGTAGCACAATCGCCAAGGATATAAAGCGCTCCTTGGACGCCGTGATTTACTCCAAAGTAATCAACTTGACAAGCCACGTAACGTAACGTGTTGGGCAAACTTCAACACCATGTTTGAGAGGCTGCGTCATTCAAATGAAGCCTTGAACGGCAATGGCGCAATTGAGTGGTCAAATGACCTAGAGGAGGAGTGGATGTTGTATGTTGTGAGAAATTGTGCTATTAATCCCACAAAGGAAACCATGAGGGCGCCCAAATGCTTTTCGGAGTGGCTTGAAAATGAAACAATGTGCTTGTTGTGTCTAATGAGATTTGGTCCGGACAGAGTGTACATGCTATGATCTTCTATGCGTGTCTTCCACTCAACATGCCTTGATACCATGGCACGCATGAATAGGTTTTGCCCCTCGTGTCAAACGTCATTTCAACAAAGGCTGTACAAGCTTCTTAGCATCACAGGAGACATGCCAACATGATACAAATACAGTCAATGGAATCTTCTACTCGACCAAAAGCCCCACAAATTTCTCAACTACAAGTTTTGGAGTGATTTGTTGAATTGAGACTCGAGTCTCCAATAGAACCAGTTTAATCAATCTGAGCACGTGGATCCGCAATTTTGGATGATTAATGATTTTGACACTAAGAATTGAGCACGAGTGTTGGACAATCCAACACAATGGAAATTATTCAAGAGAAACTCTAGTGGCCACTGGTGCAAGGAGCGCAACCGGTTCTTTACGCTTCTTGCACCGCAATCACCTACGAAGGAAGACAACAATATCACGGGGTTCCAACGGAGAAGTAATGAGAATACTACCATTAGACGCGCTAAAGTCCTCTTGCAGTTGGAAGAAGTGACTACGTTGCATTTTGCAAAGGGGAGTGTGGAGGGAACCACCACTCAAGAGGTTGCCTTAACGGCATTCATGAACCGCATAAACCGCATCATCGTAGACAAAATAGAAGATCTGGAGTGTGCGATAGTTTGATTGGTGTATTTGTAGAGGAATTTGTCATAGAAAAGTACGGCAAAGGATTGAAGCAATGATGACGGCAATATCTAATGATGAAGAGGAGCTATCTCCAATCCAAGTGTCGGAACACAATTGTTGCAAGTGCATCCCCTTGAGTGTTTTAAGTGACCAAAACACCCCAAGTGGTGACTCGTGTATCGTTCCAGGGATTCAGGTGAAGCTAGCTAGTTTAGAACAATCCGGTTATGACTCCTTCCTATACTTCATCTTATTCTTCTTATTCAATCAGGTCCAATCCGGTTACCTCACCTTTTCGGTTATCCGGATTGCCTCTCCTTACTTTGCCGGTTTCGGTTTTGTATCCGGATCCAGGAATATCAAACCACACACCACAAAAATAAGCTCTATTTTTCCCTCATGACAATAGCTATCGGAGGACGCGTCCTATTTGGAGAGGAACGGTGTGCAAAACTCTCTCCTCGTTGATTAAAGTGGCGAAAGACTCCACTATCAATCCTAACATTCTCTACACATGACAAACACGTGCACCAAGGTGGTGTCTACCTCCTCACAACTGTAGGGATGCTACCGGACAACCGGTCACGCAAGAAGTATTTCAATCCTCCGCTTACTACAACAACGGGAATCCTAGGGAATCTGGATCCAATTGAGACCTGTTACGATTTCTAACCTTCCTGTTGAATTCCTGGAAAACTCGGATCCCTCACCTTTTCCTCTCCACCACAAATCAGGCTTTGCAAAGGTTACAGAACCAGTTGGAATGGGGCACGTCCATGACAAGGACTACTTCAAAGCTCACATAAAAAGAGATAGATAGGTGTCAAGATAGAAGGACACAAACTTAACATTGAAAATGAGCAGCGCATCTCATACAACCTTAGGAACAGTGCCCGTAGTTGGGTGCTTGCAAACCCTCTTCCTAACACTAAGATAACGGGAACCGGATTCTAGCTGCAGCGCCGGCCAAGCAAAGCGTCCGACCTGCACACAAAAATCCTAAGTTATGCGAGTCCGTAATCTCCCCACGCTCTCACGATTAGGTCAACTAACAAGACCCTAACAGCCTTGTGACTAACAACTAAATTCTTTCCTTTCAGAAGCAAAACACAAAATCCAGAACCCACGATCAAGACGGGTCCTCACAGCTTGTCCGCCACTTTGTAACTAACCCCGACCAGATCCAAAAGTTACGGATCCAATCCACCTTTCACGGAACAACTTCCGGTTTTGGGTAAAACCCTAACTACCGGGTCACCGTTGTGACCGTTTAACCGTACTACTAGACCTCCTACGGCTAGTTTCCTGTGCCCAAGGCAAGGGAGGTCACCCTACTCCTTGTCTTCATGGTCCTGACCTTCATCTTCCTCCAAAGAGTCCGAGAGCTTCACCGTTGACGTTTCGACTTGGGGCGAAGCCGATTCTTCCTCTTCAATCTTGTCTTCCGGCTTCTTCACCTCAATCCGCTGACTTGTAGGTGTTCTCTCCTCCGCCTCACAAGTGATGGTCCGCAAAGCCGACCGGGTTTGCCGCATGGGGGTTACCTTATCGGAAACACACAGGGTCCGTCTCTTAGAAACTCGCGAGTCCAAAGTGTCAATCTCCACCTTGCTCGCCTTCCCCTACCGAACCCTCGTCTTCAGCTAAGACAGCGGAGGGAGCTCGTCCTTTCGCTGCTTGGATTCCGGACCAGGTGTTTGGAATCTGGCTTCCGGATCCGAAACTGTAAGTACTACCGGCAGAGGCTCCGTTGGCTCGGAGTCGGGAGACACCTTCCGCATACCTTTCCCAACATCCTGGAAGATCCCTGCGTGAATCTTCCGGCATTCCTCTAGCACCTTCTCCATCTTCAAATGGTACTCCACCAACACTCCGACAAGCTTCTTTGCCACCGGACCGTCCAGCTTCCAGGCCCCGATGAATCCGGCGTCAAACAACCTCGCCTTCAGCAACACATCACCTCGTTGCTGCACGAATTCCGTCACACGGGTGAGAGAAATTGCGGCATCGTTTGCCTTACCCATCGCTGCAGCTAGCTCCACATCTTTCTGGTTCATGGCCGTCTTCATCTTCAGGTTCCTATTCTCCAGGGAGATGAGCCGAGCCTCCAGCTGCTACACGTTCCGGGATTGCATGTTCCGCTCCAAATGTCCACAAAGTTTGTCTGCTCCCACGTCACCCGCAATCCGGCACACCTCGGCCAAGTTGACCTCGATCCCCTCATAACTCTTATTAGCCTTCTCGTACCCTTCCGCGATCATGTCGAAAGGATCCTCCTTGCCTTTCTCCTTGTTGATCGTCTTCCGGCAAATCGGAGGAGTAGTGTTGCTCCGCTCTGTCTGCTTCCTCTTCTTCCTTGGGCTAGGTGTCATCGGCTGGACGTCGTCATCGAGGGAATCTAAGTCCGAATCTATATCCGGTTCTTGTTTGGGTTCCGCATCCCGTTCTGCATCTTTCCAGCCGTGGCTTGCTAGCACGTTGGCCGTGTCGTAGACAGTCTTCTCGTTGTCGCGTAGCAAATCCTCGTGCTTGTACATGTGATACAAGAATGGGGAGATTGGAGTAGGTTGTACCTTCCCGAGTCCGGTTAAGAATTTACTCACCAATTCTCTCACAATGTGTGCCCACGCCACCTTCCTCTCGTCAGTGTACGCTCCCCAGATCGTGTTGGCGAGCATTGTGGTGGTCTTCGAGGGCCAATCCAAATACAAGATCGGGAGAAGAAACTCCATCACCCTCTGAACCTTCGGATCCTTGCAATCTCCACCATTAGGCCGTCCTTTGAATCTGCCTTCCGCGTAAACTTCTCAGCAATGAAAGATACCTGGCGTGAGCACATACCTTCTCCCCGCGTCAGAAATCCTTATACCTTGCTTGACATCGTTGAAGTCCATTTCTCCGGCCTTCCCCGGATGGTGCCATCGAACTCGTTGGAGACTCCATCTAGTAGCTTCCGGACCATCGTGTTGTCTCTGAAACCCCATGACTGCTCCCGAAATCCGAAACAACCCATCCTCTTCAAATCCGCATCCAACACCTTCCAGTCGCTCTCGAATTCAAGAATCAATGGATCCACATTCCGAAGGTTCACGATCAATTTGGTCGTCGCCCTGTTGTTGGTCGCCTTCCTCAACGTCATTGCAGCAACTCTCGACTAGATTCGAATCCGGATTCTTCCCAAGAGATCCGCGAAGGAATCCGCACTCAAATCCTAACCCGCAAAGACAACACTATCGGCTTACAACGCTCACATACACGACCCTCGGCTGCCCATGCTCGCTTCCTTCCCGCTAACCAATGCCAACTTCACTAAGAAAGATGAGAGGAAGAACCCTGGGATTAACTATTTATTCCCAGTCCGGTAACATTACTCGAATCCGAACCCGCAGCCAGTTATGGCCGTTACATCCGGTTATGGTTTTGACCGTTAGATCCTGATCGTGGTGATATCCTACTGAGACCGAAATCTGGCCACTCATGCCCGGATTCCTTCTTACCATTTTTAGGATTTCAGTTTTAAGCAACAAGAACTTATGATAGTTTTTTGTAAAACTATCTATTTACAATGGGGATGTTCCTAATTTCTGAATAATCACCACCTACTTGCCATTTTCATATACTAAGACAACAATTCCTTAAAAACTAGGTTTTGATACCGAGATAGAAAGCGCCGCGGGGATGAAGGAGACGAGTTCTTGCTTGAAACACAACAGTAGATGGAGCATATAAACAACAAAGTGTCAAACAAAATAGATGCGGGCCAATCTCTCAACTTTTGCAACCGAATTTTGAGACGGGCAACTAGTGTTGCCAAAGACGCATCACACTAGGCTTCTGAGGCAAGCTCAGAGACTTTGGGTGACAGTTGAAGCATGTCTTCAACCCAAAACAACAAAAATGATTGATGTTGTTTCAAAAAGAGCCATCCAATTCTGTGGTTTCAATTTCTGTGCTTTCAGGGTGGTTAGAACTTAGAAATGTTGTGTAAGAAGTTATGAATATTTGCTTATGAATCCTCTATATCCACGAGGGATAAAATTTGAAATTAAGACAAAGTACATAATCAAATCCTACAAACTTCAAAGGGCCCAAATATGTTAACTCCGTTTGAAACGTACATTACTATGATGAATGGAAGCATACTTACATTGATTGGTGCAACATTGAATTTTGTAATCATGGAAGTGCAATGAGCTAAGAAGACCTTGCTAAAAGTAGACCTTGTCTTAACAAAATGTGGAGCACC
Organism: Bryoerythrophyllum caledonicum; assembly: GCA_963971425.1. Classification (NCBI taxonomy): domain Eukaryota; kingdom Viridiplantae; phylum Streptophyta; class Bryopsida; order Pottiales; family Pottiaceae; genus Bryoerythrophyllum; species Bryoerythrophyllum caledonicum. Next base: position 36,610,081 of record OZ020514.1, on the reverse strand, counting down.
AAAATTCTACAAAATATTTTGTCTATAATACAAGTTATCGTAGACTCTCGATTGTTGCACAATTGCAAGTCATTCTCTAACCCCTTTTGGTGTCCACGTTGGCTTTCTTTTGACCTTTGCTCTACTCGTAGGGTTATTGTTAAGGGTCTAAGAACACTACAATTTAAGTTAATGATTAGCTAATTGGAACCGGCCTCCTTAGCTGCAAGAAGTAGATAGGTCAGTGGTTGGAAGTGACACCTATTTTTAATGAGTATCTGTTAGTTAATAGGACTTCACGTGATCATGAATTAGCATGGTGGATAAAATTAGACTTAGACGTGTCTAAAGGGACCAATTAGAGCAGTCCTTCGTCTAGTTGAAGACAAATTAGTGAATTAGAGCTTCAGATAGTGAAAGCATTGTAGACAATTATTTTATAAGAAAGAAAAGAAAAAAAGTAAGAAACATGAAAGGAAAATATAAAGAGAGATGAAAAAAATGGTGAAAAAGGCTGTATGCAATAAACCCTTGCTATTCCTTTCCATGGATTAGTTGAAAATACAATAATGGTAATACTAGCAATTGATTTAGTACATTGTTTGGTTTCCATTATTTTAAATTTGGATTGAGACTTATGAATAGTCAATCTTAAAGTATAGATGTGTATTGAATACATTGGTGGTGTTAGTTTTATCAAAATTGCTTTAAATTAGGAGTTATTGGCATGTCTAGCCTTAAAATCAGGCTTGGGTACTTAGTTGATTGTCGACCCTTGATCTTTAATAGGGTTCTTCACTTGGATAGTGGAGATGTTGCCACCACCCTAGGGTTTCCTGCTAATAGTATAAGAGAGCTTAGGCGGCCACTCTCCCTCTCTCTCTCTTTTCTTGGGCAAAGCAATGCAAAAATTTCCCAAATCTTATCCTTCGTCTCTAAGCTACGGTTTCATTGCTATTGTAGAGTAGACACCTAAAGATAGGACACAAGTTCTAATGAATAGCTAAATCTTGTTGTAAGTTTTTTAAGAATGCTAAGTACGCTTAATTAAGAGCAAGTACGACGCAATTATGGTGTTTTAATGTCAACGAGGTTCTCCTGCTGCCAGATCTTAAGCAAGGACTTTGGTTCACCACTACAGGTGAACTATAATGCCTCTGAAGCCGAGCTTTGAAAATGTTGTAGAACTGCAAATAAGCTTCAAGGAGCCTTCAAGCACGCTCAAATCCAAGCGGAGATAGAGAAGTTGTGGCCCATTTTGAGTTAGAGGGTCTATTGTCATTCAGATTCAAAGGGCGGATTTGACAAGCAATTGCTAGCAAATAGTAACGAATCTGAAGCTTAGATTTTTAGGGTTTAAAGATTGTGAAGTTGGCTTTTGAAGGACTCAAGCATGTTTAGATCCAAGTAGAGACGAGGAAGCTGCGGCCAACTTAGTGACAAGTATTCTATTGTGAGGCAAATTTGGATGTCCTACTTTGGAGGATGATTACTGTCAAACCATAAAGATCTCGAAATTAATATTTTAGAAGCATCTGGGTTTTTAAGTTAACTTTTCAACAACTACAAGCACGCTGCAAGGTGCTTAAAATTAAAGGAGTTGTGGCCGATTTAGTGACAAAGGGTCTATTGAAGGGCAGATTCTGACGCACACCTTTCTTACTTTAAAGTTCTACCTCAATGTTCATTTTTTTTCTTTTGACTTTGATACTTTTATCCTTGAGTTTTATTTAATTTGCTTATTTGTTTGCTTCAATATCCATTTTGAGCCTTTACAAATGATAATCCATTACTTACAAGCAAAGGAAACTGACTAAACACTCTATAAACATTATTCACAAAGCTTGACTTCACAACGACGTCAAGTCAAGTGTGTACGTGCCGCTATATGCACACACGCAAAACCCTAATGGATGAAATATATCCGTTGGGTAAATGTGGTATGGCAGGCGTCAATTACCAACAAATGTAGATTAGAACTAGCTAGTCTATGCAAACATTATGCGGTGTGGTGCGGTCCTTGACGCCACATCCCATGACAAAGCTCCAAAGATTATTTTTGAAGGCTTTCAATCTCTTATTTTTATGAGCATGGTGTTTGATGGAGGTAGTTATGTCACATTTCAAACTTTTCCCCTATCTCAACACCTTAAGTACTATTTGAGACTTTAATTCAAATTGTAATTTAAACATTAATTAATTGAAATGAGCTTCTTATTGAGTTCTATGTTGAGCTGGCATAGACTTTTTGCATTCTAAGAGACCCAATGTTTTATATTTTCTATATATCCAAATTTTGTACTTGCAGCACTAGTGTGTACAACCTCTTTTGTCTCTTTTCTATCTATATTTTCTATATATCCAAATCTTGTTCATGGCTTAAAACCAATTTTTTAAGAATACGCTTTTAACGTAATCATCAAAATAAGGTATTCATTCTCTTGTGATGGCCGACTCTTCAGTTGAGCGTGATGTTAGTGAGGTAATCATCTCATATCCTTGCCTCTAGTTGTTTGTAATTTGAGTCCTCCGCACGAAGCTAAAGTTATGAACTTGATCATTTACAATACTCAAGTTGAAAACCATAATTTTGTTCAATTCAAGCAAATTATTTTCAATCTCGAGACTTGTAAACATTTAAAGTTTTACATTGAATGTTTCTTTAAATTTATGGTATTAAAAGGTTTATTTTTGAATTAGTTTTGAAAATAGATTGTAAATGTGACTAGATAAGTCAACCAAACTTTGCAACAAGCAGATTTTGACATGGTAGAGTCTTGGTAACCTAAATGTGCACATTTTTATTTTAAGTGTAAATTTGTGTCCATTAGAACTTGATCCATAAGTAATACAAAGAGAAGAAGCAAAACTGATTCATAATGTTTGAAGTTTAAAAATCTCAAGTGTATAAGTATATATAGGAAGCTTAAGCACATGGAATTTCAATTAGAAAGAACTATTGCAACTCTGGATGTTGTTCAAATAATATTGTAAAACTAACATTTAAGCCCTAGATGTATTCCAAATTATATTTTTATAAAGAACATCATTCTTATAATATTCAAATCATATCATAGAATTGATATTTAAGCTTTGGATGTATTCTAACTTATAAAAATGATATTCAACCAATTTAATAATGTCTTTATTGTAATCTATGATAAATCAAGTAAGAAGAAGCTTATTGTTCATTCCATTTGAAACTCTGTGATTTAGTAAATGTGGAATGGATTAGAACTGTAGTGTAAGTACTTGAAGTCAATTTGACAAAACCAGTTACGGATATAAGAGGATGTCTGTGCATGCATTTTACGTAGATAACATAGTGATTTGTCTAACGGAACTTCATCATACTAGAGAGAAAAATCAGCCAAACACAGTTATTGTCTAATTAAAATTGAATTACTTGGAGACTGAAAAAGTAAATGAAAAGAAGATACTTTTCAATTTAAATTTTTCATTGAATAGATAGTATTTTGATAGAGTATTGAATACAATAAAATTGTGGACAATAAATTTGTTGAATAATAGTTTGGAATTTTAATTTAATAGCATACATGAAATGCAATGTTTCAGTGGCATGAGACCATCTCCACCGGTTTTCCAACCCAATAGAGAAGCGGAGTTTTTTGCGGTGTTCAAGCACATCGCATCTCTAAACTCGACGAGGTCCCCTCCAAGTAGGCCTTTAACCACGGTCAGCAACCGGCCAACCTACGACCGTAGAAGTCTTCCCCGTAAGACGTGTATCGATCCTTTCTGATTTTTTTTTCTTGCTTTTGCTACCTGCATGAATCAGATTATTATAAAGAGATTATTATTGTATTGACATTCACTCACACGGATATGCATTCTTAGTCAATACAAGATGTTGCACATTCTTTTAAAAGCTCATGTACATTGTATCTTTTTGGTGCTTGTTCCGTGAGTCAAGGGAGTCGGATGATGCAAATTGTGTGAGTCAAGTGAGACATTGATGTGTATTCTCACAACCTATTTTGTCATTTTCTTTGCTCTTCAAGAAGAGTCATTGATGTGTATTCCAAACCTTTTGCACATCGTGATTTTGTAGTTTTGGTTCCTGTAAGCCCAAAAATAAACCCCCTAAGAGAATCCATTTTTAAACCTACGAGGTCCTATTGTCACACCACTTACCATTCCTTATGCTTAACTGTAAACCCTAATTTCTACTGGATTTGGATCTTGGCATATCCATTTATATATTTAGAAATCAATAGTACTATTATCTTAATCCAGTTAAGTGAACTCGATTAACCCTCCTTGGTATTTAAAGGCTTAACTCTGGATAAATTAGATAGGTATGAATAGTTAATTAATTAATTGTTATCTAATTATTATGGCTATTAGTTATTATGATTATTATTACTTATTCTTTATTTATTTATTTATTTTAATTTTTTGTTGTTTTATTATTATTATTATTATTTTTTTATTTTTATTTTTTTGTTTAGGTCAGCTGATCAGGCCTGATCCAGACCCTGGTTGGAGCAGCAACTTCGGCAGCCTTTATCTATTGATTCGGGACTCCGAATACCAAAAAATTTCCTCTTAAAATGATCACCAGCTCAATTCCAACTTGGTTAAAACACTAAATACCTAATTTGAGATTGATACCGGCCTCCACCAGCAGTCGCAGCAGACAGTCCCTGTGAGTCCCAGGTTTTGTTTTTTTTTTTTTAAAACATCTTAACTTCCTAGGATTAACTCCGAATTGAGCGTTTTCAACTTCTAATCTTATTAGTTTTTCGTGCTCTTGACGATGGACTCCTCAGAATGTCCAACCAGACCTTGAGGACTGCCACATACAGACGGACAGCGGCGACCCAACAACCACAACAAGTATTCACAGCTTCCTCATGAGCTCACACATCATTCAATTGGGAACACCATTCACCAAATTCTCAACGATTCCAGCAAGCACCAACTTACAAGCATCAGCATTCTTGCATCGGCCAGCGAGCAATCATCACCAAGTTTTGGAACCCTAATGAAAAAAAAATCCTCCAGCGCTTCCGCACAAGTTTAGAGATCCCACAAATTCAATCAACACAAGAAGGAAACCGCAACGACCGCATGCAGGTAGGAATTAGGGAAGGTAGCTTCACCCAGGAAATACTCCCTGGTCCGAGCGCCGCAGCCTCTTCTCGCCTGGATCCTCCAGCTCGAGTCTTCTCAGCTCGCGGCACCTTCACACCACCGCGCGCACACACGGCTCCACGATCACCAACGCCGACCTTCAACAGCGCCTCCACACCGAAGCTCCCACCGCAGGAGCACTCCAGCGCGCTCTCTCAAAACCACAAAAAAAAGAAAACACGGCTCTCTCTCCCGTGCTCAGAGCCAGACCTCGTGATCACAATCACGGGCCCTTGCGCGCACAGGTGCGCCCCTCGCCGAGCAGCCTTCCGGAACAGAGCCCAGCTCGTGCAAGCCCCAGCTCCGATCCCCGCGCACACACACAAAAACAGAAGAGTCCAGCTCTTCTCTCGCGCCGGAGCTCACCCTCTAGCTCCCCGAACACGAGACATCCTCGCGCAGGCAGGCGCAGACCCTCCTCGCGCGCAGCCGGTGCGCTCACCACAAAGACGAGAGACTCTCCTCGCACAGGAGCCTCGCACAAGAAAAACGAAGAAGAAAAAAAAACAGAAGAGTCCAGCTCTTCTCTCGCGCCGGAGCTCCTCCTCCAGCTCCCCGAACACGAGACCTCCTTCACGCGCTCAGAGCGCGCCTCTCCCCACAGAGCTCTTCCAAGAAAGAAAAAAAACAGAGAGGCCAGCTCTCCCTCGCGCCCAGGGCGCACACACCACCAACCACCAAACAAAACAAACCCAACCCCAAAGAAAAAAAACGAGAGCTCCAGCCCTCTCTCCCGCTCGCAGGAGCTCCTCCTCGCTCCAAAAACGGCCCCCCGAAAATCCCGTGACCCCAGCTCTCTCGCCAGCGACTCAGCCTGGCTGGTTCTCCTTTTTTTCTTTTTTTTTCTTTTTCTTTTGGTCTTTCTCGTTTTTCTTCCCCGACAAGACTGGCTTAGTTTAAATGAGGCAGCCCATGACCTCTCACAGAAGTGCAGGATTGGCCACTTACAGCCGTTTTTGCATGTTTTTAGTTTATTACTAGCATTAACTCGCCGCTTTGCTCCTGACAAGCCTCCCTAAAATTAATTCCATGGTGGCAAGAATTGTCATGTGGCATGTGCATGGGGAAGCACACCCAACCACCTTCTTTTCTTTTCTTCCCCTTTTTTTTCTTTTCCTTTTGATCTTTTAACGACCATTACCCTAGATCTACTACTATCTACTGATGATTTGCAATTTACTTATAACTTCAAAAACTAACCACATAGCTGGACTCCTAGCACCCTAATTAGTCTACACAAATTTTCCTAGCATTTTTGGAGTTCATTAAGTATTTTTTCCGAGTGGTCAACCCGTCGACTAACTAGTCAACCCCTAGAATTAAATAGTAATTCAACTCGGAAAATTCTAGAAATTTTACCACTACTTCTACCTGCTAGGAGACACTCTCTCAATTTTTTCCATAATTTTTGTCCCATTTCTCAATTTTTAGTCATTTTCCAAGGACCTTTTTTTTCCTTTTTTATCTTTCTCTTCATTCCCACTCCACTTCCACTACACTTTCAAGCATATTAGTAGGGAAGAGGAAAAATACGAACCGTAGTGTGACATCATGGCACTAAGTTTATTACTCTAGGAATTTGACTCTAGTAGATGGATTGACTACTACTTTAACTAAAATTGGGTCAATACTATCAAAAACTCGAAAAAACAAAGAAAAAAGAGTGAGGGCCCACTTTGGCCACTCACACATGGCGACCATCTGGGCCGACTCGTGAGAGGAGAGTGGACCTAGACCTCTTGCTCACTACGGCACACGGTAATGAGAAAAAATAAAGAGATGTAGAAAGACAATTATGGAATTTGGAAGGAAACTAGGAAGTTAGACAAAAGTGATGGGATTGAAGAAAAGCTAGGAAATTTCAATAGAGAAGGGGGAAAAAATGAGAGAAAAATAGGGAAAATAGAGACGGCATTCGACTAGAAAGAATTGAAAGATTAGCAGAATGGATGCACGTCCCAATTTTTGAGTTAAACCCATTCGCCCTGGACGGACCCAGGTTGAATCTACAGCCAAAAAAGATTTCAAAACCGCCTTCCGCCTTCATCGGAGTGAACTTGGACTACAGAGAGATAGAAGTTCCAATCTCTTTGGAAGGTAAGGAAAGCAAGGAGAGAAAACTATATTTTTGATAAGAATTTGGGAGAAAGGAAAACACTTGTCTCTAGTGTAGTGATGAAACTAGTATGGTTGACCCATGGAGAAGAGATGACCGGCTGCAACTAGTGGTCAAAAGGCACTTAGTTGAATCGGAAGAGTCATGTCCTCCCCGTTGTGAGGCCAATTGTCACGAAGTGAGGTGGGCTAGTGATAGTGAATCCACTCTATCATGTCCGGTATTCCTTGCAACGACTCCCAGCCGTGCGCGTTGGAAATGATTCACCATTCAGGGTTTCGAGTTGGACCGAGTTGTTGGGAAACACCTTGGTAACGAGATAGGGGCCCAACCACAACGCATCAAACTTCCCAGGGAATTCTAGCCTTCTCGCATCTTGAAGCAAAACCAACATCCCTGGCGACAATGTCCGCTTCTTGTGGCGTTTATCAAACGCAATTTTCCGGCGCCTCTGGACAACCTCAATGTGTTGTGCGCTCAGTCTACGATCCTCATCCAATTTCTCCAACCGTTCCAATCGATGGATCAGGGACTGCTTGGTGGTCAATCGAGTGTCTATCGCTATTCGAAGTGATGGCACTTCAAACTCTATGGGAAGTACAGCCTCTACACCATAGACTAATGAAAACGGAGTGGCTTGGGTGGTCACCTTGTACGTTGTTCGGTAAGCCCACAACGCAGCGGGGAGTTTAACATCCCAATCTCTCTTCGAGTCTACGACCGTTTTCCTCAGGATCGTGGCCAAGGTTTGATTGACCCTCTCAGTGTGCCCGTTTGTCTGAGGGTGATAGGGTGTAGTTTTACGGTGGTCAATTTGAAACCGATTGGTTAAGTCCTCAACCACCTCATTGAGGAAATGTTTGCCTCGATCACTAATGAGGATTTTAGGGCATCCAAACCGGGTTATCACTTGCTCAAACAAAAACGTAGCAGCACTCTTGGCATCATTTGATTTTACCGCTTTGGCTTCTGCCCATTTGGTGAGATACTCTGTCGCCACCACTATGTGCTTCATCCCTCTACTCGAATGGGGATGAATCTCTCCGATGTAATCCACTCCCCACTTCTCGAAGGGGACGAGGGGAAGAGAGACATGAAGTGGCAGCTCTATGCGTAGATCATTTCTAGCATAACGTTGACAAGCATCACAACGTCGAGTGTAACCATGGGCATCCCGAAACATGGAAGGCCAATAGTAACCAGCGCGTAAGGCCTTCTGGCCTGTTAAGGTACCAGAAAAATGCCCCCCGCATGCACTATCATGACAAGAAGCCAAGATAGCTGGAATCTCCATGGCCTCTACACACCTACGCAAAACGCCATCAATGCCTCGGCGATAGAGACGGCCACCTACAAGGGCGAAGTGGCGGCTATTAATGCGCACCTTCCGTCGATCGTTTTTCCCCAAGTTGTCCGGCATTTGTTGGGTTTTGAGGAACTCCGCAATGTTTTGGTACCAAATAGGAGAAGAAGAGACCAGGAAGAGGTTCTCATCTACCAAGCTATCATCGATGGGCGTGGTAATTGGATCTTCAGATAGTCTAGATAGGTGATCCGCTTGCAAGTGTTTCCTACCCGGTTTGTATTGCACGGTATAATCAAACTCCTCCAAGAGGAGTACCCATCGAGCAATCCTACCGCTAAGGTCGGCTTTGTTCACCAAGTATTTGATGGCCATGTGGTCTACGAAGAAGACCACCCGATTTAGCAATAGATAGTGGCGAAATTTCTTCAAAGAGAACACCATGGCTAGACATTCTCGTTCCGTGGTGGTGTAATTTTTTTCTGCCGGGTTTAACTGGCGACTAGCAAAGGCCACGGGGTAGTCCTTCTCCTTCTCTCCAGTTGGTTGGCATAATGCACTCCCTACCGCCATAGAGGAGGCATCGCAATAAACATGGAAGGGCAGGTTCCAGTTTGGAGGTTTTAACACTGGAAAGGTGCTCAGCTTGGTCTTAAGGGTATCAAATGCCCCTTGGCACTCTGGAGTCCATTCAAACTTTACCGCCTTTTGTTGCAACCGATTAATGGGTAATGAAATTGTCGCATAGTCAGGAATTAATTCCCGATACCATCCCATGTGACCAAGAGTCCTTTGGACTCCTTTAACATCTGTGGGTGGAGGCAGTTCAACTATCACCTTGACCTTCTCCGGATCTGGTTCCCTACCATGTTTGGAGACCACATAACCCAACAAGACACCCCTCTCAACGGCTAAAAAGATCTTGTCTGGATTAAGGGCGATGCCCGTCCTCCTACACCGCTCGAAGCTTCCTCGAACACATGCCAAATGTTCCTCAATTGATGATTGGGTACTAAAATCATCTATAAACACTGTCATAGATGTGTGTAGGAGATCAGAGAAGGCATGGGTCATAGCCCGCTGGAAGGCGGATGGTGCATTACACAATCCAAATGGCATGACTACATAGATAAAGGTGCCCCAAGGAGTGGTAAAGGCTGTTTTGTGGTAGTCATCGGGGTGTATGGATATTTGGTTATAACCAGAATAACCATCCATGAAGGTGTAAAGTGCATGACCAGCCACTTCTTCCAAAATGGTGTTAATGAAAGGAAGAGGGAAGTGGTCCTTTTGCGTGGCTTGGTTAAGTTTGCGATAGTCTATGCAAACTCTCAACTTTCCGTTTTTCTTCTTGACTATCACCATGGGGGAAACCCAGTCGGTAATCTCTACTGGGCGGATAAATCCAGCCTGAAGGAGTTTCTCCAATTCCGCCTTAACTATAAGTTGGAGTTGTGGATTCATTCGGCGCTCTTTCTGGCGAACGGCCACTGAGCCTGGAATTAAGGGAATTCGATGTTGCACCACTTCTGGAGGGATGCCTTTGAGTTCTCTATAAGACCATGCGAACACATCGCGATACTCCATGACTAGGGCTCTAAAGGGCTCTAATCCTTCCCTTGTGAGTTGGCTCCCAACCTTTATCATTCGCGGCCCTTCTCCCTCAAACGATACATCTATCTCTTGCCAATCTTTTGGACTCGCATGAGGTTCTTCCGTTGGTCCCTTGTACCAGTCATGGGGGATTGGTGGATAGATGGGTAGATCACTTCCCACTTGTATTCCTGATGAAGTGGATTTGAAGTGCAACGGAGAAATGAGGGCTTCTTCATCCAAGATAGGATCTACATTGGACAATTGTGTGCCATCTAAGGTGACACCACAAACATCCTCGTAACGTAGGTCATCTACGAGAATGGCTAAGTCAATGTCCTTGAGAGGATCACCACTAAGTTCTTCCATGAAAAACGTATCCATGGATCGGTCAGACTCAGTGTGCGGGTGCTCAGCCAACCAAGTAGAGAATTCTCCATCATCCTCCCATTCGTATAGACTAGGCCCCAAGCAACTCAATGAGGGAGGAGTGGTGGTTTTTGTTACTTTTGGAAGCGCGAACTTGACCCCCTTGATTGTCTTCCTAGCACCGCGGGGCACGTGGTCTTCATCCCCCGATGATGAGCTAGAAGATCCTAAGGTCTTAGGGAAGCTAGGTTGAATATAAACCTTGGTTAGATTCGACCCCACACCATAGGTGATGTGAGGTTTTTCGCCACTCCAATCTACCTTAGCATTGGCTGCCCTCAACCACGGTCTCCCTAGAAGCAAGGGAAAGGAATTTTTGTTCGAGTGCATTCGAAGCACTTGGAAGGTGATCGTGTAGTCCTCCCCTCCTGTGTTCATCTTACACCCAGAAATTTGGCCTATTGGTGCTTCTGGAATCTGGTTGGCCATGTTGATCACATAAGGTGAGGGCTCTGTGATCTCTAGCCCTAATTGTTCCATGGTGTGAAGAGGCATGATGTTCACACCACTACCACCATCCACCAATACTTTAGGCAACACCTTATCCACTATAGTGGCCTCAATTTCTACCGCACGAACCTCAAATGCTTTTTTAGAAGGCTTCCTAGAAGAGCTCATTCTAGCAGCTAAATTGGCCTTGACCTTTACCCTTTTGGCTAGGGGAATCTTCTTCTTCAATTCCTTTCGTACCAAGGGAGCCAAGTGGATGAGTTGGGCAATGGTAATGTTGGCATTCAACCTATTCAAGTCCTCCCAAAGATCATACGGTCTAAACGTGGGGGTGGATGAAGGGTTTTTAATCCCCATTTCTTGAATGGGAATTGTTGGACCCTCCCAGGTTGGCTCGGGTGTGTGGGGATTCTGGGGTTTTTCACCTCCTTCAGAAGGGGTGGAATCTAACATCAACGGATTTACCGAAGGCACCTTCTGGTTGGCCTCCTTTGTGGACTTCAAGGCTTCATGAACTACATCATTAAGTTCTGATAAGTGTGGTGAATCCTCGAAGCTAGCATCTGATTCCTGAGCTACGAAGGGTTGGTTGGCCTTTTGGGCTCGTGTCAATACCGCATTTACGGGAAGTGAAAGGTGAGCCACTTGATGTGGAATGACAGGTTCATGCGATACAAAATGGGATTGAGAAGAGGTAGAACTCTGAGGAGCTCCTTGAGACCCGAGTTCTGTCAATGTGACGGTGGTAGAGGAAGATGAAGAAGAAGGAGATGCAAATCGGGAATCTTGGTTAGGTGCCTGGTTTTGGCCAAAAGGCACAAAACCGTGTTGGGTTTGTAAGCCCTGGGGAGGTTGGTGGTTTTGACGATGATTATTATAATCATAGTACATGTTGGGAGGATGGAGACTATGGTCATTCGAAGAGTTTCGAGCCCCTCTCTGGTTATCCATGGCTTGTTGGGCAAAATTCCCTCTCATTGGCCTCATAGGAATGACTTTGTCCTTCTCCCTACATCTAATTGTGGGATGATTACCACCGCAATTCCCACACACTACCCCATTTTCCAACCAACAACTCCCAGGTGGATGTCTTCTTCCACAGGATTGGCAGATCTCCCAACGAGGCTGGGACCTCAGACCTTGACCACGGTTAGGTGGTTGATTCCGGTGTGGGGGTTGATAGACGTTTGAATGGTGTGGGAAGGTGGTACAAAACTGCATGGTGTGACCATTCTCGCCGCATGAAGTGCACCACATACCAGAAGAATGCCTACCTGACTCTATCTGAGGAGGTGGGGCATTAGGGTTCTGGTTCCTGAGTAGAAGAGCCATCTGATCTGTCATTGCCCTCAATTGTTGTTGGAGTTGGTCTTGGAACCCTTGCTGAGCGTCGTGGATCTCCTTCTTCATCTCGTGACGCCAAGTGGGTCCATATGTAAGAGCGGGTAGAGGAACGGGGGGCCTGACATTAAGAGGAATAGTATTCACCACAGGTGGAGAATACACTGTTGGGCCAGGTGGAGGTTCAACTGAGTTTGACTTCTCCCGGGCATGAATGGGAATAAAGCTAGGAATGCTCTCATTCTCCTTCCTCCATAGTTTCTCGTGTTCTGTTGCCACCGCTGCCACGGTCCTAGCTGCCTCCTTAGCTTCCTCTAAGGTGGTGGGCCTTGTCTGGAAGATTTCCCGTATCGTTTTCTCTAGATAAAACCCCTGAAGGAAAAAGTGTCTCAAGGTATCATCCGTGAGCAAATCACCCACGAACCGGGTGACAACTTGTTCAAACCTACGGATGTAGGATGAAATATCCTCATCCTTCCCTTGTCTAAAGCTTGCCAAGGCTGTCAAGGCTGCACTCTGGCCTACTTCGGGTCTGTATTGTTCCAAGAATGACCTCATGAGGCCATCCCAATCACGGAAGGTGGATGCCGCATGATTGCGGTACCATTCGTAAGCCGATTCCTTGAGTGTGGTTGGAAACCACACCAAGTAGTAACGGTTGTCGGTTATCAAACACGTAGTCAATAACTCTATAAACCGCTCCACATGCATCGAGGGATCCTCATCCCTAGTTCCCTTGAAACTAGGAAGATTTGGGGGCATAGGGGCAGCTTGAAGCCCTTCAGGAACTACAATAGGCAAACCCCTTGGTTGAACCAAGGGGTTTAGGGGTGGGTTGACAATTGGATCTTCCATGTCACCAGGACTAGGAAGAGGGGAAGAGTGAGGAGAGGAGGAAGACCTAAAGCTTGATTCCTCAACGGTTGTACGGTCTTTTGGGCCTCCCGAGTTGGTTCTTGTACTAGGACCTCCTTCTAATGTCTCAGGATTGGGAAGTGAAGTTGGAGTAGTAGAAATTAGGGGAAGGGGAAGCGGTCTATAACATCTTCCAGATCGAGTCACAGGGCTCATCTAACGATTAAGTTGCCGTTCTTAGTTTTCTAGACCTATGTGAAGACATTTCGTAAACACCAATAATTGACTTACAATGATTCCAAGTTTCTCCCAAACTCCCCCATGCTGGGAAGTAAACAAAACAGAAGGTTACATGTGGGGCTAACCTCCGGACGAGGTACACCCACTATGCCCCATACGATACAGACTCTTAGTTGGGCTGACCACCTACTTGGAGGTTTCCCCTCGGTATCAAGGTATCCCCAAATTCTCTCCAAGGGATGGCATCACCAACTTAAGAGAAACGACACCAACATGTACGAAAAATCCTTCATTGGTTCATCACAATTTGTTCATTAAGAAGGGGAGAACGTACCTGGCTGCAATTTCACCATCCCTGTTCGATCCCTAAGCGAATCTAAGTGCCTAGTGTAGGGTTTGGTGTAGTGAGGAAGGTTCGTGTACTCACCTTATGCCGTGCTCCTTCCTCACGACCCCTTCAACATGCATATCATTCCATGTATGCAACATTCATCCCATTCAACAACCAAGGCTATTGATAGCACGCAAGTTGCTCTTACCTTGGTGGTAGATCAAGTTCGGGGGGGAAGGGAAGGGCGCCCTTGTCCCATGCCCGGGCACATGCACCTTCCCTCTTTGGCTTAGAAGCTCACTGATTACTTTCAAGCAATCGTGGGAGGGCCTCAACCTTTCACCCCTAAGCCCCCTAACTCAACCAAAGCACAAGAGTTAGAAGGTGGTCCGCCTAACACAATGTGCTTGTGTTGGGAGGTCGGGAATTCCACACACCCTTCTAACTCCCCACCTCCATTACAACTTGGACAAAACACTTCATACAAGGATATATGCACAAAAGTAGTTCAGCAACTTACCTCAAGCAATAGCGCACTCCACTCCCCATATGTGACAAAAACCACTCCATTCACGGTTTAGGTCAGAAATAGACCATTCAGAACCCTAGAAACCCTAAATTTAGCAATCCAGCAGTAAGACAAACACCTTCCAAGCAATGAACCAAACAAAAGCTCCTCCCGGCAGACGCACCAAATGTAAGCCCAAAAATAAACCCCCTAAGAGAATCCATTTTTAAACCTACGAGGTCCTATTGTCACACCACTTACCATTCCTTATGCTTAACTGTAAACCCTAATTTCTACTGGATTTGGATCTTGGCATATCCATTTATATATTTAGAAATCAATAGTACTATTATCTTAATCCAGTTAAGTGAACTCGATTAACCCTCCTTGGTATTTAAAGGCTTAACTCTGGATAAATTAGATAGGTATGAATAGTTAATTAATTAATTGTTATCTAATTATTATGGCTATTAGTTATTATGATTATTATTACTTATTCTTTATTTATTTATTTATTTTAATTTTTTGTTGTTTTATTATTATTATTATTATTTTTTTATTTTTATTTTTTTGTTTAGGTCAGCTGATCAGGCCTGATCCAGACCCTGGTTGGAGCAGCAACTTCGGCAGCCTTTATCTATTGATTCGGGACTCCGAATACCAAAAAATTTCCTCTTAAAATGATCACCAGCTCAATTCCAACTTGGTTAAAACACTAAATACCTAATTTGAGATTGATACCGGCCTCCACCAGCAGTCGCAGCAGACAGTCCCTGTGAGTCCCAGGTTTTGTTTTTTTTTTTTTAAAACATCTTAACTTCCTAGGATTAACTCCGAATTGAGCGTTTTCAACTTCTAATCTTATTAGTTTTTCGTGCTCTTGACGATGGACTCCTCAGAATGTCCAACCAGACCTTGAGGACTGCCACATACAGACGGACAGCGGCGACCCAACAACCACAACAAGTATTCACAGCTTCCTCATGAGCTCACACATCATTCAATTGGGAACACCATTCACCAAATTCTCAACGATTCCAGCAAGCACCAACTTACAAGCATCAGCATTCTTGCATCGGCCAGCGAGCAATCATCACCAAGTTTTGGAACCCTAATGAAAAAAAAATCCTCCAGCGCTTCCGCACAAGTTTAGAGATCCCACAAATTCAATCAACACAAGAAGGAAACCGCAACGACCGCATGCAGGTAGGAATTAGGGAAGGTAGCTTCACCCAGGAAATACTCCCTGGTCCGAGCGCCGCAGCCTCTTCTCGCCTGGATCCTCCAGCTCGAGTCTTCTCAGCTCGCGGCACCTTCACACCACCGCGCGCACACACGGCTCCACGATCACCAACGCCGACCTTCAACAGCGCCTCCACACCGAAGCTCCCACCGCAGGAGCACTCCAGCGCGCTCTCTCAAAACCACAAAAAAAAGAAAACACGGCTCTCTCTCCCGTGCTCAGAGCCAGACCTCGTGATCACAATCACGGGCCCTTGCGCGCACAGGTGCGCCCCTCGCCGAGCAGCCTTCCGGAACAGAGCCCAGCTCGTGCAAGCCCCAGCTCCGATCCCCGCGCACACACACAAAAACAGAAGAGTCCAGCTCTTCTCTCGCGCCGGAGCTCACCCTCCAGCTCCCCGAACACGAGACATCCTCGCGCAGGCAGGCGCAGACCCTCCTCGCGCGCAGCCGGTGCGCTCACCACAAAGACGAGAGACTCTCCTCGCACAGGAGCCTCGCACAAGAAAAACGAAGAAGAAAAAAAAACAGAAGAGTCCAGCTCTTCTCTCGCGCCGGAGCTCCTCCTCCAGCTCCCCGAACACGAGACCTCCTTCACGCGCTCAGAGCGCGCCTCTCCCCACAGAGCTCTTCCAAGAAAGAAAAAAAACAGAGAGGCCAGCTCTCCCTCGCGCCCAGGGCGCACACACCACCAACCACCAAACAAAACAAACCCAACCCCAAAGAAAAAAAACGAGAGCTCCAGCCCTCTCTCCCGCTCGCAGGAGCTCCTCCTCGCTCCAAAAACGGCCCCCCGAAAATCCCGTGACCCCAGCTCTCTCGCCAGCGACTCAGCCTGGCTGGTTCTCCTTTTTTTCTTTTTTTTTCTTTTTCTTTTGGTCTTTCTCGTTTTTCTTCCCCGACAAGACTGGCTTAGTTTAAATGAGGCAGCCCATGACCTCTCACAGAAGTGCAGGATTGGCCACTTACAGCCGTTTTTGCATGTTTTTAGTTTATTACTAGCATTAACTCGCCGCTTTGCTCCTGACAAGCCTCCCTAAAATTAATTCCATGGTGGCAAGAATTGTCATGTGGCATGTGCATGGGGAAGCACACCCAACCACCTTCTTTTCTTTTCTTCCCCTTTTTTTTCTTTTCCTTTTGATCTTTTAACGACCATTGCCCTAGATCTACTACTATCTACTGATGATTTGCAATTTACTTATAACTTCAAAAACTAACCACATAGCTGGACTCCTAGCACCCTAATTAGTCTACACAAATTTTCCTAGCATTTTTGGAGTTCATTAAGTATTTTTTCCGAGTGGTCAACCCGTCGACTAACTAGTCAACCCCTAGAATTAAATAGTAATTCAACTCGGAAAATTCTAGAAATTTTACCACTACTTCTACCTGCTAGGAGACACTCTCTCAATTTTTTCCATAATTTTTGTCCCATTTCTCAATTTTTAGTCATTTTCCAAGGACCTTTTTTTTCCTTTTTTATCTTTCTCTTCATTCCCACTCCACTTCCACTACACTTTCAAGCATATTAGTAGGGAAGAGGAAAAATACGAACCGTAGTGTGACATCATGGCACTAAGTTTATTACTCTAGGAATTTGACTCTAGTAGATGGATTGACTACTACTTTAACTAAAATTGGGTCAATACTATCAAAAACTCGAAAAAACAAAGAAAAAAGAGTGAGGGCCCACTTTGGCCACTCACAGTTCCGTCTAACTGATGTATATATTATTGAAGTTAGTAATTGTGTAGAATAATAGCGTTGTTAAGACTTTAGTTTTAGTATAGAGAGACCATATTGTACTTTCCGCGATATCTAAATCCTTAAAGAGATTTTTGAGTTACATGCTCAAATCAATTCTCAACTAATTGATGGTGTCACAATTCAAAAGGTTTTGCAACTACAAATTTTGTTTATAAATACGTGTCAAGGACTTAAGTCACTAATCACTAATTTATTGATTTTCAATTGTATCCAAAAAAAGATTCAATGATTTAATAATTTCAACTGATTTTGCAATTATAGTATCAATATTCGAACTTCTCTAGACACTGCTATTAGAGCAATATTTACACAGTTTAATAATACGGTCAATAAAAACAATGTACAAGTCCTTGATGAAAACCACACAACCTTATCTACACAAATATAAATCCTATCTCTTATATTGTTACCTTTCCAAACTTCAAACCTGACCGGTTGGAGAGCTGGTGAAGTAAGCTTTGGCATTGGGTATCCCTACCTTAAGAGGGTCCTTGGAAAGATCGGACCGGCGTCGAGAATCAATGGAGATGCTCTGAGATAAATTTGCCTTGGTGTTGTTGATTAGTTGGTTCCGTGGTCACGCCACGTAAATGAGACTAATCAACGCAGTGGGTATCTCAGGTGCCCACCCAATCCAAGCACTTTGTTGCAGAATGTCCACAACAAAAGTTTTGATCAAGAGGCCTCTTCCGAAGAACTCTGTTGCTTGTGGAGACGCCCTACGTCAACAACTATAATAAGTGTTGAGTATAGAGTGCTAAACTAGTATAGAAAGGTAGGACCAGCCCTACCTTAGAAGATAAGAAGTAGAAAAGGGTAGCTTGGTGTCATTGTCCCATAAGGATTACAATCAAGGGCTGATGTATTCCATTGATAAGAAGAGCATGGGAAGTGGGAGAATTCACCTCTCTCATTGCAAGCTTTACCACCAACTTGTTCATTCTTCATTCTCTTCCTTTCATTTCATTCTTCAATAGGTTATGGGCCCACGAACGTGAGTTGCGAAGGAGGGGAGGGCTGATCTACTTGGAGCTAGCTTGGAGCACCTTGGGAGAGCCGGATTGCTCAACATTGTGCCTTGGTGAGTGTTTGCTTGTTGTTGTGTTGTTGAGAGGTCGTTTGGGTGGATTTGAGGCTCATTGGAGCACCTAGGGTTTCATGTGTCTTGATTTAGGGTTAGGTCAGCACATTTGACCTTGGGATTGTGCTCTTGATGTTTGGAGTGCCCATTTGAGTGCATTAGAGTGCATGGTGTTGCACTAGTGTCTAAACTAGTGAGTTTAGTGGATGTGCACTTGAAGAGGGGCTGATGTGGACTAGAGGTGCCAAGGTGAGTGCCTAGGGTCGTGTGTAGCACTAGAGGTGTTGATTTGAGTGTTTAGAGTGGTCATCTACCCTAGAGGTGCTAAAGGGAGAGCTTAGGGTTGCAAGTGACACTAATAGGGTTGATTTGCACTTGCATGTGCACTTGGTATAGTGTTTTGAGTGCATAGGAGTTGCGAGGGTCTTGTGAAGAGGGCTAAAGTGCTTGAAGTGAGTGGGAGCTACTCCACACCAAGCTATGGCTTCAAGTGAAGGAGAGGGGCTACGGCTCGTGGACAAGTTCAATGGAGACAACTTCAGCCTATGGAAGTTTAAGATGGAGATGATCCTCTCCGCCAAGGACCTATGGGACATCGTGGATCAAACGGAGCTTCCCCCACCACCCACGGCCGATGAGAAGGACAAGAAAGACTATGAGCGGCGTTGCAAGCGTGCCTTTGCGGTGATTGCCACCAACTTGGTGGACAAGGAGATGGCGCACATCAAGGCTTGCAAAGGACCAGCGGAAGCGTGGACCACGTTGTGCAACATACACGAGACCAAGAGCCTCTCCAACATCTTGTTTTTGAGAAGGAAGTTCTTCACGGTGAAGATGGAGGAAGGCGGCGACATGTTGGATCACATCAACAAGGTAAAGTCCCTTGCGGACCAGCTCACTTGTTTAGATGTGCCCGTGAAAGACGAAGATGTTGTTATGACTTTGCTTGAAAGCCTTCCACCATCGTACGAGCACTTGATCATGGCCTTGGAGACGCGGCCCGTGAAGGAGCTCACCGTGGAGTTCATTACCGCACGACTTATGCATGAAGTGTCCAAGAGGAAGGAGAGGGAACCTCAAGGTGAAGATGCGGCAATGATCTCACGTCAAGACAAGAAGGGCAGCTCTAGCACAAGGCAAGAGGCGCGTACGTGCTACAAGTGTGGCAAACCGGGCCACATTGCTCGCAATTGTTGGAGCAACAAGGAAGTGGCCAACAATGCAAGAGATGAGGTAAGCCACAATGACTTTGTGTTTGTGGCCAATGGCGGGGCAGCCAACACCTCCATCAACAATTGGATTGTTGATTCGGGGGCCACACAACACATGACACCCCACAAGCATGCCTTTGACACGTATGAGTCCATTTCGGGGCGCAACGTGTTTATGGGAGACAACGGCGTGGTGGAGGTGGTGGGCAAGGGTTCCATCGTGGTGGAGAGCAACGTGGAGGGCCAGCGGAGGCGCATCGTGGTGCACGACGTGCTCCATGTACCCAAGTTGCATGCCAACTTGCTATCGGTGAGCAAGCTCGTATCAAGAGGGTTGGTGGTGCAATTCAACACCAAAGGATGTGCGGTGCGCTCTTGTGAAGGTAATTTGATTGCCACATCTTCAATGGAGGCCAACTTGTATCGATTGGAGCTCAAGGTGGTGAGTGGGGCTGATGTGGGTTGCCTAGCACACACATCGACCAACGGGCCACTCATGGAGCTTTGGCATAGAAGGTTGGGCCATCTCAATGCGAAGGGAGTCAAGGCGTTGCAAGGCATGGCAAACGGCATGGACCTAGGCAAGGCTCCATCCAATGTGGTGCCATTTGCTTGTGAAGGGTGCATTGAAGGCAAGCTTGCAAGGCAGCCCTTCCCTACCGATGGTGCGGAGCGTGCCACCAAGGTGTTAGAGCTGGTCCATTCGGACGTGTGCGGGCCGATGAAGACGACATCTTTTGGAGGAGCAAGGTACTTCCTCACCTTCATTGATGACTTTTCAAGGAAGGTGTGGGTGTATGTGCTCAAGTGCAAGAGTGAGGTGCTACCACGCTTCAAGGAGTGGAAGAGCTTGGTTGAGAAGCAATCGGAGCACAAGGTGAAGGTATTGCGCTCCGACAATGGCGGCGAGTACACGGGCAAGGCATTCGATGAGTTCTTGCGCAAGCATGGCATTGCGAGGAACACATCAGCCCCCTACACTCCACAACAAAATGGTGTTGCGGAGCGTGCAAACCGCACCATTGTGGAGATGGCGCGGTCCATGTTGTATGCCCAAGAGCTTGGGCGTGAGTTTTGGGCTGAGGCGGTGTGTACCGCGGTGTACACACGCAACCGGTGCCCTAGTAGGGCTCTCCAAGGTATGACGCCCGAAGAAGCATGGAGCGGTAACCGTCCCACCATCTCCCACATGCGTGTCTTTGGTTGTGTGGCTTATGCAAAGGTGCCCGATGAGAGGAGGACCAAGCTTGATGCAAAGGCCATCAAGTGCTTGTTCCTTGGATATTGTGAGGGCACGAAGGCGTATAGGCTGATTTGCATGGCAACGAAGAAGATAATCAAGAGCTCGGACGTGGAGTTCTTCGAAGACAAGGAGTCTTTGAAGGAGCATCCAAGTGGGAGTGTTGATGAAGGACCAGCCCTTGAGGTGGACGGCTCCTTCAAATCCGATGATGATGAAGAGTTTGAAGAAGAGCCAAAGCCTTTGGTGGTGCAACCAACCCTTTGTGGCCCTTCGGAGAGCTTTGTGGAGGGAGGGGAAGGCACCATTGATGAAGAGGTGGAGGGCCAGCCCAAGCATGGAGGGCAATCGGCTCCTATTCTTCGTGCGAGGACAAGGAGGGTTGCAAGGGAGGCTCCACCGCAGCCACCACCAAGGAAAGATGACAACGACACCACGGAGGCGTCTCGGTACTCGAGGAGGGTGCGCAAGCCACTTGGAGAGTGGTGGAAGAACCACATCTTGCCCCCACGTGATGTGGAGCGTGCAAACGTGGCTGCCATTGCGGAGCCTCACACCATGAGTGAGGCCATACACTCGCAAGATGCGAGCAAGTGGGAGCTAGCCATGCAAGAAGAGTATGACTCCTTGATGGCCAATGGAACGTGGGAATTGGCACCATTGCCTTCAAACCGCAAGCGTGTAGGGTGCAAGTGGGTCTTTCGAACGAAAAGGGATGCCAATGGTGACATCGTGAGGTACAAGGCAAGGCTCGTCGCAAAGGGCTTCTCACAAGTTGAAGGTGTGGACTTCAATGAGACCTTTGCTCCCGTTGCCAAGTTTAGCACCATTCGGTGCATGTTAGCGCTCGGGGCAGCCATGGACTTGGAGATCCATCAAATGGATGTGAAGACGGCCTTCTTGAATGGAGAGTTGGAGGAGGATGTGTACATGGACCAGCCACCGGGGTTTGTGCAAGAAGGCCAAGCCCACCTTGTGTGCAAGTTGAAGAAGAGCCTTTATGGGCTCAAGCAATCTCCACGTGCTTGGTATGAGAGCTTCCATGCATTCTTCACAAGGGAGGGCTTCACAAGGAGCATGGCTGACCATTCATTGTACATCAAGCAAACAACGGACTACTTCATGGCGGTGGTCATCTACGTGGACGACGTGATCTTGTTGGTGAGTGGCATGTTGATGATGAGGAAGTTGAAGGGCAGCCTTGAAGAGGAGTATGACATGAGTGATCTAGGTGAGTTGCATTTCTTCTTGGGAGTTCACATTGAGAGAGATAGGGCAGCCCTCACCATCACCATGCACCAACGGAGCTACATCGAGGGTGTGCTCCAACGCTTTGGCATGGAGGATTGCAAGCCCATTGGCACACCTTTGGATGCAAAGGCGCCATTGGTGACGCTTGGCGATGAAGAGTTTCAAGAGCATGAGGAAGGTATGTTGGATATCCCCTACAAGGAGAGTGTGGGTTGTCTAATGTATGCAATGGTAGCCACAAGGGCTGACCTTGCATTTGCGGTAAGCGTGGTGTCTCAATTCATGTCCAAGCCCGGTCCTATGCATTGGGCAGCGGTGAAGAGGATCATGAGGTACTTGAAGGGCACCATGGAGATGAAGTTGACTCTTGGAGGCAAAGACATCAACCTTCAAGGATATTGCAATGCGGATTGGGGAGGCGATGCAAGCACAAGGAAGTCCACGACGGGCTATGTCTTCTTCCTTGGAGTGGGCGCCATATCATGGAATAGCAAGCGCCAACCAACGGTGGCTCTATCAACCACGGAAGCGGAGTACATGGCGGCGAGCCAATCCGCCAAGGAGGCCATTTGGCTAAGGCAATTGATGGCTGATGTAGGGTATGTGCAATGGGAGGCAACCACCATCATGTGCGACAACCAAGGTTGCATTGCACTCGCGAAGAACCCCAAGCACCACTCACGAACGAAGCACATAGATGTGCAACACCATTTCATTCGAGAGAAGATTGAAGATGAGGTAATTGAGTTGCGGTATTGCCCCACGGAGCACATGGTGGCTGATGTGCTCACAAAGGCACTTGGAAGAGAGCGACATGTGATGTTGAGCAAGGCAATGCGCTTAGAGTCCAAGGACACCTCGCTAAGTGGGAGTGTTGAGTATAGAGTGCTAAACTAGTATAGAAAGGTAGGACCAGCCCTACCTTAGAAGATAAGAAGTAGAAAAGGGTAGCTTGGTGTCATTGTCCCATAAGGATTACAATCAAGGGCTGATGTATTCCATTGATAAGAAGAGCATGGGAAGTGGGAGAATTCACCTCTCTCATTGCAAGCTTTACCACCAACTTGTTCATTCTTCATTCTCTTCCTTTCATTTCATTCTTCAATAATAAGCTCTGGCACATGGCCTAGTACGAGAGGTCGTTGATAGTCTTGTGGACGATGGTGGGCCCCATCCGACAAGGCCCGAAGTCAAGCACCAAGGACACATAGGCTAGGGAGAATTGACCCCTCGCTCGTCCTTACCCGAGGGAGCCACGAGGTGGTGGGGCCAAACCTAGTCCCTATTTTGTTTTTGGATAGGGCCTTATTAATAGCATTAGAGGGCCTGAGGGGTAAACAATAGCGTAGGCCCACAATTTGTCCAAAAAAAGCCTCCGGACCCCTAGAATAAGAAGGCCAGAAAAATGACCCTCTGCAGTTAAGACATGACCCACCTCAGGTAAGGACGAGCGAGGGGTCAATTCTCCCTGGCCGGACACACATGCAACCTCGTTGCGGCCATCATATTTTTAATTTTAACTATTTTTTACCCCGCCTTTCAGTCCTTTAAACCGCCCCCAAACCCCAATGATGAAACCGGAGAAAAGTAGGATTATAACCGCCCCAGAATTTTTCGTGAACAGCCTCCAATTTTGGAATTTGGGTGGTCGACCCGAACTGGGCTGAACCAACCCAACCCGGGCCCGGCGCTCCCGGATCTGGGAGCTGATGAACTACTTTGGAAGATGGGATTGGAAGGTGGGACTCGCACTAGTGGGGGTTTCGGGTTTGGGACTTGTGGTGAAGGCGGTAGGACTGGGGGAAGAGTGGAGACGATTAATGTGTGGTGTGCTACAGTTAGCGATCACAACGACGTCGACAAAGTCCTCTCATCACAGCTTATTTTTGTAGTGTTGTTTGTGATGATTTATGGTCTCTGATGTTGAGGTTCTCTCTTGACTTCAAATCTTTATAACATGCGGGAGTATTGACGAGGTTACTTTTGTCGAAGCTGTGGATTCTATAGATTATTTTTTCCACCTTGGCCGTAGTTGCCTACCCATGTAGTCCGTAGCCGGGAGCATCGCAATGGATCAAGGACCTTCCGCTTGAAGTTCACCTGGAGAGATATGCCCATACCAGGTGTCAGATGCGTAGTAATTACTTTTGTGTCGCCGTAAGATCCTGTTTCATGACTTTCTGGCAGCTATGAACTACTTCCCTAGCGCCGCACATGTCCTCCACCCCTGTAATTCCCAAGGAGCTGCGTTAAAGATTCGGCCAGTCGACCAACCGAAGCAGTTAGTTCCTTCATTAGACTTTAAAGACAGATTTTCAATCTTGAGATACTGTGGTTACGTCTGATGATTATTCGAGAGGGCTGGCTTTTACTGCTGGTGCTGATTCAGGTTGTGAAACCACTCTCGATGGAATGGGGAATACTACCCGGCCTTGCTTGTAAAGAGACTTCTGTAGAGGTAGACGCAGTTATGAATTCGATTTCAAATCCTGGCCGTGCTGATTTTTCTCTCGGTATCGTCCCTGCTGCCAACGAAGTTGCTGTAAGTCTAATTTTATCACCCATATTTTGAAAGAATCTTAATTCTATTCATCCATGCAACAATCACAGCTCTTGTTGACTGCTCGGTTGTTTTTGCAAGTCGTATTTCGTCTTGAACACTTTCGTCCTTTTTTCAATAATTCTTTCAACTTTCAAACGGCTCCATTCGCTCACCTTGAGTCGGTTTCTTGTGATGGGTTGAATCTAATTTGGTGCTTGTCTGGTGTTCTCCTATTCTGGATATTTCGATGGTTTATCACATGTCAAAAACCTGTCTATGGTCATGGCCTGACTTTATTTGACTGCAGAATCAACGACCCACGGTGCTGCAGCGTAGGCTCTCACGTCGTTTCTCGTGTAAAGCTCCTAGTGATCGTGATGATCGGGGCTGGACTCCTCTTCACGTCGCAGCTCGTCGTGGAGACCTTGCTGAGGTGTGTGCTTATGAATGCGGCAGGTTAGCTCAGAAGAATTTTAACTCAATGAAACTAGGACTTGGAAAAATATGAGGACAGAAGAATGAAAATTGCAAGTGGTATTTTTAGTAACACGACTATTTCTAAGTGACTTGATTCTATCATTAGTGTCTTCTTAAGCTGGAAACTAAAATCTTAACAAAGTTATTGGTAAAATTATTGGGAATAGATGGATGCTCTCCTTTTGTTTCCTAGTGGACCCCCAACTAGCCAATGATAATCCTGAATAAAGTCAATATGTGCCCATTATTTAGATACTTGGATTTCCTGTGTATGTAAAGTAAAAGTGACCCGGATATCGCCATGTGGTGCATTTTGAGATGCCTAGGTATCAATCTGGGTATTCGCCCTTGGCCATTTATTATATGTATATTG
This sequence comes from Bryoerythrophyllum caledonicum, assembly GCA_963971425.1. Classification (NCBI taxonomy): domain Eukaryota; kingdom Viridiplantae; phylum Streptophyta; class Bryopsida; order Pottiales; family Pottiaceae; genus Bryoerythrophyllum; species Bryoerythrophyllum caledonicum. The sequence continues at coordinate 36,584,592 of OZ020514.1, read as the reverse complement.
TTTATTTATAATACTGTGTTTATTTGAAATGTAGTTTATTATGTATAGAAGAGCCTGTTTGTTCATTAATTCATTTTTTTTAATCAAGTATGGAGTAGCTTGGTAATCTCTAAATTGAAATTATAATATTTTAGCCATGTCCAAGTGTGAAGATGGACGTTGCATGTAATGCCACAAATACGAACCAGTTGTCTTCTTTTGAGCTTATTTTATATAGAGAAGTATTTAATGCTTACTTCTCTCATGTAAATTGATATAAAAGAGGGGTCTCTTATTCTAGATTTGGGTGGCTTATTCCAGATAACATATGAATCTAGTAAGCCTACTTTTGTGAATGTATCTGCTCTAATAAAAAAAAATTCTGCTCCATGGGTGGCAATCCTTCTACAGTACCAATAGTTAATGAAATACTTTCTTATCTAGAGTACTGGGACACTAATACAATTTAGCATGATGACATCACTTTCTGGCAATGTTACATCGATGAAGGAACGTGGATTCGTGATGTTTATGGTGTTCTTTTATGACATGTTACATGCAGGTTCAAAGGCTTATAGATGCAGGAGCCAATGTTAATGAACCTTCTACAGGTCCCAAATCCCCAGGTGGTACACCACTCCACCTTGCTGCCGCCGGTGGGCATATTGATGTGATGGACGAGCTTTTGGAGCGCGGTGCAGACATTGATATTCGTACTAAAGGTGGTTTTGGATGTGAGTGTTTTTCTGCATCAAGTTCAGGTTTTATGAGGGTGGCGAATTGTTTCCTTCTCATTACTTTCCTTGTCTCTTTGATAAGATGACAGCTAACCAGTATAAGGCTGTGTAGAGCTCATGGTTTTTGCATAGTCAGTGACTTGTGTATGAAGATTCCTGCTTCAATTTAGGTTCAGCTATTCAGTTTAACATCCAAAATTCACGACTTTTTCATTTCTATTTTGGTGATGTATCTGCAGGGACACCTCTTCACCATGCTGCCAAAGAGAGACGTAGAAAAGCAATGCGCTTTCTACTTGAGAATGGAGCTTTCCTTGCTCCAGACATGTTGGATGGTCGATTCAATCCGCCCCTCCACTACTGCCCTGGGCTGCAATGGGCTTACAAGGCTCGGGAAAAGATTATGGCGGTAGCCCAGGAGACAAAGATCCATGATGATCTAGAAAATTCCAGTGACACCTGAAGTTGGGTTGATGCATCCTTTCCACATGAAGTATTTGATATCAGCGTCTGGAATGCTCACCAATTTTGCAGATCACTCGTGAGCTTCACTCTTGTGCCATTCAAAATAAAATAAATAAAAAACTTACCCCCAGTCAACCGCCTTCTAGTTGTCATGCCTTTATTGAATAAAATGCTTCCTTCTAAAATGTTTATTTTCTGAAAATGCGACTTTCTCAAAAGTTTATAAATTTTTCAAAAGCCTTCTTTATTAAAGTGCTTACTTTTTCAAAATGTTATTTTTTTCAGAAGGCAGCTGTTTGAACTGTTTTGATATCCAGATAATGCTTGGGTGATAATGTTTCAAAAGGCAACTATTTGAATTGTTCATCTGCTGCTGGGGACCTATTCGCTTTCTTTTTTGAACTTGATAGAACTAACATTGGATTAGGAGAAGGGAATATATTTATCCCAACCTATAGTTGTGACTCTATGAGTCAAAACGAGCCAAGGGTTGAAGGAACCCAAAGGTCAGCCCGGAAAAAGATTGTGGAAGGACCATCCGGAAGTTGATCTCTCACTCCTCGATTAGGCTGGAGGGAAGCTTCGGAGATCCGTCTGAAGGACCTATGGTGAACCGAACAACATCAGACCCCTTTACTGCAGAAGTTACCGGAATGGCTCTTCCGGTCGTACCCCGCGCCTTCTCCCGGTTGAAGAACCAGAAGTTCAAGAGAGACGGAAGGGAGGACGTGGATGACTAGCTATGCGAGTTCAGCTCAACGGCTGCTGCAAATCAAGATGACGTTGCCACAAAGCTACGAATGTTCCAAGGACTACTGAAGGGCGAAGCGCTTCAATTGTATCAAGACGTCCCGGAAGCCACCTTGAATGACTGGGACGAGCTTACAGCAACGTTCCTTCGGACATTTCGAGAAGTCGGAGGAGAAGCTTGGACGCTGGAGAGGCTCAATAGAATGAAGATGAAGTCAAACGAATCAGTTTGGAGGTACGGACTGAGGGTAAGAAGACTCATACACAAGTTGACTCCGTGCACCGCTCATAGTGTACATATCAAGTGGTACGTAGCGGGTTTTTCGGCGACATGGGATTTAAAAAAAAACAACTATTTGAACTATTTTTTTCAAATAGTTGCCTTTTGAAACATTATCATCCAAGTATCACCCAAGTATTATCTGGATAGTACCTAACTATTACATGAGTATTGTTTAGGCACTACATCCATTCCTCCCATAAGTTATACCTCTCATAAGTTGTAATACCGCTAACTTATAACCACAACTATCATAACCACAAAAAGTAATAACCATTGCCTTATAACCTCTGCTAAGTTAATATTATGTGTTTCAATTTGTTTGGGAAGAAGACTCCTGCAAGTATGTTTGTAGCATTGTTGTACACAATTTGCGTTGGTTTTGCGTGGCAATGTACACAATCCGTAAACCCTACTTGGCAACTGAGTTGTGAATATTTGTTGTGTTGCATTAAATTGTGCGTTTTTGCTCAGATAGAGCTTCTGCAGGAGAACAAGCGAGCTTTTGATAAGTTGATTCACGAGATAGAGCGACAATTAGTAAATTGGTCATATTGATGGCAAAGAATATATAAATTCTGAAACATATCATACGGGGCTTAGTGAGGGATCTCGATATTGTGGTTGCTTGAGCGATTTTGGAGAGGTGGGCCCTTGTCTTAATAACATCCTCTCATTTTTTTGGCCCTCTCATTTTAGAGGATTCAGAGGTTTTTTAAAGATTTTTTTTGGAAGATTTGTAGCCTACGGCCCCAATTTAGCAACGAAGGCCCCTATATTTTATAAATAGGTCCTCCATCCAAAAATAAAATAGGGGCCAAGTTTTACTCCACTCCATCCTTCAATGGCTTAAACATCCAATCTATTGAGATTCCTAAGTGAGCACCAAGATTTGCTTTCTTTTTGCATCCACCAATAAGAGTTTAGATTGCGCATTATTCCTTTCAACTTGAAATTCTTCAGAATGCTGGCCATTATGAAACCCTTCATAATCATGATTGTATTTCATTTGGTACTAGTGTGCCAATGACGTGACGTCTTATAAGTTTTGTGAATGCAATCCAAATTGTTGCATTGCATGTGAAGGACATGTAATGATTGTAAAAGCAACTCAAGACATACCTTAAGACACAGAAGTTAGTAGTGTCTGCCATTGTCGTTGCAATCTTAGACTAGTACCAAATCCGAGCTACAGAAAGACACTATTATTAATCTATGGTGAGATATTGAATTGTAGACTTGTTAGAACACCCTGTAGAACGCCAAAATCAACCTCCTATACACTGCCCAAACAATCCTTTGCTACCAAACAAACACTCGTGCTCTGCACTCACCTTCAACTTATGAAACACTCCAAAATTCCAAAGTTCTTTCTTCCCACTTTCCCTCCTCTACCGCCGCAACCGCAATCCTATGAGAAAATTAGAGAGATGGATCTTACGAAGTTCACAATTGCGTAGTTGGAAGGTAATTGACAGAGAAATTAACAAAGAGTCAGCGCACAGATTGTGTCTGAGTGAACAAAGGTAAGAGGAAGAGATACTAGAGAAAAGGTGCCTCTGGATGGAGTAAAAGGTTGGAGGTGAAATCAGACACAATTTATCACACCTCTACTAAATCGTCAACTAACTTTAAACCTCTACTTGGTAATTACTACCTCCAACCACTGGCAACCACTGACACTAGATTTGGCTATAACTTATAGGAGGAATGAATATTTATGGGTAACACCTTGAATACCATATTTGTTATATTAAGAGATTAACCGTCACCCAAATTAACACATGTAGTGCATAAGCGCTAAAGTGTACATCTAAAACTCTACACTATGGAAGGATATGAATCTCCATTAAATTGTAACGTATTGTTCACCACCGTAATTCCTAGAACAATTGGTACTAGGCATAACATTACATTACGAATGAACCTCTAATATATGAAAGAAGAACATATTAGTCGACACTTCTTTTATACCACATATGTTCACTCAATATGAATAGCTAAGTTTTCAAACTGAAGCCATAGAAGTACAAAATTTACTTCAAGCTCCCAACCTGGATTAACACCATGGTCAAAGTTATTGAGGTTTAAAAGAAATGGAGAAATGATTGCACAAGAAAATGAAACACACAAGGTATTACAAACAATGCTTGGAGTGAGATATGGCCTTCTCTTGAAGGCCTTTACTTATAGAAACCAATGCCAATACATATGAGACTACTTTAAGTTTGTTTACCTCTCTCCATTTTCTCCCCTTTATAATCCCTTATAAATCTACCTCAACTATTTACGATATCATAATAACAACAAGCAACTCTAATCTCTAACACTCCCACTTTGCGACTGGTTACCTTCTCGCAATCCGATCGCCTTTGCTAACCTTTGATGTCGCTCTTTTGCAAGTGCTTTCATTAACACATCCGCCACTATGTCTTCCGTTGGACAATACTTAAAGCTTGTCTTGCCACTCTCCAACTTTTAGCGAACGCGGTGATGCTGCACATCAATGTGCTTCGTGCGTGTGTGGTGTCTCGGATTCGTAGCAAGAGCTATGCACTCTTGGTTGTCGCACATGATGGTGGTTGCTCCTTCTTGAACAAATCCCACATCCACCAAAAGCTTGAGAAGCCATATGACCTCCTTCGTACTCTGGCTAGTTGCCATGTATTCCGCCTCCGTTGTCGACAAGGCAACGGTGGGTTGCCTCTTGTAATTCCACAAGATGGCACCGACTCCAACAAAGAACACATACTCCGTTGTCGAACGACACTCAATTGTATTTGCGGCCCAATCCGCATTGCAATACCCCCTCAAAGCAATGTCTTTACCACCAATGTCATGCACTCTTGGTTGTCGCACAATTTGTGGTCTATAGTACCTTGCAAGTACCGCGTGATGCGCTTCACCGCACTCCAATGTGTCGGATCAGCCCTAGACATGAATTGGCTCACCATGCTTACTTCGAATGCAAGGTCAGGCCCTGTGCATACCATGGCATAAATCAATGACCCAACCCCAGTCTTATATGTCACGCCGTCCATCTCACCTTGAATTGCCTCAATGTCTTCCTCCAAAAGCTTCAACAACTTGACATTCACATCAACAGAGATACCAATGGGCTTGCACTCCTCCATGTTGAAGCGCTTGAGCACATCCTCAGCGTACTTCTTTTGGCTCATAGTGATGGTGCGTGTTTTGCGGTCTCTCACAAATTCCACAGCAAGACAATACTTTAACTCATCAAGATCGCTCATCTCAAACTTCGTGTCGAGCTTACATTTGAGTCACGCCAACTTAAGCAAAAAGCTAGCCAAGATGATCAAGTCATCTACATAGATGAGGACTATCAACAAGTACTCATCCGTTTGCTTGATGTACAAGAAATGGTCCGCTTGGCTCCTTATAAAACCTTCATTGGTGATGAAAGCATCAATACGTTGGTCTTGTGCTTTAAGTGATTGCTTGTGTTCATCCAATGACTTCTTGAGCTTCAACACAAGATGATCAAAGTCTTTTTGTTCAAAACCTTGCGCTTGGTCAATGTAAATGTCCTCCTCCAACTCACCGTTCAAGAATGCAATCTTCACATCCATTTTGAAAGATCTCCAACTCCAAGGCAGCTCCAAGTGCAAGAATGCACTAAATGGTGATGAACTTGGCAGCAGGAGAAAGCATCTCAAGAAAGTCTACTCTCGCAACTTGAGAGCACCTTTTGGCAACTAATCTTGCCTTGTGGCCCACCACTTGACCTGAAGCATCCTTCTTTGTACGAAACACCCACTTGCATCCAACGCTCTTGCAATCCCTTGGTAGAGAAGCCAACTCCTATGCTCCATTCGCCATGAGCGAGTTGTACTCCTCTTGCATGGCTGATTCCCACTTTTTTGCAACCTCTGATTGTATAGCCTTATTTATATTTAAATAATCCTTTAATGACGCAACATTGGCACGTTCTATTTCATGTTGATGCAAAATGTGGCTCTTCCACCATTCACCGGGCAGGCAACGCTCTCTTCCAGGATACCGCGACTCTTGTACGTTTTTCAAGCCGTCATTGCTTTGATGAAGGTGTTGATGAAGATGCTAGACCTCTTTTTTTGGTATCCAATCTCTCTTTGTTCTTAGTATCACCATTGCAATTCTTCAAGGATGGTGGTTGAGAGACTCGTCTACCAAGGTAGGGGTCTTGCTACTCTTACTTGAACTCATCTAAAAAAAATCACCAAAACTAGTCGTAGCTTCAACAAATACTACATTACAACTCTTAATAATCTTCTTTATCTCAGTGTATATGAGCCAATATGCCTTAGTGCCCTCACAATAGCCAAAAAACAAACAGCTTGAGCCTTTTGCATCAAGCATACCCCTCTTTGTATCCGGCACTATTGCATTTGCAATGCATTCAAACACACGCATATGCGCAATGCATGATTTGCGGCCACTCCAAGCTTCTAAGGGTGTGATGGTGACAAGAGGCCTTGTTGGACATTGATTGCGGATGTAGACTGCATTGACCAGCGCTTCCGCCCAAAATTAAAGCTTTAGGCGTTGTGCATGGATCATGCTCCTCGCTATTTCCACTATGGTACGATTTGCACACTTTGCAGTTCCTTTTTTGCTCCGGCATATAAGGTGTTGACGGGTACCTCTCAATGCCATGCTTCTTCAAGAAAGTTCGAAAGTCTTTGGGTATGAACTCCCTACCATTATCTGACTGCAACACCTAAATCTTGTGCTCCAATTGCTTCTCGGCAATGGCCTTGAACTCCTTGAACATCTCAAGGCATTTCTCCTTTGTCTTCAAGATGAAGACCCACACCTTCCTCGTAAAGTCACCAATGAAGGTCACAAAATACCTTGCACCACCTATGGAAGTGGTCCTCATAGGGCTGCACACATCCGAATGCACAATCTCCAAAGGCTTTATCGCATGTATCGCTCCATCCTATGGAAATAGTGCCCTATGTTGCTTGCCTTGTATGCACCCTTCACAAAATGACATTGATAATTCATCTTTGCCAAGAGCCATGCCACTTACCAAGCTTCCAAGTAAATGCACACTTCTCACGTTCAAATGACCAAGTCGACGATGCCAAAGCTCTAATGCACCGTTGTTTGTTGATGATAGTGCCATGTTGGCCGCATCCGCCTCAAACACTTTCATGAAGGTCGCTTGATACAAATTGCCTTCACAAGGTGCTACCACAAGAACATCTTTGTTTGGTGCCTTCAACACACATCCATCCACGTTGAATTGCACCTTCATTCCACTTGTCACAAGTTTGCTCACCGAGAGCAAGTTCGCTTGCAACTTGCGCACATGGAGAGCGTCGTTGATTCTAAACCTCTTAGAGCAACCCCTCACAAGTACTTCGACAACAATAGATTCAACGCCAACGGCCTTCACAACACTGTTATCGTCCAAATGCACATTCCGTGGAGTATTTATCTCACACGTGTCAAATGTTGCCTTATGAGGTATCATGTATTTTGTGGCACCGAAATCCATGATCCACTTACACATGGATTTGGAATGTGGTCCACCTTGAGTTGCAAATGCGTAGTCATCATCCTCCTTTACATGATTGGCGATCTCCTACTCCTTTGTTTCGTTTGCGTTGTCCAGTTCCCTCATCTTTCGCTTGAAACATTTTTGTGCAATGTGGCCCGGTTTGCCACAATTGTAACATACCTTGGGCTCGCCACGTGTTGAAGAAGAGCCTCCCCACTTGTTTTGTTTTGACACCAAGGCGACATCGTCGTCATTGGGCTTCTTCTCCTTGCGCTTGGATACTTCGTGCATCAACCGCGCCGTCACAAACTCCATGGTGAGTTCCTTCATTGCCAAGGTCTCTAAGGCCGTGATCAAGTCTTCATATGAAGGCGACAAACTCTCAAGCAAGGTCATCACCACATCTTCATCTCTCACCGGGACATCCAAGCAAGTGAGTTGATCCGCAAGTGCCTTCACTTCCTTGATATGATTCAATAAACCATTTCATGCTGGCATCTTGATTGTGAAGAACTTGCGGCAAATGAAGAGGATGTTGGGCAAGCTCCTTGTTTTGTGGATGTTGCACAAAGTCTTCTATGCTTCCGCGGGTCCTTTAGAACTCTTGATGTGGGCAAGTTGGTTGTCTACCAAGTTTAGGCCAATGACGGACATGGCCTTCTTCACACGCCGACTATAGTCCTTCTTCACCTTTGGATCATTGTCTTCGTATGGAGGCTCCTCAGAGTCATCCACAATCTCCCAGAGGTCCATAGATGCCAATACCATCTCCATCTTAAACTTCTATAGATTGAAATTCTCACCTTTGAACTTCTCAACAACTCCAGCACTCTCGCCACCATATGTTGCCATATTTCCACTACAAGACTAACTTCTAACATCCAATGTCCACTAGTGCACCTCAATCACTCAAATGAACCCTTTTTAGGCTCCAATGTGCACCTTTGCACCTACAACACTAAAATTTTAGGGCTATCCATATGGGTAATGTATTGTGCGTATGGACGACGTGCACACACATGTAGAGCACTCAAATTTCAAGGCTATCCATATGGATTGTGTACTATGTGTATGGGCGAAGTCCAAAAGTGCAAAAGTGCAAACGTAAACACTTACAAAGTCGTCAGCCTTGAATGTGCACCTCCAATGCTCCTAGAAACTCCTTGGAACACCATATTCGTTATATTGGGAGATTCAGAGACTCCCAAATTAATACATGTAGATCATAAGAGCTAAAGTGCACATCTAAACTCTACAATATGGAGGGATATGAGTTTCTATTAAATTGGGAGGTAATGTTCACTACAAAAACCCCTAGAAAAATAAGTACTACGGATAACATTATATTAGAAATCTAACTATAATATTGAAAAGAAGAACACATTAGTCGACACTTCTTTTATACCACATGTGTTCATTGAATATGAATAGCTAAATATTCACACTCGATCCTACTAACCCGGATTAACACCATGCTCCAATTTAGCTAAAAGTGAGCTAAGTGACGGACAAATATCCTTTTGTAAGAGAATTTGCTGAACACATTTTGATGAGCCTTTTTTTAATTTAAAAGAATTTCAATTCTCCTTGTGGAATATACATTGGCTAAAAATATATATAACGAGTTTCAAATGATCGTGCTCAGAAGTGGAAAAAAATTTGACACTCACTACCTCTCTTCGAACTAAAGTGTCTCCATCACTTAGAGGTGCAATGAACTCAAAAAGGCAATTCCACACACTTTAGCTCCACTAGACCTAAAGTGCGCACCATTACTAAGTACAGTGAACTAAATAAGAAGATTTGCTCACACTTTAGCTCCACTAGAGCTAAAGTGCGACCCAACATTTACTTTCTATTATTCACCATGAAGGCAATTACTGGTATTATTGGTTTCAAGATTAGAAGCAATTTACCACATTGTTATTTTAAAAAGAAAATAAAACATACTGCAAACTATCACCGATACGCAAAAATAATGGAGAGAATATTTCATAGCAATCATTGGCATGACATATTATAGTCATATAGAGTGTAATCAAATACAAACACCTACAATCTCAGCACCAATGGATCAAACCATACTACATGAAGTATTAAGCATTAGAATCCAAAATCTAGGAAAAGGAAAGTCCATTGATCTAAGTCCACTATGACTCGGACCTGGCAAGTGCTTCCAAGGAGGCCTTGATATTCGCTACTTGCCCCTTCGGAATTTTTGTAGTTGAATCTTGCACATGACCTCCATCCCTCTTTGAAGACCTAGGTTTCCATGTTGTCAAGATTGAATCGGTACTCTCCCACGTTATGGCTATCCCCTTCTCAACTGTCCAGCAAAGGTTGCAATTTGTATTCCAATCTTTATAGAACTTCAGAACATCCCGATTGCGCGATATAGGGCTGTAGAATTGGATACGCACGGTGTTTGGCATATCCGGGTTAGAATTAGGATCTCAAACTGCTTGAGCAATCCAAAATGGGCGCTCGTCCCCATTACAAGGCCGCAATGCAACAAAATAGCCAGCAAAAAGATCATGACCAACTCTAAAAGAAGGAGGTGGACGATCGCATCTCTGGCCAACAAAATGCTCATCTTTACGCTACTCCTCGCGAACTTCACCCTCCGCTGAGAACTCATCTTCAATGGCATGGGAAATTCGCGTCGTTAGCGAAAAGCCGGCTTTCAATGATATCGACGTATCCATTGGAAGTGTCAGAGCATCTCTAACATTGCGCTAATAATACGATAGCGGCTCAAAACGCGATCGGGCTTCAACAGACTCCCGCAATGATTGCTCCCGGTGATCGATGAATCCTCAAAGTCCCTTCACCACCTCATGGAGATGCCGCATCGTAGAAGGCTTCAATGCATCAGGTTCTCCACGAGGCCATAAAGACCTTCCTTCAGAATCCTCCTTCCACAATTTGATGCCACTACCTTCTCCTCCCTTAGGAAGCCAATCCTCATCATGACAAAGGATTTTATACTTCATTACCGGACAACCACTTGAGTCCACATAAAACTTGAACTGATGAGCCTTTGTATGACCCTGCAAAGCTTCATCACCGTCCGCAATCATATCCCCAATGAACTTCTTAAAGTCAGGAACCTCTTGGATGAGATGCGGGATTGTGGGAACACTCTCATTTTTCATGAACGACCTCATGAGCAAAGGAATGGTTGGAAAACTTTCCTTCCTCAATGTCATGTTCGAACGTCCAAATAATGCATCTATATCATCATGTGTATGACCAACTAGCATAAAATTAACATATACCTCGCGAAAAATGCGTTTTGCAACAAGGAGAGACCAAAAACAGAAAACAAATCTATTTTTGTTATCACCAACAACATTGTCTATTTGCACGTTCAATATTGGTGGCAAAGACCTCCCGGGAACTGGGATATCTGGAATTGGCCCTAATGGATCCAAACACATGTCTGCACCCCGAAATATCGCCACATACAATGGATGAGAACTAGATTGTGGAAAGAGTTGCGGAGACGATGACTTTGGAGGTGCCTTCAAGTCACGCAATAGTTTTGCGAACGACCCGACCGTGTAATTGGCATCATGGGAGTATAAATCAAGGCCGTAATGGGCATAACGTTGGTCCACATGACCATGGACAAGCATGCCTGTGATTGCAAGAGGCAACTTCATAAGCCCATCTAAGTGCTTTGTTTTATGTGAAAATACCGGGGAGGCGGTCTTTGAGTGATCCATCTTATCATGCATGATGGTAAGAACCTCCTGGGGCGAGGAATTTGATCGAAATCGGTTCAGATAGTACAAGTCTCAATGTGCAAAAGCAGAATCGATGTGAACCTGCATCTTCTTTTGCCAAAGCAGTGATGCTTGTGTTTCAGGTTGAGTAAGCTTCTTCTGATCGTGGTATTTGTCACATGTAGAACAACGGGCAAAGTTGTTTCCACCTTTCTTGGCATAGTATTCAAGGAAGCTCACTCGCCGAATCTTATTCAAGCTTGAGGTTGAGATTGGGGGCAATCCACAATCAGCGAGATGATCATCAAGAAGCAGTATTTGATCCTTCCACTTAAAACTTGCAGGAAGGACCTTTGCCACAGCCTTCTCGCCAGATGGTAGAACACGAGACTTGTGAGGCATGTGGTCCGCACGTCTATCGAGAATGGCTCCAAGAGCGGCAGTAGCCACAACCGTATGACCTCTAGGCTTACGCAAACTGGTATTCCCATGGTGTTGAGCCGCATGACCAGCGGCAACGTCCTTCGCATTTCGATAGAAAGTACTCGAACTTACACCCATGATTTTCATCCAGGCATGGGCACAAACGTCCACACCCTCTAGGGTCACAATCTTCCTACCCAAAGAATCACTATGAAACTATCTATGAACGTCGAGTTTGATATGATTTCTAAACTGCACAATGGTCTCACTGTACAAGCGCGTCCGAAGGGCTTTTATTTTATCTCTAGGGTAGTGTTGAACACAGTTTTGACTGCAACAACTATTGCTCGCAACTGCGTTAATGGGAAGACGAGTCATGAGGAATTCAACATTCCTGGACATTGTTGGACATGTATTCCTTGAGGAATTGTCGTACGAACGGGAGCTCCCACCTAGAGGTTTGTTACGCTCAACCAACCAGACATTGTAAACGTCCCTAAGGCAATGATGGAAGAGACTCACACCGTTTAAGAAGACTTGTTGAATTGGCTAGGACTTAAACGAGTACCTCCATTCATCAGGAGCTTCTTCCAGAACAAAAGTACTGGACACCTGTACTACAACATTCGAATCCCCAAGAGGACCAGAGGAACCTAGAATTGCACTAGACCGGACATAGCGAACCAACCCCTCCGCAACGCGAACACCCGAACCATTGTGAAGCAAAACAGTCATCCCGACCCAGAGACGACAAGGAATAACATCAAACTCAGGAAGGTCTGGGTTCACGGGAGCGTCAACTTGAACATCGTCGCCCTCTGAAGACGACATCCTGCATTCCAATGAGATAAATATTAAATAACCCTGCCAAATAAGAATGGGTGAATACCTTGTAGGAATAGACATCAATGAAGAGGCATATGAAGAGGGTAATTAAGCTCGAATCGAGGTAAGGTTTGGCGCTTGCAAATAACTATGATTCAAATGAATTGACATTGTAGAACAGGCAAATTTAGCTCAACTCCAGGTAAACATATGCGGTATTATATGACAAGAATAAAATTTCATGCGATTAGTTTTAATCTGAATATGAAATTATCTCACCCTTGATAGTGACAATTTAGCCTGACCCAACATGAATTAATGACTATTCGACTCAATGTCATTTTATCTCGAGTCGAGTTAAACAGACGTAGAAAATAAGGTATAACAGTTTAGCTCGAGTCAAACTAAACTGTCTCTGGAAAGAAGGTAAGACAGTTTTGCTCGAGTCCAGCTAAACTGTCTTTGGAAAGAAGGTAAGAGAGTTTTGCTCGAGTCAAGCTACACTATCCTACTATATTGTATCGACAGTTTAGCTCGAGTCAAGCTAAACTGTCCTTTCGTGATTCTCGGCGTCTTTTTCGGGATTCGTATGGGATAACTCTTCAACCTATGAATCTGACTCTCTGTATATTACAACCCAAATCTTTCCGTTAGTCGTCAAAAAACTCGGAGTGATGCTTCAAAATCACAGTAGCAACTGGAACCAACGCAATAACCCTACACACTGTCACATCCTAATTGCTAGAGACTGTGCACGGAGAATGCAAGAAGTATACATTGTGTACCTTATGAAGAAGACAACCGGTGCGTTGTTGCCTCACGCAAGCGCCCTGCTCAACCGTGCCCAACCTATAGATGTTGCCCTCCTCAACCTCAAACAGTTGTACTACCTCCAAGCCTCTCCACAACAACCTTGCACAGCAACCAAAGTGAGAAGGAAACAAATGAAGAAAGTTTTCAAGGATCGGCGAGGTCACTCACGGACACACGACTGTTTCAGAATTGGCAGGCGGAAACTTCAGAATTGGCGGGGGGGAACTTTTCCACAGCCCCTAAAAAAGTGCAAATTCGAAATCTTAGCGGGAAACTGAATCAACTATTACCCGGTTGACTAAAATAAGGAAGAGTACATACCTCGAATATACTCGCACATGCGAGTTATATACACGGTTTTAGGGTATTGCTCAGGGTTTGGGTTAGGATTAGGTTTAGGATTTAGGGTTAGGGTTTGCGGTTTGGGCCCGGTTTAGGATTTAGGGTTTGGAATTTAGGTTCAGGTTTAGGGTTCAGGGTTTAGGGTCCTTGGTTTAGGTGTTATCTTCTGATGTCATTTCATTTCAATATTATAATACTTTGAACATTCATGATATTGATAATTCAACTAAGGTATAGAGAAATGTAGAAAAGATATTGAGATGACTAGAAATAATTTGTATTACAATCCAAATAGGACTTATCTATTATCTTGAAATCAAAGACCTTAACAAACGAGTAGCATTAAAAAAAAAACAAAAAAACATATTATATGTGCATGTGTATTTTAAGCAAAAAAGTATGTATTCAAACATGCTTTGGACATCATTTCTTTGGGGTTTTAAAAATGTGCATCATGTTACTATTCAGTCATCAATTTAAAATGTGCATTCTTTGGCAAGAATCCCAAGAGTCCCCATGATTTGGATTTGGAATTGAAGTGTTGGTTTCTATCCACTTAGAGGTACTTAAAGACTTGAAATGTGCTCAAACTAATATTTGGATTAAAATATCTTATTCTTGAATTCACATTGTATTATCATGAGTTTAAGGTGTGGCAATCTAAGCATGACATGAAAGATGGAAGAATTCTTAACCATGTACAATTTATTTCATGTTTTGACGTGAAATTAAAGACTTTGTCATTTGTAAAACATAGAGAGTGGAACAATATTAATAGATTTCAACAAGAAACGGAGAGACCTCCTCATGACAAAAAAAGGATAATCAAAATATAAAATATAACTAATACAAAGTGTATCACTTAGTGCATTAGACATAATTTAATGTTTGTAATGTAAGTAATTTTGAATTTATTTATTCATGCAAAAAAGGAATAATTAGTTTTTGAGCACGTTGTAGTGGTCGCAAATTATATTTGAAATTCTCAAAATTTTGTAGAAGGATGATAAAAGTCATGAGCCATATTTATAAATAATTAATTTTCTCAATGAACGTCTTTAATAAAAGTTATGCGAGCCAAAAGAGAAACTTCTCGATTGCCGGCACATCAAGCAACCTAAAAAACCTTTTGCTATGACACAGTATGGAATGTGATATTTTCAATACATAGAAGTAATATTAGAACGAATAATATTGTGGAAAAACATGTTATTTTTCTAGTGAAAAATAAGATTACATCCCAATTCATACATTTTCACACATTGTCACATATTATTGATGTTGGGTACGAAGAATACTTAGACTTTATATCCATTAAAGACTAGGGGATCGTCATTTTATTTTATTTTTAATATTATTATTGGAGATTTAGGTCCACATATTTTGAAAATCCTTTTAAAATTCAAAAGATTGTTATTTCACTTGTGAAATACTTAACCATAAAGAGAAGTACGGAGTTCAAAATGATTGTATGTAGAAGAAGAATTACACATTGCACTTACATCAGCTCGGTTTTTAGCAGAGGTGTACACCATCACTTTGTGCAATGAACTAAAAGGAGTGTGTGCACACACTTTAGCTCCAGTAGTGCTAACGTGTGCCTCATCACTAGGTGCAGTGAACTAAAAAGAAAATATGCACAATTTAGCTCTACTAGAGCGAAATTGTGCACCATCACTAAATGGAGTGGAGTAGAAAGCAAAAATGCACGATGTAGCTCCAGTATACAGAAGATGGCTTCTAGTGTAGTGGACACTAAATAGGAATCTATACAGTAATTGTAAAATTTACAATAAGTGTAGTGACAAAATTATACTACACTAAATGCCAACTACTACACTAAATGTCAATCCTAGTAAATAGTGGAACATAAAGTTTTTTACTTGTGGACAGTTACTGTAGGGAACCTTAATCATGATTTGATTACATCTTGAGCATCATAGTAAAGAAGGGTTGAGTGCATGTAGAAAAGCAAGAATTTGCAAGAAAGAGCTTGGGAATAATTGGACGTAGGTATGGAGCAAAAGGAAAATATCAAAAATTGGACAAAGTAGAATGTAAAATATGGAGGGAAAATGAAACTACAAGTAGAAGATTGGAAATATAAGAACATTCTTCTAGAAACGAAAATGAGAAAAGAAAGGAATATTGGAAAAGGAAAAAACTTAAACATATAATAAATATAGAAATACAAGTAAAATACTCATTAGATATCCATCACATATGCATTCAATGTGCATTACATATTTAGTAAATATTCATTACATACTCATTGAATATTCAAATACACAATGATTTTACATTAGAAATTTATGCACTATTCATTAACTCTTCATTAACAGTACATTAAATACCCTTTAAATAATCATTAAATATACGAATATTAATTAAACTATCATAAATTATACTTTTAAAACTTCAAACATTCATCAAATTATTTTAAAATATTCTTTAATTGTGCATAAAAGTTACAAATACATAAATATTCATGAATTATCCTATAAAAAATCATTACAAAGTCATTAGTTATTGGCTAAGAATATGATTACACATTAAATATTCATTAGATAGTATTAAATAATGTAAAGAAAATGCAAGAGATGGGAGTGAGAATAGTTGTGGATAAGACGATAAGAAATTGAGGTTGAAGATGAGACGAAGAATAAATGCATGGGGACCGGTAGGCAGAAGATTTTGAGCTTATACTATTTATCAAGTATCAAAATTGTGTGCTAGGGAAGGGTTTTGATAGAGGGCTATTACAAATTGAACTGAAGTAGGTGAACGAATGAGGGATATTATTCATGACAATGGTGGCTAAAACTAGTTGCCAACTTGTTGACAAATAGTGTATTAGAAGAAGAGAATCTCCACCGGGGCCGAGGGACTGGGATGCAAGAATAAACACGGTTAAGGCCACTCCGTGAGGCCTAGGCCGGTGTCCCGGCCCACTGGAGTGGCGGCGCCGGTTCTTCTAAACAGTAAATTTACAAAAAGTACAGAGGACATCAAAATTCTCTGAGAGCATGTGTTCAATCATGTAATTACACAAGGGAATTAAAGAAAATCAATAGAAACCCTCCAAAAAATTAGCCTACTATGGCGTTAGTGTTGGGCACTGGCGTTTCCTCACAGTGGCCAATTCGGGGACGGTGCGGGGGAAAAGGGTAACCCCCCTCCCTTCATCTCAAACTTGGGCACCTTCTCGCTGGCGTGGAAAATTCCCCGTCAGGGGTGGAGATGCTCTAACTACTGTATTTGTACCGTTACAGTTATAGCAAAATGAAGTAAAAAGTAAAGAAAAAATTCACACTTTAACTCTACTAGAGCTAAAGTGTGCACCATCAGTAAATGTAGGGAACTAAAAAGAAAATATGCACACTTTAGCTCCTATAGAGCTAAAGCGTGCACCGGCATTTATTTTATAATTATACAATTGCAAGATGTGGTCTTAACATACTTATTGTCTGTTCGATTCTCATAATAAATAATATCAAACTCGTAAAAAAACAAAACGTGAATTCAAAGTAATAGAATCTTAAAATCGTAGCTTTAAAACTCTCTTAAGTGTGCTTCACTTAATAATTGGTGTAGGAGGAACTTATATATATCGATGGTAATGAATTTACTCCTTGTGTAATGCAGAAATTGAAATCGAGTCAAGTGAAAGCCAGCTGATCCACTAAAACCATGAAAGAAAACTAAACACTATAATCCTGTTTCTAACACTAAACACTATAAACGTTCACTTTCGTCCAATCCAAGTTAGTGTATTATTGAGAAAATGTCAATTTAGAAGTTTAAATTGAAATCATATGAATTGAATTGGAAATAATCACTTTTCTTTTGCTACCTATTCGTTGCCCCAGAATATACAAAATTGTAGTGTTAATGGCTGAGAAAAATTGTGTAGGAAATTTACAAGTACAGAAATACTACACGTGCGTAATATCTTGAACTTATTCTAGTAAGATTAAATTGGCTTCTTGAAATTCCGGGTATCGATAATGAAGGTGAATGACTTCTGGTGCATCCACCTTTAATACCCGAGGGTCTCACCCCAATATTGCAAAGGGTATCCCGAGGGTATCTCGGGAGCACCACACGGCCACAGGGTTTCAACCCTCACGGCTTTAGGTGCCCCAGAAAGTACCCTACAAAATCATGGCGCGAGCCTTTTTTTCTTCTCTTTTCGTTGCTGTCCAGGTTTTCTGTGTGTACTTCCAGGCGTTGTTGTTTTGTGAGTTTTGTGAGTTTATGCGTTTGTTCGTCGTTGTGACTTTGCGGTTTGTGTTAGTTTCATTATCTACAGGGTTTGTTAAGTTTGTGTATACTCTAGCGCTGCGTTTAGGCTTTTGTGCGCAATTTATTGGAGTTTAGGATTTCCTGCAGATAGGGTTTATAGGACGTGCGATTTTTTGTTGTGTGAGTTCGCGTATACTATAGCGCTAGAGTTTAGGGCTGTTTGTGTGAAATTGTGTGAGATTGTGTGAGTTTCTGTGAGTTTGTGAGAGTTTGTGTGAGTTTGTGTGAGTTTCGATGAGTTTCTGTGTGTGTGTGTGAGTTTCTGTGAGTTTCTTTGAGCACGTAGAGTCTGAAACGGCCGTGCGCGGAGGATTGACGTGAACAAGGAACAAGACTTGCAGCTTTTTCAGTCGGATTTCTCAGTTTTAAAGGTAAGTGCACTCAATCAGTCTTGCATTTCTTTTGATATTTGTGTAGTTTTGCTTTTGATATGATGTGTTGAAACATTATATATGTGTAGCATTGCTTTTGATGTATGTGTGAGCACGTAGATGAGATTGTGTATTCAATGTGGTGGTTTCAATGTGGTGGTTACAATGTGGTGGTTTGTGGTGGTTTGTGCTAGTTAAAATGTGTTGGTTTGTGCTAGTTTAAATGTGTTGGTTTGTGCTGGTGTAAATGTGCTGTTTTCTGCTAGTTTCAATGTGTTGGTTTCAATGTCGTGGTTTCAATGTGTTGAATTCAATGTTTTGATTTCAATGTGCTCATTTCAAAGTGCTCATTTCAATGTGAATGATTTTAAAGTTTTGGTTTCCATGTGCTACTTTGATTGATTTTGTGTGTGTGGGTTTGTAATTGTTGTTGCAAGACGTCTAGTTCCAACAGAATTTGTCTGGGATTAAGGTTCATAATCAATGGCTGAAAGGTAAAATCCATACTCTCACCCAGGAGCCCTAAACCCTACGCCTTCAATATCATACAACGAAAGACGAATCTACACAAACTACAATAAATAAGCTTTTCAATGAACACAGTTTAGCTCGAGTCGAGCTAAAGTGGGCCTCCAGTGTGCTCTTTTGGCTGCACTTTAACTCGACTCGAGGTAAAGTGTGACCAATTAAGCACACTAGAGAGCGCACTCTGGCACGACTCGAGCTTAAGTGTGGCCAAATGTGCACAGTAAAGGCCCACTTTAACTCGACTCGAGCTAAAGTGTGGACAATAATGCACTATCAAGGTCACACTATAGCTCGACTCGAGCTAAAATGTACGACTAAATACGTCTTTGGTTGCGCTAAAGCTGGCTCCAGGAAAAGTAACCATAATATCTACTCCTAATCTCTTGGTCTGAAAAAATGTCATGGCCTTTCAGTTAAGCCAACACACTTTACCTCGAATCGAGCTAAAGTGTAAAACAATGAATTTAAACAACAACTCAAACACAACTACATCCGGACTTAAAACATTCCAAAAGTAAAGTTTACCAATGATATCTATGACTTAACTCATGTCAACTTCTCGTTCACCTTTCACAAGTGTGCATGAGCTTCATTCCCCTTTAGAACCTCGAAGAGTGAGGTTTGTGAGTGATTGGATCGGTTCGTAAGCTTTTCCACAGTTCTGAGAGTTGAACGAGAAGTAGCCATGAATTGAATAAAAAATTCTAGGAAAGTTGTCCGAATGAATATTGTAAGTGTCAGAACTGTTCAATTTTGCATTCTATGTATAAGCACTTTAGCTCGAGTCGAGCTAAAGATGAAGCTAAAGCTTGATTACAACATTGTTACAGTCGTGTAATTGCAGTCTAGTTTCTCAACTCATGTCTACTTTTTGTTCACCTCTCATAAATCGTGCACGAGCTTCAGTCCCGCTCCAACCACTTGTGAACCTTTAAGAGTGAGGTTCGTAAGTGATTGGATCGGTTCGTAAGCTTTTCCACGGTTTTGGGAGTTGAACGAGAAGTATGCATGAGTTGATTGAAAGGGTCTAAGAGAATGTTCTAATTGACTAAATTTTGTTGCAGAGTATTATTCACATACTTGTATAACATTACACTTTAGATCGAGTCGAGCTAATGTGTGACCTCGCCGTCCTAATCGGATGATCATTTAAACAATCTAATATTTGTGCTCTGTTTCGTGTATGTGCAGATCTGAGAGGGACATGATGGTATCTCAGCTACAGCACTTCTTCCAGCCAAAGCCTGTCGACGTTGACGATGACGATGGAGACGACAACAACCACTTGGATTGCTAGGAGCTCAAAGACCCATCGATGACATTGAAGTGGACGCTATTGTGGGCCACGTTTATGGACAATCTAGTGTTTGGTCAGACCTTCGCAGGTGACATCGTTGAACCCCAACACATCGAATTCACGACTAGGATTATTGATGTTGTCCACAAAAATAACGATCACGTTAAGTAGTCGTGTGAGACGACCACTGAGTTCGTAGAGCTGTATTTGTTTACTATTGTAGTTGACAATAGTTCATCTCCCTTCTATATCTTGGATTTAGTTGATTCTCTTAGGTCGTCCAAATTCGATGAAATAGTGACTCAGGTCGACCACAAAATTTTGCTTAAAAAATGAGAGACTAGTAGTGGTCAGCCGCTGAAAGCAAAGGCTATAGCCAATAAACTCCGAGTCATTTTATCAAGAATGAGTACCTTTTCCGCTGTAGAGAAGGCAAAATTAATCGCGGCGAGACGCCCGATAGAAATTTCGATAGTTTATGGGGCCGTGACCGGTAGCCAGGACATGAGTCAAGCGTCGGTACCAGTTAGAACACCAAGTGCTAGAACAAGTCGAAGCACCCTGCGCAACATGTTGTCTGCTTCCCCCGTCAAGAAGCGCTCAGCTGCCAAGAAGCCGGAGACCTCTTCAAGAAAGAAGTCGAAGCTTGTATCAGAGGAAGAGTTAGCCAATTTGATGGCCTCTGCACTCTCCGAGCTTCCTCATGCGCTTGGAAACGGAGAGACAATCGACTACAACAACGTCCAACAAATTTACCAAAAATTCTGGACGGAGTGTCAGAGCTGCTTCTTCCAAGGAGACAGAGATATGAAGATCGAGCTTGACGTGATGAAGTTGCATAGTGCACCGCCGGAGTGGACGATCCGTGCATTCGAGCCACGGGGTATGGAGGAGTTGAAGCATTACTACCTCCAAATGCCCGATCAGACGCAGAAGCAGACTCTCTGCGTCATGCAGAAGCTTGACGCTATGTCAACGACAGTTGAGGAGCTCAGCAACTGCGACTACTACATCATCAACGGCCAGCACAGCGTTGCTGCATCAAAGGGGATGATCAACGGCAACGTCCCGGAGGTTATGAGAAGGCACTTCTGAACATGGCAGTGTTACATTGTCTGGACACATGATCCAGAGAAGCTGAGGAAGATTTCCGCGTATTATAATTGCGTGAATCACTTGGTCCAATTCAAGCCGACGTGGGCAACCAATATCCTCGGCTCTCGTGTTTTGTGGATCCAGGCTGGGAGACCAATGCCCAAGCACTCTGCCACGGGCATTTGCAGGTCTCACAAGTGAGGTCGTAGAACTGCAGTTGAAATGGCCAATGACAAAAGGTTTGAGGTAATATATACTAACCAAGGTCATGCACTTTAGCTCGAGTTGAGCTAAAATGCAAGTTTGCTCTGTATCTGTATTGTCATATGTATAGATTGAAATCGCTTTCATTGTCTGCTCTTGGGTTGCAAGTTAGCTCGACTCGAGCAAACTTGCAATGGTTAGACCCTACTGAACATGTTTATTATGCTGTTTTAATTGTAAACTCAAACGACCCTGTTTATGTTCTGTGCAGCCATTTCTTAACGCGGTTCGTGAGCGCTTTGCAATGATTGACATTGCGAAGAGCCAGGCAACGCTCAAGAAAGCCGACAAGGCGAAAGAGCTCTCAATTATGAACAAGGTGAAGATCATCACCGCGACAAATGAGACCTTCAAGCTATGGTCGGATGTCATCTCTTCCGCGCGCATGGCGATCTCATCAACGTTGATTTGACTTCGACGCCCTTGGCAAAATTCAAGGACGCCAAGTCCTTGGTACCTGAGAAGGATGGGGTCCTGACGCGCGAGTTCTTCAAGTTTCTCGGCAACATGACCGAAGCCGATCACGCGAAAATGTGCAAGCACATTCTCAATCGATCAGGGCCATCTCGGAAACTGCCCTACCCTAAGGTGGTTATAAAGCAGCCGAATTTGTGTTGGTGGATTCCTACACCGCCCGGGACTGGGTGGATCGGAGGAAGAGGAAGGAGGTCGCTCGAATGGAGCTTTAAGTGATCAGGCCGGAGTTGGCGCTTTTCAATAGCTCTGGAGCGTACAGTCGTTCCAACTGACGGAAGTTCAAGAAGAACTACAACGTCAGCAAGGCCTTAAAGCGTGCCGTTTTGGATTCGGGTCCAGCGGATTCATACTACAAGGATTCGAGGCAGACGCAGTTTTGCAACTGCAAATGTGAAGATCTCTCTCCGTATGCTAAGGAGTTCTTCAGAGTCTTCATCGATGTGCGGTCGCGGTTCGTTCCACCTCAGGGAGCCCTGCACTTTTGTTCGTACAAGGCGGCAACGAATTCGCTCAGGACGTGGCCTTCGGATTCCTGGCGCAACCTGGGCTGCAACGCTTAGATGCCTACTACACTTTAGGTCGGATAGAGCTAAATAGTATCGATTGACTGCAGCTTGATTATGTAAATTTTGTTGGACCATTTTTTGTGTATATATTTTTTTGATAAATTAAACTGAGATGTTTCACCACTTTGTTTGTTGTGGGGATTGGACACCTACTGCTGATGGAATGTCCTCATGTTTTGAATGATTGGAATTTTCATCTATTGTTCTGAGGTATGTGAGCGTCACTCTGGTTGAAATTTCTACAGGACTGTGACTGTCGGGCGTTCGTGGATTCCTTGTTGGGCCCAGAGGAGTTCGCCCTTTCCCTTCGAAGTAAAGGGCTTTTGTTGCACTCTGCTGCAACCGCGCAATCAACCATGGATTATTCGACCATGGTAGTGGACGACGGTGTTGTTGAAAGCCCTATTGCGCGGGAGCCAATTCATGAATGGAACAAGTCACCTTCGCCGTAGTGGCCTCGTTCAGTTCCAGGGTCCCCTCGTCTAAATCCGGATAATTGTACTCCGGCAAAGGGTATTCTTTATGACGGTTTAAGTGATGCTACTTTCCAACGATCGCTCGCGGTGCGTGTTATGATGACCTCCAAGTTATTGCACTATTGAGATGTTTTGGCCTAGACAATTTTGGTTTGTTGTTGAGCTACATTGCACTATTGTAGTTTTGGTTCATTTGAGCTTGTTTTTTTTCGTTGGATGTTAAATGTGCTCTGTGGATCTGTCCTTCTGCATTTTAGCTCCATTCGACCTAATGTGCACTAGGATGGATCTTATTGATACAATTTTCATGTGTGCTTTGTAGGAGTATTCAACCTGAAGTGTATTTATTTGGATTGTGTGTGGCGCCTATTGTGCAGGAACCATCTGGTAAATGTCTCCACCCCCGTATTTTCTCAGGAAATGCTGCTAGAGACAAATGCTCTCCTTCCCCCACCTGCCAACACTCGCTGCCCAAATCAAACAGTGACGTGGTGCGTAGGCGGGGTTTGCAGCGTCTTCTAGAGAGTCCATTAATGCAAGAGAATGGCGCAACATGGACTAGGCAACGTCAGAGGGCTTTTTTGAAGACGCGTGTAGAGGCTTATGGTGGAACTCTGTAGACCATTTGAATAGTGATAGGACGATTGTGTTTTGCCTCGGGGTGAATGAGTGTTGTTTGTGACTTTTTTCATGAAGTTTTGAATAAAGCTTGGAATAATGGTACATGCTTCTTTTACCGTTACCATTTTTTTGGACATTCGGCTAATTTGGTCCATCCATGTAATGAAATATAATATTCTTGGTGCATTGTCGATATGCTTTGCACCTACAATTGTCTATATATATTGATACTTCAAACATCATGTATCTTCAAAATCATGGAAATCTCCCAATACAACAAATATGGTGTTTTGGGTCGTCTTCAATCACCTCCAATGCTTTCATCGGCCTTGAATCAATACTGCTGCACCTCTAATGCTTGAAATTGAATCTTGTGCATCTTCAATGCTCCAACATCTTTGAGTCAACTTTTGAACACCTCGAATGCTCCAAATTGAATCTTGTGCACCTCCAACACTCAAAGACTCTGAAGATCTCCTCCAAACCAATTTGCACCAAAACTCTACACACGCAACTCTCATGAGTCGGCCCATAACCTATTGAGGTTCAAAAGAAGTAGAGAAATGATTGCCCAAGCAAATGAAACACACAAGGTATTACTGATAATTCTTGGAGTGCGACATGGCCTTCTCTCAAAGGCCTTAAGTTATAGTACCAATTGGTAACAACCATTGCCAATACATATGGAACTACTTTAAGTTCGTTTCACCTCTCTCTATTTTCTCTCCTTTATTTTTCTTCTTACTCTACCTCAACTATTTACGATATCATAATAACAATGAGCAACTCTAATCTCTAACAAAATTTTGGTTCAAAGCGAGAGCTACTTAACAGACCAAGAACGAGTTGTACGAGATTTAACTCAACATGTTCTCAAAATCATATTTACACTCAAAGAAATTTCAATTGAGCTTGTTGAATACATAGCTATATGTTGTATTTAACTATTTCTTGACTTTGCAAAGTCCAGAAATAAGGAAGAAGGATTTTAGTCTAGTAAAATAGTGGTACGCAAGATATTGAAAGGGATGTCCAGTGAATTTATTTTGATCAATCATCCGGATATCTCCGGATGATTTCAGAATTACAATACGAACCGATTACAGTGATTGAACAAGCATGGAATTTTGTTAGTTGTGATCGACAAAATGATAACAAGTTCCAAGCTAACATGATAAAACATACCATGTAATATGGTGCAGTGTACATTTTTGAGGTAGTATAGTAGAAAAGGACCCAAAAACATGGGTGGACGTCTAGTGATCTTCCTGTGTACAATGATACGTAAAGCTTTACAAGAAGAGTATAGTACATTTCAGAGCTTGGAGCATTGACATGTGAGAAATGCCATTCAGTCATCCGGAGATATCCGGTCGGAAGCAAAGTACTCATGAAATAGTTGCTCGGTCGTTCAAAAACGATATTGCTTATTCAGAAGTGAGCCTCTTTACATGAGCGTCAGATACATGAGCAAATCTACGAGACAATTGTGACTGGTCTCAACAAAACTTTTGGATCTAACAACAATTTCTATCCTAGCATTACCTCTCTAAAGAGCTCTAAAGATCTTTCCAGTGTGCCGGTGTGTACGTGTTTGAATCGACATCAGACCCTATATCTCAACTAGTTTGAAATGGGCTACAGCCGCCCTCCAAGTAGGATTCCTCCTCGTCTTCATACCTCGAGTCGTCCTCCTCCTCCTCTTCAGCCGACATATCTCCATTCAAGTTCTCTTCCACTTGAGAGTTGACCTCCTTCTCGTCCTCTGCTTCATAGTCGATGTCGTCCTCCTCCTCTTGTACATACTTGATCTCCTCCTCGTCCTCCACTTCGTCCAGAACATGCCAATCAAAACATAACTCCCTAGTATACGCGCCGTCGTCCTGTAAGAAAAACACTCTTCCTTTCTCTACTTCCTCAGCCTTGCTCTCAATCCTTCGTGTAACTCTCCTCTCTACCGAATCCGTATCTTCCCTCTTCTTCTTCCTACTTGCGGTAGCCATCTCTTCTCTCTCCACCCTGGCTATGGACTAACAAGACGTAAGGCTGAACGACAAAACATATGGATTACTGTAGTCCTGAACCCTCTCTTATACTTCCTTCCTATCCATCCATTCATTACAGTTCTTGAGCGTAGGTAGAGGAAGCGTCATTGATTTGAGTCGCCATTACACCGAGATTGTTATCATTCAAGGTAGATTCCACAGCCATGACTCAACATTATGGGAAATTAAGCATGGTGAGCCACGCGTCATGCGTCCCGTCATAATGTCCTATGAGGAGTATTATCTCCGCCACCATCTTTGAGCATCACTCGAATCATGAGAAGGTACTCAGATGATTGATATGTACTAAGTCTTTGCCCGCCCCTTTTCATTTTTGCAGTGGCCTGTTTGAAATCTAGCAAGAAACCTGACAGGAGAAAGCCCAAGAGGTCTCTAATTTTTTTGATTAAGTACCATCTACAGATGAATTGCCGTTTCTTAGTCACTGAAGATTTTTGGATTAATAATGTGCTCTTTAGGACACCTAAGTACTCTCATGATCCTCTTCATGGACCCCATTCTAGAAAATAGAGGATGCAAATCTCCTATCTGGAGATCTCCGACCGTATCTTCACCACATGTATATAGCAGTACATGAATATCCTTCCGTCCACATTTCTTGAAGATAACATCTGGCCTGCCGACAGCCGTTGTCAGCTACGGAAGTCGAGGAGAAGCGGACCTTCTACCGTTTAAACAGCCACAGATCTCTGGTAAGCTTTTGGCGGGACGTGCGGGCCTAATGGTATTCCGGTGGCATTAACCAAACAATTATGACACTATTACTACTCTATGTATCATAATTATAGTGAATGAAAGAGCACGGATCCGGTTATCTTCAAAATGACTTACGGGAGTTGAAGGGAGGGATGTTGAACTCGGGGCCGAACTTTAATCGTCTTCATAACCGGAGATCTCCAGTGCACTTCCCCGAGGATGTGGAGACTCTTCAAGATTTTTCACTACTCAGCAAAATTTTAGATACTTGGACTGATCATCGTATCCCGAACTCACTGACTGGAACACTCTCTGCAGTTCTTTTTTTCTTCGTCTTATTACAAGATGAGCGTGAGAAAATTGATAGAATGATTTGCCCTCAAGGATCAGCGGCATTCGCTTTTTCTAAGTTCACAATCGCTGCTTCCTTCATTTTACGCGGAATGGACCTTGTAAGTTGGTTTACTTTGCTTGACCAAGTCGCAAACAACATAGAACTCACATGACACCATACAAGCTTCTCTTGGTCCGGAACCCATGTAGCTTCCCAGCAGTCCTGGTACTTCCTCTTTAGATTCTTCTGCTTGTAATCAGGCTCCCAATATCTAACGAGATTTTTTTGTGGTTGGCATTATCCTCATCCTTGACGACCTCGGAAAGTGCTCTACCCTGCCAAACACGGGAGATGTCCGGATCACTAGGTCTTACTAAAACCTAGGACCCCGGACGAATGTCACGCCAGGGATTGAAAGTGGACTTTGGGGCTTCATTGGCGGGTCCGCAGTAAGGCTCCAGAACTTCATCTTGGGGAGTGACATCCAATGGTTGAGGGAGCAGTCTTAGGGGATCCCCACCTCCCTCGTGAGGGCTTCTCCAACCATGGCCAAGCCAGAATCTATCTTCTAGTTCGGAGGACGTCTGAGGAAGTGGCTTCCCAAGCTTGTCGATGACGTCCTTCCAATACTACAGGTAAGGGCGGATGGAGTTTGCATACCCTGCGCACTTAGGCATTCCGAACGCCCAGTAGTCCACATACTTCCGGCGCCCCGTTTAAATGAAATTTTTGTTCTCCGTCGCTTTTCTGGCCTTGTCTTTGGCAACATCTTGGTTTCCAACTGGGTTTTGCTCCTCATTACCCCACATGGGCTTGAAGGGGACAAGCTAGAAAGATCTTGTTGGGAGCTTGTGACGTCCGCATTCATCTACCTTCCAGAGTATTATTGGCTCTCTGTTCATGGGTAGCCACTCTACGTCAATGGCAGATTTCTTGAACTTCATGACCGGAACACCGTCATTGTCAACGTAGAACTTGAAAAGATGCATATCACTTATTCCCACAATACGTGCTGCCCCGCTGCATAGGTAGCCATCGATGTACGATTTAAAGTTGGCCACCTCTTGGATAACTTCGGGCATGAAGGCTAGTTTTCAAAACTTCATGAATGCCTTTATGAGATCCGCTAGAATATATGTACTGCTTTTCTTGAGTTCTTTTGATAGATGACTAAAGTAAGCATCAATATCTTCATGCGTATGTCCGACCACCAAGAAGCCTACTTGAATCTCCTTGAAAACACCTTGAGTAGTTAACAGTGATAAGAATGCCATCAAGTATTGGTTCTTGTTGTCCTTTGCTGAGTTCGAGAGCTACAGAAATAATTTCGATGGCAAGGGTTTCGGTCCCTTAAAAGCACTCAGCTCCACGGGCTCTAAAGCGTTGACGCACCTGCTCTTTTTCTCATGAGCGCTGCAAACATTGAGTTTGGAGGTGCACGACTCATGTAATGGACGAACGTGCACGACTCATGTAATGGACGAACGTGCACGACTCATGTAATGTAATCGAAGAACGTGCACGACTCATGTAATGGAGCACCCTCAAGCCGCCTAAAAAGTTTTGCTAGAGAGGAGATGGTGGCGTTCGAATCTCCAGGCCATAAAGCAAGAGCGTAGTGTGCATAAACTCCGTCAACATGACCGTGTGCCACCATTCCGGTGACATTCATGGGAAGCTGTCCGAGACCAAATGTCGCCTTAATCGTCCTCCACATGTGTAGAAGAGCCATCTTTGTAGTGTCCATCTTCTCGTAAATGACACAAAGAAAGGTTTGCAGCTTTGCCTTCGACTCCTCTCTCCATGTCGCATTCCGGCATGATTGTTGGTGATTCAAGTGAGCCTGCCTATTGCTATAGAATATCTCGTTCGCAGGCGTTCCCTTTGGAGTCATCAGTAAGAATTGATTGAACTCATTGCAGGTACTGCATTTTGCGAAGGTGCTTTCAAATGGCTTGATAGCAACATTTCCAAAGAATTCCTTTCAGACCCTGCTAACTGTGGATTGACTTACAGGCGGGATTCTACAGGAGTTGTTTGTCTACAAAATGAAACAATAACCAAGTGAGAGGAGTATTTCTATAGAACAATCCAAGAGACAGTACAAGATACACAAGTCGTCAATTAGTGGTCCATGCATGTCAGCGAAGATCCAGCCGGAGATCTCCAGTTTAAAAAGAAGGATTTGGGTCGACTAAGGAAGGAGAATACAAGTCCATATCAATTTGCAAGGATTAAGTACATCTTTGACGTTGGCATGTATTTGCTTCCAGCTATTTCCTGCAGGAAGATACTTGAGAGTGTCAATCCGACCATTCCCGACACTCCGCATTTGGTGAGGCATTTGATTCGCGTTGTCAATAATAATGAATGTCATTGACCCCATGTCTTGTATAGTGGCAAGCCGTAGGCGCTTAATGCCCTTTTTACCGCAAGTAGCATAGATGGTTCCTCTGCTGAATTGTCCCATATACGTGTGAAACATGGATTTCTATATTCTATGGATTGTGTACCATGCAACGGAGCAAACCTCCATTTCCAATAGCGTGACGTACTTTCTCATCCGGTCCCCATCATTGGAGTAAACTGCCCACCTACCGAGATCGCATACTCTTTTCTTTCTTCAAAGGATTTGTCATAGAATATTTGCCTAACAAAAAGAGTCCGGGATTGTTGAAAATACTGGCAGCAACATTTTGGACACCACCTATTCGAGTTGACCTTGCAAATTTCGTCATCGACAGTCCTCTTGGTGTATAAGGACTCCTTCTTGTTTAGGTCGTGCTGTCAGAAAATGAAGTGGTATGGCTCCTTCGGACGACCCTTCAAATGAGCATCAAAATCACGTTGTAAAGGCCGGGATGCAAAATGATCAATCGTGCTTTTCAAAGACCGCCCGGAAGGAAAACAACATTCCAAAATGGGCCACGATTAATGACTCATTATTCTCTCTGTGTCCCCAACAAAAACGTTGAAGACTACTACACCAATATTAACAGCTCCCAACCAACCACTACGGAAATGATTTGTTGGTAATGCGGCCACGATTCACCCAGAGCAGAGCAACAACTCATTTTTGTCCAACCGCAGCACTTCAAGTCCAACTCAACGCTTCCGTGGTACGAATGGAAAATTGTCTGACTGGAGATCTCGAAATGGAATCATGACATCTGCCTGTCTTCAGAAGACGGTCTGCTAGAGTATATGAACAAGTGAATCATACCCCCGTTGCAAGGAAATGAGTGGTAATTTTTCCGCCGTGGACATTATGGCTGACGGTCTAAGTAATACGAACTCCCTCCAATCGGCTCGTATGTAGACTCCAAGCCATTGTCCTACTGGATGAACCTCAACAATGGAGGTTCTCCAATTTTGCCAGAACC
The DNA here is from genome assembly GCA_963971425.1 of Bryoerythrophyllum caledonicum. NCBI lineage: Eukaryota > Viridiplantae > Streptophyta > Bryopsida > Pottiales > Pottiaceae > Bryoerythrophyllum > Bryoerythrophyllum caledonicum. The sequence goes on along the minus strand of OZ020514.1, from coordinate 36,554,259 downwards.
CGGCCTCAGAAGGTTCACGGCCATTCCTGACCGCAGAAGCTCCGAATTTTCTGTAGACTCTTGGGATGGTTCATCGTCTTCCGTGTAATTCACATGTCCAGGATCGGGGCACTGAGCTGCGACCATGGCAAGGTCGTCCGGGTCATGCTCCCACGACTGAGAGTCAGACATACTCCCATGCTGCATCGGTGGATGTTTGGATGGTGGCAGATGTCCACAATGGGAGTAAGGAACAGAGGGAGAGTAAGAGAGGGAGAGTGAGAGAAAGGGAGAATAAGAGAGAGTGAGGGAAAGGGAGAGTAAGGGAGAAGGAGAGTAAGGCAGAGGGAGAGTGAGGGATTTATTTATAGAGTAGTTTATATGTTTGAATGTGTAATTATTGAAATCAGAGGCAATCTAAAAAAAATTATATCAAAAATAAAAAAGAGATGGAGAGGGAGAGTAAAGAAGAGAGAGAGTAAGGGATAGGGAGAGTAAGGTAGAGGGAGAGTAAGGAAGAGAGGGAGAGTGAGGGGTTTATTTTTAGAATAGTTTATATTTTTAGAATGTGTAATTATTGAAATCAGGGGCAATCTAAAAAAATTATATTAAAACTAAATAAGCGATGGAGAAGAAGAGTAAGATAGAGAGGGAGAGTAAGGAAGAGGGAGAGTAAGGGATAGGGAGAGTAAGGGAGAGGGAGAGTAAGGAAGAGAGGGAGAGTGACGGATTCATTTATAAAGTAGTATATATTTTTAGAATGTATAATTATTGAAATCAAGGATAATCTAAAAAAAATCAAAATTAGAAAAGAGATGGAGAGGGAGAGTAAGGAAGAGAGGGAGAGCAAGGAAGAGGGAGAGTAAGAGAGGGGGAGAGTAAGGGAAAGGGAGAGTAAGGGAGAAGGAGAGTAAGGGAGAAGGAGAGTAAGGAAGAGAGGGAGAGTAAGAGAGGGAGAGTGAGGGATCTATTTTTAGAGTAGTTTATATTTCTGGAGTGTGTAATTATTGAAATTAGGAGCATTTTAAAAAAAATTATATGAAAAGTAAAAAAGAGATGGAGAAGAAGAGAAAGGAAGAGGGAGAGTAAGGAAGAGGGAGAGTAAGGAAAAGGGAGAGTAAAGGAGAGGGAGAGTAAGGGAGAGTAAGGGAGAGAGGAGAGTAAGGGAGAGTAAGGGAGAGAGAGAGAGTAGGAGAGGGAGAGTGAGGGATCTATTATTATAGAAGATCTCAGGTTCATGGATGATGAATAAAAAGGATGAGGTTGTCACGGACAATCCATTAAAGTATATGGTGAATTATATGGCATAAAATGAGAATCCGTGTTGAATACATCTATTGTGGCTGAATAAGGTGGACGACTTCATAAATAGATATGTCTCAGAGGGATGAAAAATATGGATGAATAATATTCCACATGAAAAAGAATTACAAATGATAGTGATGACGTACTTAAATTATCACTTATGTCGTATTAAATTCAAGTATAGTGATTACTTTAATACCCTGTGAACTCGAGTATCTACTCTAGTAATTTGTAATACCCCTGAACTCGGGTATCAATATGTCTTGTCACGCATGCTCACGACATTGACAATGTCATGATTGTGAAATGTACACGTTGTATATGTACGTAATTTCAGCTGATTGTGACTTCACCCTCTGTCATCATGAGCCATCACACCCTTGAGTAGTCCAACATGTCCATTTCGGATTAGGAAAACTCCAGAGCATCATCCCTTCTTGTTTTTTGTGCGTTTGTATCTTCTTACTGTCGTAGCTAGTGAGTGGAAGTGGCGAAAGTGGTTTGTTTTGCGCAGTTTGCGGAATCGGCAACGAGGCTTTGAGGTTGGGTTGTATGCGATGGGCGAGGCTGTCGGTGTGAGCGGTGAGGGTTGTTTTGAGTGTCGGCATAGAGCGAACCATTGGGAGATTGTTGTGTTGAGTTGAGAGAGAGCTCATAGAAGCCCTAGCGGTAGTCGTGAGTAGAGCGGTCGAGGTGTTTGTTGGAGAGCATCTAAATGTCGGAGTGCAAGACAGGAAAAGAGCGTTTGAATTTGGAAGAATTTGGAAGAGCGTTGTTGCTTTACCAGAAGAGAGGGAAGGACGCTGTGGTAGAGGGTGGCGTCAGTACGAACGGACACGACGTAGGGGTGTAGCGTTTCGGCAAGTGAGGAGGTAAATAACATCTTTGATAAGCAGAATTGTAGGATTTAGTATCACCAGTTTTTGCATTTGCTCCCTACTCCTTAGAGAAGCCACGAGAGAGGGTGTAGGGTTCGGTGGGCTCCATTATGGTTTGATAGACTTGAGTAGTAATGATGTCGATAGTAGTTTGATCGAATTTGTAGGGTAGTGGGGGTGGATTTTGGTGTCCTCTCTATTCAATTCGTAAGGGCTATATATGAGCATTTTATGCTATGCTGTGGTTCATTCCGAGGAATTTATATCAACTAGATTTGGAGCTCAAATTCTAGGGCGGTTGAGTTACTGTAGAAATTGTAGTGCTGAGTTGTGGAATTTTGATGTACCGCAGAGCCGCTTGGACGTTGTTGCAGAGCAGTTGCTGGAGGCGGTGGAGAAATGGCTACTTTGGCAGGGACGTCCAGTGGGACGTCATGGCAAGGTAACCGGTACGTTGTCCATTTACAACTTTTTATTCTCATTATGTGCGGTCGTACGGGGTTTCTGGTATTCTGTCAGTTTAGAATTGGTTCTTTTGTTACCGACCAGGTGTAAGACAATGTGAAACACTTGCATGAATATAAGAAACCTTAGAAATATTGTACTAGAATACAAACGTGTGTTTGTCTTCAGTCGATTGGTTTTGCTGTTGTCCCGTAAACATTATTATATATCTATCCATGTACAAGCGTTTGGTTTTTGTTTTTCCTGAAGGTTTGAATGAATTTCTATATACTGAGTCCGTCGAGTCCGGTCCATTGTGAATGTGAAAAGAGTAGTCCATGTAGAATCCTTACATTTTGGCGTTTCATTGAATCATTTGTCTAAGTATACTGCAGGCGGTATTGAATTTTTTCTTGATGGTATGATGATTCTTTCTAAATTTTGAAATAGAGAACTTGATGTTGAGGCCTTCGATGATAGACCTCTACTGACTGCATCAGTTGAGTAATCCATGAAGAGTCGTTCCATTCCGGATTTTAATTGGGTCATATGTCTAAGTTTTCTGTGAATGGTTGTGAATATATGCTTGATGGTCTTATGGGATAGTTGCAATATAAAGCCGGTCCCGCTGCAGCAGAAGATCTCCAATTGCTACCCGAATTAGATCTAGAATTCCAGTAATCAGGTGGAGATCTCCAGATGATTTCGCGGTCTCATGGATCATGAAATCCCCATTCATGATATGGTTATTCTGGCTTATAGCCGGAGATCTCCGGACGTTACAAAGTGGTGAAGATACGCCCTGAAGAAGATGTGAAGATTCGTGAACCAAGGTTTTAGGGCCATGAACCAGAGATCTCCGGTTGTTGCCTGAAATGGATCCGTCTGATCAGTAGAGGTATTTTTTAGGACGACATTCTCGAGTTCCACTAATCAGCCGGAGATCTCCAAATACTTTTGCTATGGCCTGGAACGAAAAGACCCTAACTACGGAGTAATCTGGTTCTTCTTCCTAAGACTCTTACGCCTAAGGGTTACCTCTTCTGCGGCTGCACTAGCCTGTGGTAGCTCTGGAGTGAACGTTGGCGGCTTCGGCATAGACTCGGGCTCTTTGTCCTTCTGTCCGGCAGGAGTTTCCGGATCCTCCGCTGTTGGTGTGCCGGTCCGGGGTGATGGTGATCGGACTTGACGGATAGGTAGGTCTCGGAAACTTCCGCTAAGGCTTACATCCAAATCAATCGGCGCTTAGCTCAGAAAGGGAAGGCTCACCCGTAGTTGAACTGGAGAGGGAGACTTTGACGGAATCTGGAAGGATAGAGGGGTTTCCTGTAAGAGGCCTTCCGATATGACACTCTACCACTTTTGGAGGGTCTCCATGCTTGGGAAGGGCACTCCGCTTTAGCTCATCGGAGAGGCTAAATCTAGAGTCCCAATGAGGTCATTGAAACCTCCGGCCGGCGTCTGTGGTGTTTCGGCTGTAGGTCCTGGTGGAGTTCCGGATGGCCTGGCTCTGGTCGGTATTGCAAGTGTTGCCTCCGAAACCGGAACCTCGTGTGCCTTTGGAGCTGCGAGAGTTAGGTTCTTCACCAGCTCCTACATCTTGCTCCAGGTCTCCTCCATCTTCCGGTTGTGGTCCAGGAGAAATCGGATGATCTGCCCCTGTTGAGTTTCTCATCCTTCTCCAGGCTCTGAGTGCAAAGGAGAGCCCGGTTGACAATATCTATCAGAAAGTTGAGGGCGTCGCGAACTTTTTTCAAGGCTTGAGCGGAGGCAACGACCTTTGCTTTCGCCTCAGCTTTTGCTTGCTGGGCCTTCTATTGAGCAGCCTCCGCCTTCTCCACGCGCTTCCAGAGTCGGACATTGGTCTGGGTGAGGGTGGTTTGTTGCTGCTCGAGCTGCTGGATCAAGACCTCCTTGGTCTTTAGCTACTGGAGTCGTGGGATGAGATCCACGGAGTTGTTTGCCTCCACCTCTTCCATGATAGCCATGATCCGGGCTGTCCGCTCCCTGATCTCACCTTCTTGGATCCTTTCCCGCCAGACGACATGCTAGCAGAGCTCCGCAACGTCCTCCGAAATGCGGGTGATCATTGTCGGGGCAAAAGTTGGCCCTAGCTCTACTCCGGAGTTGTACAGTTCAGCCGGTGGTGCTCTGGATAATGGTACCTTGGTCGGGCTTGGGTCTCCATCTCTTCCGGAGGTTGGCTCGGACCCGCCGGTTCTAGAGTCTTCTGACTAACCTGCTCCGCTTCCGGGATCTCGTGGTGACGAGCAAGGATGATGATGTCTACGATCCGGAGTTCTTAGAGGCCTCTTTTTTGTCGTCCGTTTTCCACCCACCATAAGACTGGATGCTCAGCACTTTGTCGAACTCGTCCTGCTCCTCAAGACTCAGCATCTTCTTCTTGGCGTACATATGCGCCACGTAAGTTAAGAGGGGTCTTGCTGTCTTCCGAGCCTTGAAAAGGTTCTTGACTATCTGGTCGACTTGGTCTCCTACTAGGATTGCCCAATCTACTATATGTTTTCCTCTCATCGCTCTAAGGATCAGACTAGCTAACTTTGCTACTACCCTCTTCAATTTCTCCAGATGGAAGATAGGATTAAAGAAGGCGACAACTAACCTACCGTCCCGATCCGTAAGGTTGCTGGGGATATACCCGTCCTTAAGGTTGGCCTTTTGTAGGAACTCTTCCTTCAGCAGGTCGTCATTGTGCTCCGCCACCTTGACTACCCCCTATCGGAAGCCGTTGGTGTCCCTCTAAATCGATGCAGTCCATTCTTCTGGATGCGCCGAGATGCGTCCTTCGTACTAGTTAGACGGCTTCTCCACAAGCTCCATCACCATCGCCTCACTCTCAAATGCCCACGGCGCCCCGAGAAGTCCGTTGGAGACCATCTGCTCTAGATAACTCTCTAAAACCCTAAACTCCTCCTCTGAAGTTGGCCCCTTCGACGCCACCTTCTAGAGCAGTAGGTTTCCGGCGGCCGGAGTCTTGCCCTACATTTCTGCCATCTGGCTCCACCTCTCGGTGTGCTTGCGCCTCGCAATCGTTTCCAAAACCCTACACACACTAACCTTACAAAGTTCCTCGTTTCTAGACTACTTTTGTACTAGAGGATTAGAAGACAAAAGGCGCAAAGAAGTAGAAGAGAGCAGAGAGCGCAGGAAACAACAAACGAGAATGATGGCCCCCTCCACCGGCAGACGCGTATGAAAATCCGGCACAATGTACGGATATCGTTGGAGGTCATGATGACGGTATCGGATCTAGATGTCGTCCGGTCCAAAATAACCGATTCTACTGTACTCCGATTTTTGGACCTCCGGAAGAGTACTGGAACTGTCATTTTAAGGATGCCAGTTTAGCAGTGAAACCTTATTTCTACCTAGGACCTATTTATGTTATTAAAACCAAACTTACTACCTAATTTTTTTTTTAAATTCTAACAAACACTACAAAGATGACCGGATGTTTTCAATGAATGCTAACTACAAGTGTGTTGTTTCGTAACCTTTTTGTAGGGATTCATGGTCAGCCGCGCTTCCGACGAAAAGCCGTGCCAGGAAACTTGGGGCGTTTGTGGAGTGTTGGCTTCTCGAGTTTGTCAACCGAGGAATATATAATGTCGGTTACATATACAAATGCCGACCGAACATGACTAAGTGGGGCATCAAGCTAATTAAAACCCCTGAAAGAGCCTGGGAATTTGTCCCTCAGCTTAGGCTTGGTAGACGAGGACACCTCAACATTGGTCTCCAAGTTCTGGAGATGCAGGGTCTTGAATCTTGATGATGAGGTTTGTCTCCTTGTCATCCAGGAGAACACGGACTCTTCCACCGATGCTCTTATATACGGCTTGATCCTAGACACATCTAAGATTTCCGAAGCGTTGGTGGAGACCTGCCAGAATGAGAACTTTCTATTTCCCCCTCCCACGGGTAATATTTGGACGTCGGAGTATATTATAGAGCAGTGGAAGTGGATGTCAGAAGCACAAGCAAATGCCCAAAAACCTATTTAGGACCCTATTCCCATATTGTCTTTGACACCAGTATGAGCCCCGAGAAGAAAACGCAAGACCACCTTAAAGACTTCGACCCTAGGTTCCTCGTCACGGGCGGAGAAGGAGAAGAAAGCGAACGGCGATGAGTCAGGCCTCACGATCAAAAAGTGCCCGAACCTCACACAGGCTGACCTCACTAGAATGAAGCGGATTGAAGCAGAAGCTGTTGGTAAGGTTTTCAACGACACATTCAAAATGTTTACATACACGAGAATAAGCTGTTGACAGCTGAAGATCCTGTTATAAATAAGGATGTCTAGAAGCTTGTTCATTTCAACAACGTACACAGGGCCCCCCTTGGAGGATTAGTATACAAAGGCATCCAGAAAGAATGGCTTGAAGGCATCATCAATGCAGTTCGCGTGTCCTCAAAGGCAACGGCACCAGAGATTCACATTCGAGTCCTGCCGTTGGGGAAAAAACCTGAAGGAAGTAAGGTGGGGTTCTTCGAGATCAAGCCGACAAAGGAGGACTGCTTGAGGGACTCGACGCACTTCTACATAATTGGTGGTCAGCATACTGTAGAAGCACACAAAATTTTGTCACACGAATTGCCATCTACAAGGTTGCTTCAGGAGATCTCTCACTTCTCTGTCATCCCGGTTTGGACCAAACCAGACCCCACAAAGATGACCCTGCTAAAACTCTCGCGCGATCTCAACCAAGATCTGACGGGTCTGCGGAAAGAGCAGAGTTTAACTCAGCAGCTACAACCGTGCAAATTAAAGTAGATTGAGTTCGGAAAACCTGCCCTCTAAATATATGGTCGTCGACAATCTGAGGCATTTTTGGTAAGATTACATTCTCAACCTTAACAGTATTCCATCGATGCGCTATTTCTTCACAGTCAGCAAATCATTTAACCGAAGATCTCCTGCTGCTAACTCACTGAATTATTTTTGATTGCATGTGTTCCAACGAAAAGTAGTGCCTACGATTTTCACGCACCTCGGTCGAACGGACCCTAAAGATGCAAAGGTACCTCTTCTATTCAAGATGGATGACGCAGTGGTCTAGAAGTGGATCCGAATCGGCTAGATGTACGTTGGTGGACTCCTACCGGACTTGAACGGGAAGACAAGCGACCCTACTAAGCAGAAGCGGAAACCTCTGGTGCAAAACAACTTCTAGCTACTTTATAAAATGCGCGTTGAGGACCTAGACTACTTCACAGACTTAGTGCTTGTGAAGAAGGTCTATGTGAAGTCATCCAAAGCGGCGAACCAAGGTACTATGCAAGGGCAAGTGGAGACTCTCGAGAATGCTGCCAATTGGGAGAAGAGAATCTGAACAATGAAAATTGAACTGATGTTGAAATACAAGAATCACCCCCTTCCCTCAAAGTCTGCTGAATTTGTCCCATACACAAAGAAGTAGTGGGTCGAATTTACGGAAGAGAAGAATATTGGACGGGCTCAACTCCAGTCCTCAGTGGACGCTGCGAATCACTCGGCCAAGGGTAAAGCTTGGCTGGACGGTTGACTGAAGGCGATTAACAAGGAGACTGACACCACCCTAGACGTATTTGTGTCTATTTGGAATCAACACAGTCCGGATGGAGCTGCCGCAGCCACCCCTAGCGATGACACGTCCATGTTCGACTCCAAATACACCTACAAGGTTCTGCTAGACAATGGGGGCCAAGTCGCCCACGTACTTATTATGCCGGATATTCAAGCGTGGCGTAATGTCAAAGACCCCCACTTTTACTTCTATTTCCTCTATCGGGTGAAAGACAAGAGATGCCATGCTCAGGTCCTCGATCTCTTCGAGTTCAAGAAAATTTTCAACCATCTCGAAGTGGACAAGAAGGACGAGCGAACGAGTGTCAAATCACCGTCGGTTCTTATCATTAACAAAGCAGAATTTGTAGAATTGAAGAGGCACCTCATATTTTGGCAGAGGGAGTCCTAGGGCAAGGTGAAATTGTGGGCAACGCATGTGATCTACTACTTCCCCCACCCAACTGATGGATTTTCGACCCTAGATATCGGTGTCGGGGACACAGTATGTTGGATATTCCTGTATGAATATGATGTGAGCGAGACACCTTCTCAGTTATTCAAGAGGCTCTTCAAAGGCCACCCCGAGAAAATGCCGAGCCCCGGCCTTCATTTCAGCCGCTAATCATGCCGAATCCATCAAGCGCTGGCAGAGCCTCGCTATTCCGCAGCTGAGGATCTCAGTCCTTGATCTGCTATTTGTCGGGTTCATCAGAGAGGGTATGGAGGGCGTAAATGTTAACGGTGGACCACATTTAACATATCTTGGCTTGGTAAGCTAGACATGCTTCTCAATCAATCCTTTGTCAAAGATTTTCGTGTCCGTTTAGAGTTATATGTCTCATATGACACCAAAACTGAAGTTTCATCTTTGCAGACTTACGACGCGCGGGTCCTCGAGATTGTGAACAACAAAGATGCCAATGTGAAGGCCGACTTTGACGCAGAAGAGATATTTAAGTACCACTTCAGTATCTTACTCGTCGCTAAGGACGGCGCTGACGAGGATGCAGAGGAGACTGACATCGCTGAGTCAACCCAAGGCGCAGGGATTCAAACACCGGCAATGTTGAGGATGAACTTCACCAACAAGGTATGATGTCTGCGGCATCTTCATGAGTCGGAGATCTGCGGCTGACCCTTTGCTTGACCGCCCTCGATACTTCTGGACTCATCTCATTCACTGCAATGTTTGAATTTAGTACACCAGGCAGACATGGACTACGTTGAACCAAAGATCTCCAGGTGTATGATGCCAATTCCTTGTTTATTTCATCTTTATTTCTTTCATACTGACTTCGTCACTGTGACGCAGATGGCTGCTGACTCGTTGCATGATGTTGATGTGATGTATGCACGGATCCCAACTGCGGTTGTCAACCTTAGATTGAAGTCTTTGGCCGCAGCCGTGCGGGCCCTGGGTTTGGGCACCCCAAGCGACCCCACAGAATTAAACGATGATGAACCTCCTCATCCTTTAATCCTGACTTGCCTAGTTGAAGGATCAATACAATTGAAGGATGTCGGTGACAGAAACCCCACACAGGCTGCAGAAGTTGCTGGTGTAGCTCAGATATCTAGGGATACTCCACCTTTTGTCCCGAGTGCCTGATGTACATTCATACTTACGTGCCATCGTCTATATAGTGCCCAATCTTCCACCGAGCATTTCAAGATTGTCAGTGCGGAACACTTCTGTGTGTATATTTGCAATATCTCTAAGCTGTACAAGTTCTTCATCTTAGCCTATGTACTCGTATTTTGGGTTCAGGTCCAAAGATGCTTACTAGGATCGTTCGAGAGCCTAGAAACAAGGATTAGGTAACAACACAACGGGTTTATGATGTCGTGTTTGACTTAAATAGAGTTCTTGTACACAGGGGGAATTTAAACAAGGACAATCAATGGACATCAAAGTAAGGCCTGGTTGCACATAACTTCTTAACTTTGTCGGGGAGAAGGCTACTGTCTCATTCTGGAGGAGTGTGTTGGAAAAAAATATTGTGGAAATTATCAAAGAATTGCGCAGGAACGGTGTTGCCATTCCAAAAGACATCACAGTCCTGACGCATGCCGATTGCTATAAAACATCTTTTGCTCCCATCCCATCCAAAGAAGCCAATTTTCCTAAAGGACCTAACAATTTATAACACCAAGGCGATGTCCACGTCTTCCAACGATGTCTTGCTTGTGGACGATACCCCACTAAAGAACGTCCTTAACGATCATTTGAGCGCAGTTCATCCGCCATCATGGACTGGGTTTTTGAATGATACCTATTTGACCTCCATGTTTTGCCCATGGCTCGCCAGACTACTAGCATCAAATGAGGGTGTTTCCGACTATGTTAGACGGAATCCCCAGAAGTTTGGATCTGGAACAGTAGAGAAATCCTCCCTAGCGGCCCTTGCCGTGGTGGCGGGCATAATTTTGGCGCTTTAGAACATTGACATATACTGAATATTTTAAATCCTATGCTTTGTTAATGTCAATTCAAGAATGTCTGTGGGATATTGACCTTTCAATTTTGAAGATCAATGTTGTTGTGAATAACGTAATTTATTGAGGTCCTTCCTTCGATTTGTTATTGTTAGTGTCTCGCCCCCAAACTTCACACTTCAGTATCCTTGAACACTATTGAGTATTCTCCTGACCATTTCGACTGCGGAACGTCGGTCTGGGAGGGGCAACCGGAGATCTCCGGTCAATTTTCTTTCACTTGAAAACCTCACACCTTATTTTTTCTTCATTTCCATGTTCAATATCTAATTCAATGGTCGTGCCTTTTTATTCGCAGGTCATAATCATATCTCTTTGCGGTCCTCTCTGCTCTGACAAGGTCCTTGACTCGGCCAAATCCCGCTCCGCGCAGCTGCCTTCCTTTCATGACATGGCAGATGTTATTCAAGTACTAGTGCGGTATTTCAATGTCGGGATTTGGTCCACTATACATTTTGATAGGCTCATGGAGGCAGCCCAAGTGTTATTGCCCCCAGACATCTTATCAGAAATTCTTTTTCTCTATGCCAGCAAACAAGCTCGAAGGCCTCGCTATGTTAGGTTTCTCCACATTATTAGAAAGGCCTCAATTAATTCTTGAACAAGGCATTATTTGTGGCCTATATGTGTCGTTGTTGCAGATCTAGATCCATTCAAGAATTCCTGGAAGGCTATAGTCCATTATCAAACATTTGGGAGACACCATACAGGACGGTTAACGCGCATCTGTAAAGCACTTATATTAGAATAGTTGTATCAATTCTCCGTAGATTACACGCGATGTTAACGACGGCCACCCTATATTTATTGTGAGACACTTTTTTATAATGAAACAGTTATCTACTGAACTCTTACTCTGAATTCTTCCGGAGATATCCGGTTTGCATGTTCTATCAATTGCGAGTAATTGTTGTTGATATCTTTGTCCCAATTTTCCCAACCACACATGTGATTTCATGTATGGGCACCCCTCTGATGTACACTATGTCCAACAATTTTTGTTTTGAGGATTGAGTTCTTCTTCTGAAGCCCACTTTGACATTCACCTGGAGATATCCGACTGCATGTTGGGGACTTACGTATAGTCTAAACTCAAATTTCGTTGCTCTAGCCATTTTTCCCTTGTACGTGTCATTAGTGATGCATTTAATGCTTGAAAAGTACTCTAAACTCCTCGACTTTTATGCTATACTCTCTTTTATCTAGAATATCTCCGGATCTTTATTTTAGTTCTTAGTCTAGAATTTAGCACATAGTCCAAAAATAGTTGAATTGGGCATCTATACAAAAGAGTGACAAGTTTCAAATGATGGTGTCGAGAAGTGGGAAAATATATTGCACACACATCAGCTCGGTTTGAGCTAAAGTATGTCGATCATTAGGTGCAATGATTAGTAACCACTTGTTTTGGTGAGCCTTTGTATAACCCTACAAAGCTTGACCACCGTTCGCAATCATATCTCCAATGTGCTTCTTAACGTCAAGAACCTCTTGGATGAGATATGGGATCGTAGAAACACTTTCATTTTTCATGACCGCCCTCATAAGCAAAGCAATGGTTGAAAAAATCTCCTTCTCCAACGCCATACTCCAACATTCAAACAATGCATCTATATTGTCACGTGTGACCAACTAGCATGAAGTTAACATATGTCTCGAAAGATGCGTTTTGCAACGAGAAAAGACCAAAAACACGAAACAAACCTATTGTTCTTATCACCAAGAGCATTGTCCATTTTCACGTTCAATATTAGAGGCAAATGCCTTCTTGGAACAAAGATATATGGAATGTGGTCTAATGGATCCAAACACATCACTGCACCCCAATACATCGCTACATACAATGGATGAGAACTAGATTCTTGAAAGAGTTGTCATGATGATGACTTTAGAGGCGCCTCGAGGTCAGGCAATAGTTTTGCAAACAACCCAATTGTGTATTTGGCATCTGTGGGAATCCATTCTCACACGGTTCCGGAAGTTAACCTAAAAATCCGGCAAAAAAAATAAAAAATTAATACTAAAGTATTAGTAAAGTAGATGAATACAGTAGGAAAGTAGCAACCAAATAATAAGATATGGAGGGGGCACCTTAAGTCCTTAATGGCGCTAACAGAATGCGTAATCCGGAAAGCCGGGCATGACTATATCTGGCAATGACTGGAGCTCCCCTAATGAACCCAAAATCGTAAGGAGGTTCGGATGATACCCGGAAGATGAAGCCGTGATGATGACGTCTTCGATGATGACGTTAGAGCGGTTAGAGAATCCCGTATGTGGTGGCCGTTATAAAAAGAAGACAACTAACGGGAATCCCCAAAACAATTGTCTTTTCTCCTTATCTCCTTCTTCTCCTCCTTTCTCTCTTCCTTTCTCTGTTGTTATCTGAGCCGGTTGCTTTTCAAGCATCCAGTAGTAGTTCGAGGGCTTTTGTGAGGTCAGTGCGTGCAGGACGGACTGAAGAAGTATTCACCATGGCCATAGAGCGAGCCGGGAAATAGGAGAGAGTGAAGAGCACCACCACCGGAGCACCGCCCATCGTGAAGGTAATACCGGAGCACCCGACGGAAGACAAGCATCTTCACGTCTTGTTCCACTTTCTGGACAAGATGGAATGCTCCGGTCTGATGGAGGTTGCCTGGGGAACAAAGGACAAGAGAATCGTGACGGAGTTGATTGGCACTTCTGACAACCAGTACGACGGAAGCCCGAAGAAGTGGACCCGGAGAAGTGGACCCGGTTGGAGTGGAAGCGAACCTACGGCTTCCAGGACGAAGACGTCAAGATAGCGGAACGGAAAGACGACCTCGTGGATGGGGAGTTTGACGGATCTGCTGTCCCGAAGGAGGGCTCCACGATCCGTGACGTAACTGACCCACAGGTGAGATCGTTATAGGGTTTCTAAACCCTATCTTCCACTCGGAGAAGCCCAAGCGTCTGGTATTGAAGTGGGCAACCACCTACTTAGGAGCGATGCAGGGCAAGATCACCGTAGACTTTGCATCTCTCATGCAAGACCTGGTGGAGAGGTCGGTCAAGAGCCTTCACTGGAACCGGAAGGCTGGGTCACCACTTCCGGCCTACCTGACACATCTCTACTTCCGGCACGAGCTGCTGAAGCCGGAGGAGCACGACAAATATGAAGAACTTCTGACTATTCAGAAGTACAGAGGGATGGAGATTGATTTGGAGGAGGAAGAAGATACGGAGCCACCTCTGGTGGAAACACCTCCAACACGGAAGAGGAGTTGCTCGGTGCAACCGGAACCAACACTAGTGAGATCTCCATCCACATGTCTGGACCCAACCACAAAAGATCCAGATGCTGCGGGACCTTCGAAGCTACCGGAACGATGCCCGACTCCGGACCTCCCGGTACTTACCGATAGATACAAGGAGGACATCATGGAGCTGCTTCAGCATGTGGCATGGAGGGCCACGCAGATCAACCAACACCTCAACGACAGCACCTCGATGATATACGAAATCATGGGGGAGCTTCGGGTCGAGAATTCTGAGGAGATCATGCCGCAGTTGAAGAACCTCCGGGAGACCTACTTCCGACTACATGCGGTAGAAGAGCAGCAGCGATCAATCCTCCAAGCCAAGACGAAATGGCAACCGGAATTGGCAAAAGCAGATGCAGCATTGGCAGAAGCCCGAGTAGCCCGGAAGGTAGTGGAGGACACAGCTCAAGCACTTGTTGAGGTCTGGGAGGCACTGAGTTTTCTGGTTGACATAGTCAACCGGAGCCTCCTCTTCAACGAGCGCTTGGAGAAGGAAGGTAAGGTAAACAGGGCCAAATCTTCCAGTTCCTTATGGACCACGCCCGGAAGATGGAGAAGACGTAGGAGCAGATGCAACTATTGGCCGGCAACGCGGCCAGCACCGTCATTCAGGATGAATGACCACACCAATCCCCACCACTGACCTCGACTCGTCTCCGGATGCAGTCGGGCCTTTGAGGCAGCTACAGGAATCTTCCGGAAAAGGTAAGCGGCCCATGGACGAGACCTTGGACACACCTGATGCAGCTTCTCGTGGGACATGTGGTAAGGGTCTTCCTAATAGCCCGGAGACAACCAAGAAGACCCCCCTTCCGTCACCTCTATTCCAGGGGACACGTCCCGCTTTCCGGATACCACTTTCTCTCCCTTCCTCCAACCGCCGGAAGACGACTTCCCCTCTATCCAGGGGCCATCTTGGCGCAGCTACCAGTCCCAAGACCGCAGCGGGAACCTCCACCAGCACAACGGAGAAGGCTACTCAGGCGGCACCCTCAGCCAACCAACCGGAGCCGGAAACCCCAGCTTCCGGAAGCGGACCAGTACTAGATCCAACTCCGGAGAAGACGGGCGGCAGAAAGCAGACGGTCGAAGCACCTTCGATGCGCAAGAGTGGACAGAACAAAAAGACCCCATAATTAGGTTTAGAGTCAAAGTTAGGTAGTTCCGATTGCTAGGGATTTTGTAGCGATTAACAATGGGGCTCATGATTGCACCTAGCTACCAACCCATCTGTTAACCAAAAACTAAATTTGTTGACCGGCGGAAAATCTGGATATGAGATCCATAATTTTTGGATCTCAGGTTTGAAGTTCCGGATCTTTAGGGATAAGATTTTTCTTCAGGATAGAATTTTCCAGATTACTCGCAGATTAGGTCATACTATGATTAGGAAGCTTAGCTAGTATTTAGGGAAATGAGTTGTCTCAAACTCGTTGTCTTGTTTTTCCTTACGTTGAATATATCTCAGATCTATTACTAGAATTGCTACCTAGTTCGTGTGACGAGAAATGTTATCTTTGTGAGCTACAAGATCCGTTGTTGTAGTACTTGTTGTGGAAGTTCTTTTTGAAGGGAGTGGTACTTGATTTTACTTGAGAGTGAGCCGATTGGGATCTACAACAGGATAACGCCAAAAAGAGCTGGAGGTGTATTGCAGAGGTGTTTCTCGTACCCTCCAAGGTCCGGAAGAAGCCAAGAGGGGAAGAAATGTATTGCAGAGGTGTTCCTGGTAGTCTCTAGGGCACGGAAGAATTCGTGTGAACGCGGATTCCGGTCAAGGCCGGAGTTTACCCTCACGATAGGAAAAAGCCTGTATGTAAGTCTAGAAGGAGTCCTCTCCTGTAAGCTGTGCCACTATTTCCGGAGAATCACAATAGTGCTACCGAAATGTTGTTGTAGTCCGGACTTGTCTCTGTGTGACCATGTCCGGAAGACCATCCGGATGTTGTAAGAGTCTAAGTCTAGCCACAGCAATCAAATCATTGGTTAGTAGAGTAGGGAGAGTGGTGTCCGGTCACTATAAGTTCCGGTGCAATGGGTGTCTAGCCACTTACAGTCACAAGGCAGTGGCAAATCCGGCCACTTACACAAAATGAGGAGCAGAGATAAATCAAACCATCCTCCGGATATCCGGAAACTAGATCGGAAAACCTACGGTATACCTTTTGGAAATTAGTTCCAAAAAGCTCTGTATGAATTCCAGAATCCGAAAGAATCCGGATCCAGAAGTAAACAAAACAGCTAGCCTAAGTGATTAATAGTTTAGTTGATATTGGATATTCTAAATAGATCAATAGATCTCTGTGGGAACGAAATCGGAGTGGTTTACTTTGGAAGCATTTAGTGACGACTGAGTGCATTCCGGAGGAACATTGACTCTACAAACTTCAACAGCATCATGGAAGTATAAATTAAGGCCGTCATGCACGTAACGCTGGTCTACATGACCATGGACAAACATACATGTGACTGTAAGAGGCAACTTCAAAAGCCCGTCTAAGTGCTATGTATTATGAAAAATAACTAGGAAGGTAGTCTTCAAGTGGTCCATCTTATCATACATAATACTTAGATCTTCTGGGGCAACGACTTTGATCAAAATTGGTTGAGATAGTAGAAGTCCCCATGTGCAAAAGCAGAATCGACATGGACCTGCATTTTCTTTTGCCATAGTAGTGATACTTGTGTTTGAAGTTAAGTAAGCTTCTTCTGATCCTGGTATTTGTCACATGTAGAACAATAGGCAAAATTGTCTCCTCTTTTTTACGCATAGAACTCAGGGAAGCTCACCCGCCAAATCTCACTCAATTTTGAGAGTGAAATTGGCAGCAACCCATAGTCAGCAAGGTAATTTTCAAGAAGTGGTATTTGATCCTTCCACTTAAAACTCGTAGGTGGGACCTTTGCCACAACCTTTTTTGTCAAATGAAAGAACACGAGACTTATGAGGAATGTGGTCTGCATGTCTATGGAGGATGGCTAGAAGAGCGGCAGTAGCTACAACCGTATGACCTCCAGGCTTACGCAAACCAAAATTTTTGTGGCGTTGAGCTGCATGATCAACGGTAGCGTCCTTCGCATTTCAACTAAAGTACTCAAACTTACATCCATGATTTTCATCCAGGCATGGCCGCATGGGCAGACGTCTATTCCTTTTGAGTCACAACCTTCTTACTTGCAGCGTTTCTATGAAACTATCTCTAAACGTCATGTTTGATATGATTTTGAAACTGCACAAAGCTCTCATCGTACAAGCGCGTCCGGAGTACTTTTATTTTATCTCTAGAGCAGTATTCGACACAATTTTGATTGCAACAACTATTGCTTGCAACTACATTCATAGAGTGAGGAGTCATTAGGAATTGAGCATTCCTAGACAATGTTGGTCAAGTATTCCTTAAGAAATTGTGATACAAACGGGTGCTGTCACCTATAAGTCTATCATGTTCAATCAACCAGACATTATAAACATTCATAAGGTAATGATGGAAGAGACCGACACTATTTAGGAAGACTTGATGAATTGGCCAAGACTGAAACGAGTACCTCCATTCATCAGGAGCTTCCTACTCAAAATACGTATTCAACACTTGTACTACAAGACGACCGAAAGGACTTAGAATTGCATTAGACCTGACATTTTGAACCAACTCCTCTGCAACGCGCATACCCAAACCATTGTGAAGTGAAATAGTCATCCCGACCGAGAAGCGGGGAGGAAAAACATTTAAATCAATAAGGTCTGGGTTCACATGAGCGTTAACATGGACTTCGTCCTTCTCCGAGGAAGACATGCTGGACTTCAACTAGAAAAGTGTTACATCACACTTCATAATAATATGGGTAGATACGATGGACAAACAAAAATCAATGCAAAAGCAAGTGAAGTTGGTAGTTAGCTGGAGTCGAAGTAAAGTGACATACCTAAATAAAAGGACATGGATTTCATTGAACAAACATTTTTGGAAAGGCAAATTAAGCTCCAATCAAGCAATATTTAAAAATAAGATATGACGAGAATAAAATTTCATGTCTATTCTACAAGTGCAAATTTATAGCTCAATAAGATAGTCAAAATCCAACTAAGGTATATTGTTTGGATGACTTGGGATATTTAATATAATTTAATATGATTTAATATAATTTAATATGATTTAATATAATTTAATATGATTTAATATGATTTTTAAATCCACCAAATAGTCAAAAGGTTTAGGTGTAATCGTGAAGTCCAATTGAAGGTAAATGAACACAAAGATTCAGGCTGATAGTTTAGCCGGAACCGAGCTAAAGTGTCACACCAATGAGAATGGCAATTTAGCTCGACTCGAACTAAACCAATATACCTATTCAATAATTGAGTTTAGCTCAAATTGAGCTATACTACCACACCATTGAAAAAGACAATTTAATTAATATGAGCTAAATTGTCATACCTTTTTAGTGTGAAAGTTTAATCCGAGTCGAACTAAATTGTTGTTTCAGGAATATTACTGTAATTTTTGGGCATAATATGGCTCAACCTTGTTGCATATGGATGTATACTTCAATTTACTAAAACCCAAATCCTTGTGAAAGTAAATTGAGAAATTGACAGTGATGCTTCACAATTGCACTAGAAACTGGAAGTAGAGCAATAAGCATGACAATCAAATCTTAACGCTAGAATCCATGGAGAATGCAAGAAGCATACTTCGTATACCTTGTAAAGTAGACAATCGGTCTGCTTGCCTCACGCAAGCGCCTTGCTCAACCGTGTGCAAGCTAAACCTTGCCCTCCTCAACCTCCCGCAGTTGAACCTCTCCAAGCTTTTCACCCACCACACTTGTACACAAACCAAACTCAGGAGGAAGGAAAAGAAGTAATAGGGCGAGGTTTGCCATGGTCAGTCACGCACACACGATCGTTTCAATTGGGGATGAGGATTTCAAAAATGGTGGGATAAAACTTTTCAATAGCCCGTTAAAGAGTGCAAATTTGAAATCTTGGCGGGAAATTATATCTTCCATTTTTTGGTCGACTAATTTAAGAATGAGTATTTCCATCAAATATACTTGCAGATAGGACCAAAATTGATATAATTGTGAGATAAGGGATAGGGTTAGGAGTAGGATTAGGGTTTAGGGTCCATTGTTTTGAGTTACCTTTCTAATGATATCTTATTGCAATATTTTGACAATATAACTAAGGAGTGTGAAGTTGTAGAGAAGATATTGAGATGATCAGCATTAATTTCTATTACAATCCAAGTTAGACTCATTAATAAAGTTCAAAGAAAAATTCTTGTCAAATAAGATGTATTTAAATACCAACATATTTTATATGTGCACTTTTATTTGGGATAAGAAAAAAGAATAAAAATGCTCTTTGACACCTATTCCGAGTTTTTAAAAAGTACATAATGTTAATATTTTGTGAGCAGTTTAGAATGTTCATTAGTTGGAAAAATCCTCAATGTCCCCATGGTATGGATTTGGAATTGAAAATGGATACAATTGTCTTAGTATTTAAAGATTGAAATTGTTGGAAAATAACTAATAGTTGGATTAAAATATTTTATTCTTGAGTTAACATTGTCTTATCATGAGTTTATCTTGTGACAATCTAAGCAATATATTTGTTTCTATAATTCTTCCGTGCATATTTTTAATGACCAATCTAATTTTAAACTAGAGTAAAAGGATACATATGAAAAGATACTTGATCTATTTAAATAAAAAAGCCTACATTTTGTTTACATTATTGAGTTTTCAAAAAAAATCAATATTGGTAAATTTACAAAGGATGTAGGGATATAGTTATATAATCATATACTCGAAGACTTTATACTGTATTATTGAATGTAATTTATAAGAGTAATATTTAATAATGTCACAGATTACGTGTACATGACATGAAAGATATAAGAATTATTGACACTACACAATAATTACTAATGCTTTCACATGTAATTAAAAACTATGTCATGTGTAAACATAGGGAATGGATTAGTAGTAAAAGATTTAAACAAGAAATGGAAAGACTGTGTCCTTAAAAAAAGGAAAAAACAAAATATTGAACATAACTAATTCAAAGTAGAAGCATCCATTTAACGCATCAAGCTTAATTTAATGTTCATGATATAAGTAACCTTGGATTTACTAGAACATACAATAGAAGAATATGTTTAGTTCTCACGCACGTTCTTATGGTTGCAAATTATACTTTAAATTCTTGAAATTTTGAACCAACATGCAAGAAAATAGAGAGAAAATTGAAATGTCATTATTTTCTCATTGAACCTCTTGAAAAAGTCATGCCAACTTAAAGAGAAACTTCTCAAGTGCGGACACGTTGAGCAACTCAAATAGCTTTTGCTAGAACACTCTATTGAATGTGAGATTTCAATACTAGGAATGTGAGATTTCAATACTAGGAAGTTATATTATAAATTTTTATTTTGTCAAAAAACGTCTCTTTTCTTTTATAAAATTAAATTATATCCCAAATCATACATTTTTACACACTGTCACACATTTTTTGTCGAGGTACCAAGATTACCTCTTCATATCAACATAAGACTTAGGGATTGTCATATTTTTCACTTTTTAAGTTTATTATTGCACATTTAGCAACACATATTCCAAAAACCATATTAATGTTCAAAAGAAATCTAGTACACCTTGTGGAATATGTAACTATAAAGAAAAGAAGGGAGTTCCAAATTATGGTGTCAAGAAGTGGAAAAACACATTGCACACACATTAGCTCGGTTTGAGCTAAAATGTGCCCCATCACAACTTAAGTGAACTAAAAAGAGTGCTTGTAGACACTTTTGCTCCACTAGTGCTAAAAGTGTACCATCACTAAGTGTAGTGAACTAAAAAGAAAATATGCACATTTGCTCTACTAGAGCTAAAGTGTCCACTGGCATTCAGTTTATAATTTTACTACTGTAAGATGTAGTGCAAACCTACTAATTGCTCGTTGGATTCCCATTCTAAAACATTTCAAAATTCACAAAAAAATAAAAGTAGAATTTGAAGTTTGGAACCCCTAATTTCATTGTATAATTGTATTAAATATACTTCGCTTCTTTGCAGCGCATAAAAATTGGTGTAGGAGGAACTTATATCACATGATGGTATTGAATTTAGACCTTGTGTTGTACAGAAATTGGACACTGAGTCAAATCAAAGCCTTAGTGGAAGAAAATTGATCTTCTTTTTAATACTAAACACTATAATCTTTCACTTCTGTGCATTCATATTTTATGAATTATTGAGAATATGTCAATTTATAAGTCTTAATTGAGATCCTACAGTTAATTTGGAAATAACTTTTTTTGTTTTCTTTCTACTCATTGCACTAGAATCAACAATTTCAAAGTGTTCTTGGTATAAAATTGTCTACAAAATTTACAAGTAAATAAATACTATACTCGCATTATTTCATGAATTTAAGCTTGAGTGATTTAATTTCCTTCTTAAAATCAAGGGTATCAATCCCGAATGTCAATGATTCGTGGTGCATCCACCAATTCTACCCGCATGTATTATCCTTTTATTTTAGTTTGTATTCCGAGGGTATCGCCCGAGCACCACAGGGCTTTAGGTGCTCACCATCACACGGCTCAAAATGCTTGACAAAAGAGTTCATCTAAAGGTTGGGTCGCAAGTCCTCTTGCTCATTCTTCTATGCGTTGCTAGGATTTGTTGCTGCTAATGTTCTTTGCGTTTTTGTTGCCGCTTGTATTTGTGTTGTTTGTTCTACGGTTTGCTAAGTTTTGTGTTTGTTGTAGCTCTTTTTATTAGGATTAATTACGCGTTCTTATTTGCATCGCTTCGGTTTTTAGCGCATAGGATTTCTAGCGAGTGGGGTTTTCTGTTGCGTGATGTTATTAGCACGTAGAGTTACAAGCAACTTTGTTTAGGGTTGGTAGCTGTGCAAGGAGGACCGATGTGAATGTGCAACGAGGAGCAAGACGTGCAACAAAGGAGTCCACATTTCCAGCGGTTGAGGTATGAGCACACATTGACGTTTGAATGCATTGTTTTTCATTGCTTTTTGTATGTGTGTTGTTTTTCAATGATGGTTTTGTTTCATTTTGTGGTTTTATTTGAATTGTTGAAGTTAAAAGTTGCTTGTAGTTATTATGGCATTGTAAATAGTTATTGAGGTAGATTTAGAGGGGCAAGTAAATGAGTAGAAAAGCGGGAGCGGTGAAAGGAACTTCAAAGGTACATGTATGACATAAGGTCAAAGAGGTAGGACCAACCCACATGTCTTGCATGAGATAAACAAGGACAAGAGGGTGACTATGTGGCCTTCAAATTTGTATAGAGAGACTTACAAGTTGCTTGAAAAGCCACTTGCAAGATACTTTAAAAGACACTTATGAGATGCTTGAGAAGCCACTTGCAAGATGCATTCAACGCCACTCAGTGGAGGTATCAGAATAGGCCCTTGAAAGAAGGAAACATCTCACTCGAAGCATTGATTGTAATACCGTGTGTGTGTTTCATTTGCTTGTGCAATAATTTCTCTACTTCTATTGAACCTCATGGTGAATGGGGTGTGAGAGTTGGCTCTTCTACCAAAGGATCACAAGAGCGTTGGATGCAAGTGGGTGTTTCGTACATAGAAGGATGCTTCAGATCAAGAAGATGCGCCACAAGGCAAGATTGGTTGCCAAGGGGTACTCAAAGTTGTGAGAGTGGACTTTCTTGAGACGGTTCCTTTCGTTGCCAAGTTCACCACCATTTGGTGCATTCTTGCACTTAGAGCGGCCTTCGACTTGCAAATCCACCAAACGGATGTGAAGACCGCATTCTTGAACAGTGAGTTGCAGGAGGACATTTACATGGACCAACCGCAAGGTTTTGAACAAAAAGACTTTGATCATCTTGTGTACAAGCCAAAGAAGCCTTGTATGAACTCTAGCAATTACTAGGAGCACAATACCAATGTATTGACGCTTTCTTTACCAAGGAAGGTTTTATAAGGAGCCAAACAGACCATTATTTGTACAGCAAGCAAACGGGTGAGTACTTGTTGATAGTCCTCATCTATGTGGATGACTTGATCATTTGGCTAGCTTTTTGGCAAAGTTGGCGTGGCTAAAAGAAAAGCTCAACACAAAATTTGTAATGAGCAATCTTAGGGAGTTAAAATATTGTCTTGGTGTGGAATTTGTGAGAGACCACAAAGCACACACCATCACTATGAGCCAAAAGAAGTACGTTGAGGTGGTGCTCAAGCGCTTTATTATAGAGGAATGCAAGCCCATTAGAACCTTGCTTGATGTGAATGTCAAACTATTGAAGCTCTCTGAGGAAGACGTTGAGGCCATTCAAGGTGAGATGGAAGGCGTGTCAGACATTGATGGAGTTGGGTCATTGATGTATGCCATGGTAGGCACACAACCTAACCTTGCGTTTGCGGTGAGCATGGTGAGCCAATTCATGTCTAGGGCTGGTCGGATACATTAGAGTGCGATGAAGCGCATCATGCGGTACTTGCAAGGTACTATAGACCATAAATTGTGCCTTGTGCATTAGCCTCTCTCAGAGACTCATTACATCCAGGTGTGAAGGAACTAAGGGCCTTCATCTTATTTGTCTGTTGACCTTAATAGTGTTTGTTGACTTGCACAAAGAATCTTGCTGTGGGGTTAAATGGAGGTGGATGGGTCACAAGCTCCACTAGTATCACCATATCCTCCACAATGCTTGTGCCTTCTTCCTTCTTCTCCTTTGACAAGAGTGATGACGTCACCCTTGTGCTCCACCAAATATGTCCACATAATTTGGTGCGTAGAAATCTCTCCAGGCCATAAACTATGGAAAGTAAGCGTCCTCTAATTCTCCACAATCCACTAATGGAGCTCTATATAGACACCTAAACAATGTCCTTCAAACCATGTATAGATTGAATTTGGGATTACTGGACTTTAGAGTTCACACCACATAGTGAACTTCCTTTTCAAGTCATCGATTTTGATGGTGCCCGTGGCTCCCGAAAATCTTTGTACCCCTCGTTTCCACCTCCATATGGTGAAGCCATGTCTTTCCAATCAAAATATGACTGATGTGGATTGCTGACGAGATTTGTTGCTACAACACTCACTTCATGCTCATCAAGAAGTTCTTCCTCTTCCACTATAAGTAGAACCGGATCTTCTTCCTCCACCGATTGATTGACAACTTCTTCCAACACTCGTTCACAGACACCTACTGCAAAGGGGGTGTTTCTCCAAGTGAAACCGGGCCCCTTCCACCTATCCAGGTTAGGACTTGAGTGGTTCACTCAAAGAAGTCTCATGCTTCATGGGTGCCTGTTATCTCTAGTGCGTAATTAGTAGATGACACTTTCCAGTTGAGCAATTCCAAGGTAAGTGTATTCCAGACACTACTAGCACATTCGATCCAAGTGCCCACCTCTCACTGCCACATGGTGTGGAATAAGAAGCCTTCAAACTCAGTAAAGATGAGTGAGAATTCAGGTAACTTGATACCTCAAGAGAAATCTTCTATCTCCACAGTGTACCTTGAACCCGAATTTCTCAACACAACTGCCCTTTTAGCAATCACCAAATCTTTAATATCCACTTGAACTCTAGCATGGGACAACAGTGCAAGAACACCCTCTTTTGCCCGAAGAGCTCGAATCTTACGAACTCCACCCACTGTACTCGATTACTTCACAGATTCCATACTAAAGACTTAAGTGTTAGGTTTGTCCAAATCTTGAGGCCCTGTACGGGACTTGGCTATAAAGGACAACACAAAATCTCCACCACTAGAGTTTCTCTTAGAAGGAGAAGCCTTCAATTGTAAACCTTGCAAGCCTGAGATCAAATTCTCCAACACTTCTTTGCTAACCTCCACCATAGAAGGGCATGAGTCTTCAACTACCTTCTTGCCGCTGCCATCCATCTCCCATACTCCAAAATCGCTCTAAATTCAATGTGGATATATAAGAATGAAGTTACAATGGGTCTCAAATCTAAATTTTGAGGCAAATCATAATCGACTAATTTTTCATTAAAATGTGCAAAACTCAGCTCACGTCATGCAACACAACGGTGGCTTACGTATCATCTAATGAAACTGACTCTAATTCCTAGTAAATTCTCGCAAACATCTTAACTTGGTTGCTGAAGCTAACTTCCAGCCACCAATTTTCTATTTAACTAGAGTGTTATCTGTGTCCTTCGAACACAACATTTTTTTGTGTTGAGTCTCCACCTCCCCATCCCCTAGTCCTTTCCCTCCAATCCATCGTCCCCCCGTCCTTGTCCCTTTTTCCCCCGTCCCCCGTCCCCATCTCCGCCCTGTCTTTTTATCCAAAACCCTAACTTTGAGCTTTTCATCTAGAAACGTTTTTCATCGACGTATTCATCCAAAAGGATCGTCCTTCATCCTGTATTCTTTTATAGATATAGACTAGAATATTACTCGTGTCCTTTAAACACACCATTTTTTTGTGTTGAGTCCTCACCTCCTCGTCCCCTAACCCTTTTCCTCCAATCCATCATCCCCCCGTCCTTGTCTCCTTGTCCCCCGTCCCCGTCCCCGTCCCTATCCCCGCCCCGTCCTTTTATCCAAAACCCTAACTTTTAGCTTTTCATTTAAAACCCTAATTTTTAACTTTACATCCAAAAGCGTTTTTCATCTACGCGTTCATCCATTCGACGTGTTTTTTATCGACGCGTTCATCCATTCAACGCTTCCTTCATCCTGTATTCTTTTATAGATATAGAAACCTTAAAAAAATAGCCTTGAAAACTCCAGATTAGCCTCTTATGTGATTGCTTCAAATTTAATATCATAATCTTGCTACCATCAAGCCAATTCACCATTGTTGAAAATAACATGAGGGATGAAGTAGTCCCTAAATGAACATTTTAGGTGAAGGCTCCAAGTGAATTTTATAGATAGACAAGCCAGTTGAATGAGGTAACCAATATCATCCATCTTGGATGAATTATGTTCGATGAATCCTACTAACACTTGGAAAACATCATCCGTCAAATCTTGGATGACCTTGGATGAAACTTGGTTAGATGACAAATAATTATCATCCACATTAGATGAACACGTCTTCGAGTTCATCAAACCCTGATAGAGCCCTGTTGTAGTATGGACACAAACTGGACTAGGTAAGGTTCCCAAACTAAGTGTAAACTGTTAAGATGGAGCTATATACCGTAAAGAAATAGAGCTACAGACTCTAGGGAAATCAAAATATAAGAGAGAGTGAACAAATAACATAAATATATTTGAAATATATTAGCTATGGAGAAGTGTCTTCAACTCTGTGGGAGAGTTGCCTTATATACTTTCCTCCCACCATAGAAGGTAAAGTAAACTACAAGCTCACTTTACTTTGAGCAAATATAGAAACATAAGATCCTTTAACCTTATGTGGATATAGAAACTACTGATCATTTCTAAGTTGACTTTTACTTTAACATAAACGAAGGTACTGGTTCAATCACCCAGATACGCTTCCAGTTCCAGCTCCTCTACAGTCCGCCACCGCATATCTGCAGCTTAAATGACGTGCAGAACACTCACGTCTACCGCCTATCTCGCCTAGTGGGTAAGTTACCTTCATCGGGATAACGCCCTCCTTTGCGGGAGTATTGCCACAGTACTGCAAAATTTTTACTGCTTTACAATATTGTAGCAGTTACCCCGCAGTATTGCCGCATTACCATAGAGGTCCACTATTGTATGCAGTACTTTCGCATTGTAGCACTCATTCAGTAGTGCCCTGTTGATAACTATTGCCGCATCTCGTAGTCAGTACTACAAAAGTACTGCCACAGTACTCAAATGAATATCACTATACTAAAATAAAAAATGAATGTTATGGAATGTAAGTTGAAATGACTTATAAATGTTATGAATATTTGCTCTTGATGAATATTTTTACCAACAACGTTTACAATGATCTCCCACTTTAAATAGTATAGATAGTTGGGCTCATAGTAAAAAACTGTTGTAAAATTTCTCAATTTTAACGTAGCATACTACACTTATATCGTGCTAGCATTGCAATTTTGTATCACATCGTACTCAATACAACTCACATTATTGTTTCTATTGCAATGGGCTGAGAAGAAAATCATAACCTCTTTATTTATGCAAGTGGACATTCCGATCTTAATTAAAACTTATTAATTACGATTCATCAACTTTGCTCTCACCAAAAGAAAGATTATAGGGTTTGCAATAGAGGAAAGGAACTTTTATTTTTTTGCTGGCAGTTTATGGATCATTGACTTCCTTTGTTGTCAATATTTTATATACTAAACAAGGTCAATTGTACCTAGTGGTTGCTTCTTACTCCTCTTCATCTAAAAAATCATTTTCTATTGGACACATTGTCCGCTACCCTTTAAGTATCACAAAATAACCATGTATCACCTAAGCATTATACAGGTAGCAACTTGACATTACATAAGTAATGGCTTCAACAAAAGTATGACATTTGCCCAAATTCAGGACAACTCAGCATTTTGAATTAATTAAGTACAAAAGAAATACACTTTGTAGGGTATTTTCATCACCATCATGACATGCACGATGTTAGCTCCTTGTACACCATTTCCGTGAGGTACAAAAGTGGAGTACCATGTATTCAAAAATTTGTGCAAGGATTGCAAGTTCAAACATTGATCGGCTTATGATATATTTTTTGGTATAATTCATATGTTTTAGAATATTAATCCAAAAAATTGATACACGGATTAGCATCACATTATGTAGGAAAAAAAAACCAAAATTGACTAAAATCTCCAAGCTGTTTGCAGAAGAAAAAATGGCTTCATGGTACCTTGCCTAAAAATCAATCACAATGTATGAAACTATTTGACTTGGTCAAAGATATATATTTTTCTAAAAACAAAAAAATTATCTCCAATTGTATGAAAAGAAATATTATTAGTGGCTTGTCATTAAAATTTCAGGAAAAAATGGGGTTTTAACCAAAAATTGAGAAAAAATCTATTTCCTTAAAAAAAGTATTGAATTCTCTTTGATATAAACTTTGTGGACGTATTTCTATCCTTCTTTGGGCTCATTGTTTAAAAATTAGTTCCATTCAGAGTCAAAGTTATGGACTTCTGGCAACTCAACAAGTTGTGATACAACTTACTATTGAAATTAAGATTTTGGTACATATAGAGAATATTGATTCCAATCACATCATCATAACATTTCCTTTTTTTAGTTAAAAATATAGTTATGAGATAAGTCAATTTTTTCCATATGTTCTTACACATTGCTTGGCAAACTACCAAAGTTACTTGTTGCTTTCCACATTCAAATTACATATTTTCTATGTTTTTCTTACTAAGAGATGTGTTATTAACTATTTTAATTACCATCTCAGATTTAATATTGAAACATATTAAATTGCAAGATAAATAACATGTAAATTGGCAAACCATTAGGGTCCACTCCACTACACTTAACTTTTGAATCATATACTCCTCTTTGCTACTTTAGGAACTAGATGCACAATAACCTAAAATCAAAACACTACAAGATAGTATTAAATTCATACCTCTTATAGTGGACATTTTGACACGAAAACATGTCCAACCCTAAAATTCCACACTCCAACATTTGAAAGAATGTAAATTTCTCCAAACCCACTCATTTTACTTTTTCAATCAGTGTTTTCCAATTTTTTTAAAAAATCGTCAGTATGATACTCAATTACTCTTCATTCAGATTAAAAGGTTGAAACTAAAATTTGATGTTTGTATTTTTTTCATTATTCAATGTACTTCAATCTACTACCTTCGAGAGAGGGAAGTAGTTCTAGCTTACTAATTCCCTGTCCAGTGGGCATGGTCTTAGTAGTCAAACGAACAGACACTTCATTCATGCCAGCCTCCTTTGGAGACCGGCGTTCTTCTTCTTCTTCTTCTTCTTACCTCAATCAAAAGTCTTGAGGTATTCCACTTTAATTCTACATGGAGTTTAGGGATTATTCACGACTTTAGACATGACGGTCTCGTTTAGAGAGATACACGTATTGCTAAAATCCAAAATATTTCATATGTCGTCTTTTCTTTATACAATGGAATACTCTCCGACTGTGATACTTTTAAAATTTATAAACATTTACAAAATACTGGCCATCTTCTTTAAAATTGGGCATAATATGAACGGCCTTTAAAATCCTAGTGGTGTCTACCACCGTATGTATTCCTTCATCACCATTGGCCCATTTTAATATCGAACATTTCACTAAATCGTGGAAACCAATTTCCTCATACATACGTACCAAACACAATTCCTTCATTACATCTCTAACTCCAATTTCGGTGCATATTAGTTTTGAACAACAATCGAAGTTGCCCATATGATGTCCTCTCTAGCTCGTCATCGATTTCCATTTTTATTGTTACATTGCCAAACCACTCGTTTCCATGATAATTTGAGGTTGCACGCACAAACATCGAGTTTTTTTCATGCCGTATGCTTTGACCTCGACATATTGCAATTGACCTATATACCTGTATAATCTTCATACATAAAAAAGACAACAAAGATTTTATTATACAAAATGAATCAAATAATAAATGAAAAGTCCAGCCTATACATACCTGGCCACCAACCATCGTATTTTGAATCTTATATGCATTTAGGCATGTCCTCAAATTGAGGAGAATATTAGGTTGGAAAACTTCACTAATAGTCCGCCTCTTCTTTGATAACGTTTCTCTACCATTGGAGCCAACTACATCGTTTATTTGTTGAAGAATTTCCACTATTGTATTCATGTTATGTTGACTTGAAAAAGCAAAGACATGATTTCCAGTCTCTAAAACCTGTCCTTACCAAAAATAATTCAAAAATATCAACCACAACTTTGTTGTTCTAGTTTTTAACAAGACTATAATTGTAGTTTATAATTTGAAAATCAAAATATTATATATCAATAAATAAAAAACTTAAGACACTATTTTTTTTTAAAAACGCACATGTTCCAAAGCCCCGTTGTTTCCAACACATGGAGAGTATACATCATTACCTAATGCACGTATGCTGAAAGCTTCCAACCTTTAATCACACTTCACAATATGGTCAAGAAAGTTTTTCTTATTGCTGATCATGTATCCTATTTTGACCATCGCTACATGTAAATGCTCAAACATGTTTGAATTGTATTCAATAGAAGCCTTTGATCGTTGAATAGAAGATGCATAGTGCTTCATATTATGGAACTTCTTTATCAGTTTCAAATATGATGGTTGCCATCTTATTAAATGGGTCCGGAGTAGGTATACGGTTCTGAAACACGTTTGACATTTCTTAGCATTATTAATACGGATATGTAAGCAAACTATAAGTAACTCCATTCAAAAAAAAATTCTTGTCAATAATACCATTGTAAAATCCTTTTTCTTTTACGTACCTTTTCTTCCAAATATTAATCCTTGTGTAGTGCAAAAATTTGACACCAAGTGAAGCCAAAGTCTGTTGATCCACTAAATGCAAGAAAGAATATGAACCATTTGCTTGACTTCAAACACTATAATCTTTCATTCCGTGTGGTCAAAGTTTATGAATTTTTTTGAGAATACTACTTTATGAGTCTTAATTGAGATTCTACGGTCAAAACTAGAAATCAAATTTTTTGTTTCCTTCTTTGTTCATTGCTCTAGAATCCAACAATTTTAAAGTTTTCTTGGTGTAAAACTATCACAATACCTTAGGGGTTAAATAAGTTTGAGGTTGAATCATTATTTTGTTTTTATCCCCCGTAAAACATTTTAAATTTAAGGGGTGATATAATTAAGAAAAAAATAGTACTAAGTTTAGTTATTTATAAAATTATTTTGTGTTTTAAGTTAACAAATTATTATATTAAATGTTTATTTATTTATTTTTTGTATAATTGTACTAGTAATAAATTGAGTACGTATAGGCATTTTATAAGCAGCAATTCTCATAGCTGCTCTAGCCACTTTTCAGGTACAATTCCACTTATTTCAGCTAAAAGAAAAAAAAAAGAAAAAAAAAGGAGAAGAAGAAAAGCAAAAACACAAATAAAGAGAAGTCGACTTAGAGCATAAACGTGACAGAGCTACTCGGCTACTGTGTTTTTTTTGCTAACTTTTTTTTTCCTCTAAAAAAATTATAAGTTTAAAGAAAATGGCTCGACAAAAAATAAGGCGAGCCATTTTCAAATATTAGTAACTCATTTTATTAATAATTCTTTTATCTAAATTATTAATTAAGGGGTGTCATACAAAGAGTAGGTACAAAATCACGGTCAATTCCTTTTTCAAATCCAGCTGCAGCACCACGGGCTCTACCTGCATGCCATAAATGTACTACTCGGCCACTCCGCTACTATATACCAATGTCAATGCAATCTAGAATGACACATACAAAAAGATATTTTCAGAGTCAACATGATACATGGAGGGGCACTTGTCATCTTCTAAGTGTAGGGAGAGGTAGGCGTCACATGATCTACTAATCGCGTAGAGTTCCCCCACCATCTCGTTCTCCTATCAGCGAGGTGAGTTTTTCCTTCTTGTTTTACAATATCAACGCACCACCCCTTCCTACAACGGTTCAACGACAGTGGATTAGCAAGCAGCGGAGACGAGATGAAATGCCAGCTTTCATTTGCCCGACGACCACGACTAAGTCGCCGCCAAGTAAGTCGCCAGTTGGTGTTGTAAACGAGCGGAGAAGGACATGGTGTTTTTTTTGAGGTGGGGGTTTTGGATTCGTGTTTTTTGTGAGATTTGGTGTTGTGGGTTTTGTGGGTTTCTGGATGATGGCGATGGCGGTAGGGGAGTTGGGGTTTTAGGGCTCCGCCGCGCGGGAGAAGAGCCCAGTGTTGCAGGCAAGGGCGCCGGCCTCGTCGGCGAATTTCTGGACGTTGGGTTGCGCAGAAGGTGGAGCTTCGGAGCTTCGCGAATTCTGTGTTCGGGCGCGTTCTAGGGTTTGGGACGGACGCGCCGAGCACGTCGTCGAGGTCGATCTCCGTGCGCGCAAGCTCAATGGCGGCGGAGAAGTCGAAGAACCGGTACCTGGGCGAGAAGAAGGGGTTCGTGGAGGAGATGCGGTTCGTGCAAGTAGTAGGTTAGTTGCGAGACGGGAAGCGCAGAGAAGGTGAATTTTTGCTGCTACACCTGCGGGCACGGTACATTCTGTTGCTGGTACACCTGTGGGCGGCAGCAAAGAAGGTGAACTTGGAGAAGCACGTCGTCAAAATAGATTCTATGTTCATGTCCGTAACACGCCGATGCTGATGCACAGAGTTGGGTCTCACACACATTATGGTGCTTCAACAATGGTCAAACGCTGCAATCCATGGTGAGCATCGAGCGCTCCGTCCATTACTGAGAACAAGCAGCTGGGCTGTATTCCTCCGTTGCTTATGCTCTGGCTCAGGTACGTACAATAACTACCATTCAGATGGTCTTCGTAAAGTGGATTCTTCTCTACATTCTTGAAGCCTAAAATGTGTGATTGTTGAAACAAGTGTTGATTGAGATTCCCTATGTGTTGATTCAAGGAGTCGTGTATTCGCTCATCACATACGCAATGCTGAACTTCAAGTGGACAACCGCGAAATTCTTTTGGTACCTCTGCATCACCTGCACCAGTCTAACAACGGGATGATGATGGTGGCCATCACTCCGAACTTGATCCTGGCAACGATCTCCTGCATATTCTTCTATATAATCTTCAATCTGTACTCCGGCTTCTTGATCCGGCCTCGTCCTATAAGTTCCTCTTACCAGCTTAAATTTGCCGCTCATATTCCAGTAAGTCTTGATTTACCTCGGTTGTGTTTTTATTGTATGACAATACATCCTAGGATGGTGGTACTATTGGTTCAATCCGGTGGCTTGGTTAGTATACGGACTGATCGCCTCTCAGTTCGTTGACATAGGGTCAGACATTACTGTCGTTGGTGGTATACTCATGTGAAGCCTCATCATCATCTTTGATGACCGGCTCTTTAACATCGCCCTTGGCCGCCATTGCCAACGCATGATTGCATGTGGACCTCAACGTGCTTCGAGCTTCCTTTGCTTCATCAGTAAATCTCATCAGCCTTTGCTGTAAGATATGGAACTTTCTTCATTTGTAGTCCAGAACTTTGCTTGAGAAGGTGACACCAACCCATGACTTATGGTGTTTGAATGGCAGTATTTGTCGTATGGATGCAGAGGTCAGGCTAGCTCTCGGAAGAGACATCCGTAGTGCTGAGTCAAGTGGCATTTTGTATGCTTATACCTTGCTTCCTTATGACGAAGGTACAGTGTATCTCGTTTCACCATTTTTGAGTTGATATGCAAACCGCATTGTCTATGG
Source organism: Bryoerythrophyllum caledonicum (assembly GCA_963971425.1). Classification (NCBI taxonomy): domain Eukaryota; kingdom Viridiplantae; phylum Streptophyta; class Bryopsida; order Pottiales; family Pottiaceae; genus Bryoerythrophyllum; species Bryoerythrophyllum caledonicum. Next base: position 36,520,951 of record OZ020514.1, on the reverse strand, counting down.
TGTTGCAGTTGTAGACATCATCCACTGCATGGAGCTGTTGATGAGATCATGAAGCAATGCACTAGCATGGTTTGGGAGGCAAATAATTAAATCAACTTGCTCTAGATTCTTAATTAGTCGATACGTGTGTAGCAACGTCACAATATTGTTTACTCGGTATCTAGATAATGCATAGGTGGATGTTTCCACGACGGTGTGACTTCCAAGTGCTACTGCCGAGGTCAATTGTGCTTCTAATTATAGGTTGCAGTGACACTTGCGTCGCATCCTGTAGCAAGTTTGCTCTTTCTTCCACTTGTTGCCATTGCTCGGGTGGGTACCTACTAGAGGCGATCGAGATGACTCATCTAAGAGTGATGCGTTCCCAATATTAAGGGGTAGAGTGTAGGGATAGTGATATGTACGCCTGGAATATCTATTGGAATGTAATTTTATTGTTATCAAATTTAGCATGGCCAAAATTAGCTTACACATACGAGCGGATTTACCTCGTATGGTCATTAACAGTGTTTTCTGTACTACAACACATAGATACTCGTTGGGGCACTTCTTGGAAAGGCAGCTTGTCGATAGATTTATGGTGGATCTTCCGGAATTTTGCTCCCAACTTCCGAAGCTACAGTGTCGACAAGTTCAGCTCCTACCACTTCCTCAGAGAAAGAATCTGGTGTTATAACTCAGGTGGAGAAGCCTCTTAGTACCATCAACTTTTCCAAGACAAGAGTGAGTATGAGAGGGCTGGTTTGTAAAGAGCCCTTTTTATTTATTGATATGCATACAAATATATGGGCGTGTAGTGAGGATGGCAAATGTACATCGTTCCACAATTAATATCTATGGATTTCTAGTTTTTGAGCTTCATAGTATGTACATACAAATCGCATGAATTCATAGATGACAATGTCCTTGAATGTACAAATATTGAAGACCTCAAAATCTATGTAATTGATGATTTTTGAAACAATTGGGTGCCAATTACAAGTACTGAAGCAGTGCTGCCAAAGTATAAAGATTGTACTGCACCTATACATGATTGCTATACTTCGGCAGTATTGTAGCAGTACTTGTAGTTGGAACCTCTAACATATTCTAGCAATATGTTTTGCTATACTGCGAAAGTATTGAGATTGTACAGCACCTGTACATGATTGCTATACTTCCGCAGTACTGTAGCAATACTTGTGGTTGGAACCTCTAACATACTGCAGCAATATGTTTTGCTATACTACAAAAGTATAGATATTGTACTGCACCTATACATGATTGCTACACTTCGGCAGTACTGTAGCAGTACTTGTGGTTGGAACCTCTAACATATTGCAGCAATATGTTTTGTTATACCGCGAAAGTATAGAGATTGTACTGCACCTGTACATGATTGCTACACTTCGGTAGTATTGTAGTAGTACTTGTGATTGGAACCTCTAGCATACTGCAGCAATTTGTTTTGCTATACCGCGTTGATACAGTAATCATTATTTAGACAGTACTGCATCCTGACTGAGCAAAGTCTTAAGGCTTTGTACTGAATCAAATACTCTTGCAGTACGCTGTGCAGAGAGGGATTACGTAGTACACCCGTAGTACTGCAACAATGCTTACCTATGCAATTTTTGCTAGCAAAGTTGCGAAAGTACTACAGCGCTACTTTTGGAAAAGCCATGTTTTTTCCAGATATTCCACCACAAAGTTGCTCGTGAACTTATCAATAAGTTTCATCCATTCTACTAAGCACACTTGAGATTTGGCAACAACGTGCCAACACTCCAACATGGCTCAAAAAACACCTCAAATACAAAGTTTTGAAGTTCTAAATGTAGCCAAAACATTAGAAATATACTCACATCTTAGTGCTTGTCATTCTTAAGTAAGAAACAAGTGAAACCCACTTGTAAACATATAAACAGTCAAGTCAATGCCACTCTTAAAGAATGATCACATAATAACAATGAAGCTAATATAGTGCACGCATGCATGCACTCCCTCACTTCATCATGTGGAAGACTCAAGTTGAGAAAGATGAGTCTCCTTTAATTACACGTGGAGGTCATTTGAACTCTAAGTTCCAAATGAGGTGTCAAAAGACACTACCAATGCCCTAAAAGTCAAAAGATTCTAGTGCAAATACTAATTTCCAACTAGAGCTAACATCTAGGTCTTCCCATGGACGCTTAACCTCCTAGTTGGTTTATAAAACTTTAACCCAACCTCTACAAACCGTCCAACTTGCTGAACCTCACAAAAAAAATTGTCATTGATGCAGAGTGGCTATTGAGAAACAAACTGCCAATAATACTTTGGAAAGTAGATGAAAACGATCGACCAACTTTGTTGGTCAAAAGTCCAAAGTTGGTCCCTTTCAAGCCAATATGGAGAAGCAAGATGCCTAATCCAACAGGAAACCAAGAGGCTGCTAGAGAGAAGGCAAGGAAAGCATTAGATAATGAAAACTTCATGAAGTTGGGCTCCAATAGTTTGCCAACTATTGGACAACAAGAATGTCAAAGCGCGCTGGATTTGAAGTTGTATTTGGCCCATACCTAGAGTACTGGAAAGGCAACATTATCAAGCTCAAGAAGGCACTTCTAGAAATACTGCCAAAACTAGTGGAAGGATTCTAGCCACAACATGATTGCAGATCTCTATATAGTAGAGTTTCCCACCCTTGCAAGCACGTTCTACCAACTACAGATGTTACTCTAGAAGATGAGGCACTAAAATCTTCTTGTGGGCCAAGAAATGAAGCGCTTTTGTTTAGCTTTAATTCTTGGAATGACATTCAAAAGGATTCTTGGATTTTAATGAGACCATGGGAACCAAGGATCTATCCGGTTTGGCAAGAAAGAACAGCTTGCGATGTGTGTAGAGAGGAAGGAAATGAAAACCACAAGAATTTTTTCATACAACAATGGAACAAAAAAATTCAGAGAAAAATGTGAAGAAGTACATGAATTGCTAGGATGTTCAATGGGTTGTGGAGAAGAAGAGACTTGTTTAGATATCGATCAATTGTTTATTATTTGCAATTTGGTCAAAAATTACAAATCCACAGACAAGGACCATCCCCCAAGCAAGTAAGGGGGGTGCAATAGAAAACTTTATCATAGTGAACAAGGTTGATCCATGAGGCTATGTCATTGAACTACCTATTGACATCTCTCATGCTACACAATATGACTAATATACAGTTGACGACTATAAAGCCAAAATGTCAAAATCATCTTTTTTCCAAAAATTATAGCTTAAAGGAATAAAAAAACTTGAAAAGTAGTTAGTGATATTAAAAGTTAAGTAAAAATTTGAAAATAAATAAAAAGATTAAAATATCTTAAAGAAACTAGTAGATAGTGTGAAACTAATAAGGAAAAGACTTAAAGAATAGTCACACCTTTTAATTAGTTGAAAGGATTTAAGCAAAACTTGTAAGGTTCGAAGGAAAAGGGAAAAATCTTTTAAGAAAGAGTTGTGGCTCTTCATAGTTTTGGCATATGAGAATAGAAATTCATTTAGAATTCACCACATCTTTGAATGAGAGAATTTGTGTCTTAGCTTTGTTGGAATCTAGTATTTGTAAGATTAAATGCTTCTAAGTAATCTAAGCTTGAGTGGAAAGTTAGACTTACCTCTAGAATATTTGTCTTGCATTGTAATTGTTTTTACCACATGAAGAAGATCATATGTGTCCTAGGTTGCAACTAGCTTGTAATGGAATTCTTGCGGTGTTTGTAAGAACATTTGGTGATTAATATATATTGTATTGATTAAATTGTTTTTTATGTAAATAGTTAAGAAACTACATGCATGGGATTTGTATAAAGTCATTCTTAGCATTGAAGAAAGTGGAAAGTCCTAAAAATCAAAATTGCATAAATTGGTGAATCAATTTAGGAATTACTGTTGTACTTATTGAACAAGTTCAATAAGTATAACATGAATTCTTTAATTCCAATACATGAATTCTTTAATTCTATTCAATTATAGGAATTATTGTTGTACTTATTGAATAAGTGTATTTATAAATTATAGGACAATAAGTGTATTTATAAATTAAATTTACTAATGATTAAGTAGTTTTATAGAATTAGTTGAATAGAACTAAAGAATTCATGTATTGAAAATTAGTTGATTAAATTCATTGAATTGATTGCATTAAAGAAAGTAGAGTTATTATAAGGAGCATTTGCAATTATTTTGAGACTGATTAGTTTTGTCAAATAGTGAATTTAATTCAAATCAATTAGCTTGTTGAAAAATAATTTGTTAGAAAGCAATATTCAAAGAAAGAAACTATTAATTCAATCATATCTCATGTGATTGTTTAAGTATAACTTGGATGATTAAAAGACCAAATGGAGTTTAGAGTTATTAGTGGATAGATGTGATTAAGACGGATTGTAAATTGACATAAATTTGTGTGTTATAAAACAATCAATTAATTAATGAACAAAGCAATGAATAAAGAAAATGGACACGTATCCATTTGTTAAGCATGGAATAGATAGATGCTTGGACACACACACAACTATGACAAAGAGCAAGGCTCATGTAAAAATTACTCTTAAATTTGGGTGAATGTTGAGTGCTCCAAATACCTTAAGAGTGTAAGTTGTTTACCTTGAAAACCTCTAAAACACATGCATACAGCTTAAGTTATGCAATAGAAGACACCTTTTATGAAATAGTAAGTGAAAACCTGCCTTAAACTAGACACTAGACCATCCGGGGAGCAAATTTGGAAGAAGAATAAATCTTAGGTGATTCTTTGGTGTTTTGCTGATAAAGAATTTACAATATACAACAACAAGTACATCCGTTGCATTCTTTCTTAGAGTGGTAATATCAAGAGATATTGAGGGGGTCTAATATCAAGAGATCTCCTCCTTTGTTTCATATGATCTTGGACTCCCTACTTCACTACTTCGGTAGCTTTGCAATATTTAGTTTGCACATGACTTAAGTCTATATCTAATTCGGGCTCAAGACGATACTGTCTTCTCGGTAGAGGAAGATGTAATGCTCTCATCAAGACATCTCTAGATGGATGCCACAACTTTTCTTCACCTATACTGTTTGGTGTGTGTTAAAGTATATCTAGTTTAAAAGAACAAGATGCAATGTTGTGCATAGAAAGGGAATATGTGTACCATTGTTGTCGTAGTCTAGTAGTTTGTAATTCTCAAAGTTATCCAAAATTATCCTTAAGCAAGCCTACCTAACTAGATCGTTTCCAGGGATTTCTATCGTGTGTCAAACTCTCTAAATCTAAAGACAACTCACACTTAATACCTCAGCACATCTCAAAGGATGGCTTCCTCTGTACCTTAGTGACCGGTAACAAGTAACCACAAGTGTTCAGTTTTGACTTTGTTGTGGGTCAGAGTAGTTTTCAGGTAAGTTCTTACAGTGCCTGGAAGGTCACTGCCCTCCGTTCTCACAGTCCAGAGGCCACAATATCCACACTTTAACTTTTACACCTTGAAAGAGTTTAAAGGTTGCAACTAGTTTACCGGCCTTCTCAATCTACCGGAAAATAGTCCCCGTAAACCGATCACGCAAAGTCGGGTTCTTACTAAAACCACACCCAATGAATCAAACAAAGAAGATACGAGTTACACAACAGTCTAATGCTAAGCAAATCACATAAGCAAGACAACCTTCCACGGGGATCAAGAGACCTCATCCATTGTAAGGGTAGAAACCCCAAAATACTCCGGACTCAAGCTTAGCCAAAATCTCTCTCGTTGTATGAAGAGGAGGGATTTCACCCCTCCTCCCCAGCAATCAAAACACTTTCCACTTATAAGCCTAATTTTTGTTTCCATTTAATTTTTGGATAAATTGTTGAATTTTAGTACACTAATTAGATGTTAGCCACAATAGGCAGTTAATAGTGTTAAAAACCCCGAATACTTGATCAAATTAGTGGAAGGAGGTTCGGGTTATTATGGATGACCTAGGTGCGAGGAGAAAAGATACATGGATTTATGAGGCCCTTCAGTGGTATTTTAGTACTTATTTAGGTGGTTGTTCACCAAAGTTGGTTTGAACATGTAGCGATTAATAGTAGAAAGATGACCAAATTTTAGAAGATAAAATAGAATAAACACTATAATCGTTATATTGGGAGATTAGCGACTCCCAAATTAACACATGTAGATCATAAGAGCTAAAGTGCACATCTAAAGTCTATAATATGGAGGGATATGAGTTTCCATTAAATTGGGAGGTAATGTTTACTACAAAAATCCCTAAAAACATAAGTACTACAGATAACATTACAAATCTAACTATAATATTGAAAAGAAAAACACATTAGTCGACACTTCTTTTATACCACTTGTGCATTGTGCTCATTGAATATGAATATCTAAATATTCACACTCGATCCTATTAACCTGGAGTAACCCCATGCTTCAAGTTATCTAAAAGTGAGCTGAATGACGGACAAATATCCACTTGTAACGAATTAGCTAAACACATTCTGATGAGCCTTTTTTTTATTTAATAGAATTTCAGTTTAACTTGTGGAATACACATTGGCTAAAAAAATATGTAACGAGTATCAAATGATGGTGTACAGAAGTGGAAAAAAAGTTGCACATACAATAGCTCTCTTTGAACTAAAGTGTCCCCATCACTTAGAGGTGCAATATACTCAAAAAAACAATTCCACACACTTTAGCTCTACTTGACCTAAAGTGCGCACCATTACTAAGTGCAGTGAACTAAACAAGAAGATATGTTCACAATTTAGCTCTAGTGGAGCTAAAGTGTGAACCAGCATTTACTTTCTATCATTCACCATGAAGGCAATTACTTGGATTATTGGTTTCAAGATTAGAAGCAATTTACCACATTGTTATTTAAAAAAGAAAATAAAACATACTGCACATTATCATCGATACGCAAAAACATTGGAGAGAATATTTCATAGCAATCATTGGCATCACATGTAGTCATACAAAGTGTAATCAAATACAAATATCATCTATAATCTTAGCACCAAGAGATCTAACCATACTACATAAAGTATTAAGCATTAGAATCCAAAATCTAGGAAAAGGAAAGTCCATTGATCTAAGTCCACTATGACTCGGACCTGGCAAGTGCTTCCAAGGAGGCCTTGATATTCGCTACTTGCCCCTTCGGAATTTTTGTAGTTGAATCTTGCACATGACCTCCATCCCTCTTTGAAGACCTAGGTTTCCATGTTGTCAAGATTGAATCGGTACTCTCCCACGTTATGGCTATCCCCTTCTCAACTGTCCAGCAAAGGTTGCAATTTGTATTCCAATCTTTATAGAACTTCAGAACATCCCGATTGCGCGATATAGGGCTGTAGAATTGGATACGCACGGTGTTTGGCATATTCGGGTTAGAATTAGGATCTCAAACTGCTTGAGCAATCCAAAATGGGCGCTCGTCCCCATTACAAGGCCGCAATGCAACAAAATAGCCAGCAAAAAGATCATGACCAACTCTAAAAGAAGGAGGTGGACGATCGCATCTCTGGCCAACAAAATGCTCATCTTTACGCTACTCCTCGCGAACTTCACCCTCCGCTGAGAACTCATCTTCAATGGCATGGGAAATTCGCGTCGTTAGCGAAAAGCCGGCTTTCAATGATATCGACGTATCCATTGGAAGTGTCAGAGCATCTCTAACATCGCGCTAATAATACGATAGCGGCTCAAAACGCGATCGGGCTTCAACAGACTCCCGCAATGATTGCTCCCGGTGATCGATGAATCCTCAAAGTCCCTTCACCACCTCATGGAGATGCCGCATCGTAGAAGGCTTCAATGCATCAGGTTCTCCGCGAGGCCATAAAGACCTTCCTTCAGAATCCTCCTTCCACAATTTGATTCCACAATTTGATGACCCTGCAAAGCTTCATCACCGTCCGCAATCATATCCCCAATGAACTTCTTAAAGTCAGGAACCTCTTGGATGAGATGCGGGATTGTGGGAACACTCTCATTTTTCATGAACGACCTCATGAGCAAAGGAATGGTTGGAAAATTCTCCTTCCTCAATGTCATACTCCAACGTCCAAATAATGCATCTATATCATCATGTGTATGACCAACTAGCATAAAATTAACATATACCTCGCGAAAAATGCGTTTTGCCACAAGAAGAGACCAAAAACAGAAAACAAATCTATTTTTGTTATCACCAACAGCATTGTCCATTTGTACGTTCAATATTGGAGGCAAAGGCCTCCCTGGAATTGGGACATCTGGAATTGGCCCTAATGGATCCAAACACATATCTGCACCCCGTAATACCGCCGCGTACAATGGATGAGAACTAGATTCAGGAAAGAGTTGGCGGGAAGATGACTTCGGAGGCGCCTCCAGGTCACGCAATAGTTTTGCGAACGACCCGACCGTGTAATTGGCATCATGGGAGTATAAATCAAGGCCGTAATGGGCGTAACGTTGGTCCACATGACCATGGGCAAGCATGCCTGTGACTGCAAGTGGCAACTTCATAAGCCCATCTAAGTGCTTTGTTTTATGTGAAAAAACTGGGGAGGCGGTCTTTGAATGATTCATCTTATCATGCATGATGGTTAGAACCTCCTGGGGCGACGACTTTGATCGAAATCGGTTCAGATACTACAAGTCTCGATGTGCAAAAGCAGAATCGATGTGAACCTGCATCTTCTTTTGCCATAGCAGTGATGCTTGTGTTTCAGGTTGAGTAAGCTTCTTCTGATCGTGGTATTTGTCACATGTAGAACAACGGGCAAAGTTGTCTCCACCTTTCTTGGCATAGTACTTAGGGAAGCTCACTCGCCGAATCTTACTCAAGCTTGAGGTTGAGATTGGCGGCAATCCACAATCAGTGAGATGATCATCAATAGCATTATCTGATCCTTCCACTTAAAACTTGCAGGAAGGACCTTTGACACAACCTTTTCGCCAGAAGGGAGAACACGAGACTTGTGAGGCATGTGGTCCGCATGTCTATCGAGGATGGCTCCAAGAGCGGTAGTAGCCACAACCGTATGACCTCTAGGCTTACGCAAACCAGTATTCCCATGGTGTTGAGCCGCATGACCAGCGGCAGCGTCCTTTGCATTCCGATAGAAAGTACTTGAACTCACACCCATGATTTTCATCCAAGCATAGGCACAAACGTCCACACCCTCTAGGGTCACAACCTTCTTATCCACAGAGTTTCTATGAAATTGTCGATGAACGTCGAGTTTGATATGATTTCTAAACTGCACAATGGTCTCACTGTACAAGCGTGTCCGAAGGGCTTTTATTTTATCTCTAGGATAGTGTTGAACACAGTTTTGAAAGCAACAACTATTTAAAGCAACTGCGTTAATGGAATGAGGGGCCATGAGGAATTCAGCATTCCTGGACACTGTTGGACGAGTATTCCTTGAGGAATTGTCGTATTAACGGGAGCTCCCACCTAGAGGTCTGTTACGCTCAACCAACCAGACATTGTAAACGTCCCTAAGGCAATGATGGAAGAGACTCACACCGTTTGAGAAGACTTGTTGAATTGGCCAGGACTTAAACGAGTACCTCCATTCATCAGGAGCTTCCTTCTGAATAAAAGTACTTGACACCTATACTACAACATTAGAATCCCCAAGAGGAACAGAGGAACCTAGAATTGCACTGGACCGGACATTGCGAACCAACCCCTCCGCAATGCGAACACCCGAACCATTGTGAAGCGAAACAGTCATCCCGACCCAGAGACGGCGCGGAATAACATCAAGTTCAGGAAGGTCTGGGTTCACCGGAGCGTCAACATGATCATCGTCGCCCTCCGAAGATGACATCCTGCATTCCAATGAGATAAATATAAAATAATCCTGCCAAATCTAATTGGGTGAATACCTTGTAGGAATAGACATCAATGAAGAAGCATAGGAAGTGGGAAATTAAGCTCGAATCGAGGTAAGGTCTCGCTCTTTAAAAGAACTTCCAATCAACTGAATTGACAATGTAATATAGGAAAATTTAGCTCGACTCGAGGTAAACACATATAGTATTATATGACAAGAACCCAATTTCATGTGATTAGTTTTGATCCGAAAATGAAATTATCTCACCCTTGACAATGACATTTTAGCCCGACCCGACCTGAAATGTTGACTACTAGACGGTATGACAATTTATCTCGAGTCGAGGTAAACAAATATAGAAAATAAGGTATGACAGTTTAGCTCGAGTCGAGCTAAACTGTATTACCTAATATCCGATGACAGTTTAGCTCGACTCGAGCTAAACTGTCATTCCATATTATTATCGACAGCTTAGCTCGAGTCGATCTAAACTATCATCGGATATTAGGTAATATAGTTTAGCTCGACTCGAGCTAAACTGCCCTTCCGTGATTCTCGGCGTCGTTTTCGGAATTCATATCGGAAAACTCTTCAGCCAATGAATCTGTCTCTTTGTATTCTACAATCCAAATCTCTGCGTTAGCTTTCAAGATACTCGTAGTGATGCTTCAAAATCATAGAAGCAACTGGAACTAGCGCAATAACCCTAAACACTGTCACATCCTAATTGCTAGAGTGCACAGAGAATGCAAGAAGTATACATTGTGTACCTTATGAAGAAGACAACCGGTGCATTGTTGGCTCGGGCAAGCGCCTTGCTCAACCGTGCACAACCTATAGATGTTGCCTTCCTCAACCTCCGACAGTTGTACTACCTCCAAGCCTCTCCACAACAACCTTGCACAACAACCAAAGTGAGAAGGAAAAAATGATGAAAGTTTTTGAAGATCGGCGAGGTCACTGACGGACACACGACCGTTTCAGAATTGGCGGGAAGAAACTTCAGATTTGGCGGGAGGAAACTTTTCCACTGCCCCTGAAAAACTGCAATTTCAAAATCTCAGCGGGAAACTGAATCAACTATTTCTCGGTTGACTAAAATAAGGAAGACTACCTACCTCGAATATACTCGCACATGCAAATAATATACACGGTTTTACTGTAACGCTAAGGGTTAGGTTTAGGATTTAGGGTTTAGGGTTTCTGGTTGGGTTTAGGGTTTAGGATTTAGGGTTTGGAATTTCGGTTCAGGTTTAGGGTTCAGGGTTCAGGGTCCTTGATTTAGGTGGAATCTTCTTATGTCATTTCATTTCAATTTAATAATACTTTGAAGATTCATGATACTTACAATTCAACTAAGGTATAGGGAACTGTAGAGAAGATATTGAGATGATTAGAAAGAATTTATATTACAATCCAAATAGGACTTATCTATGATGTTGAAAGCGAAGACCTTAACAAACGAGTAGCATTTAAAAAAACAAAAAAACATATTACATGTGCACGTGTATTTTGAGCAAAAAAGTATGTATTAAAACATGCTTTGGACATCATTTCTTCGGGTTCAAAAAATGTGCATAATTATACTATGTTGTAATCAAATTAGTATGTTCATTCCTTTGCAAGAATACCAAGTGTCCCCATGGTCTGGATTTGGAATTGAAATTGGTTACTATTCATTTAGAGGTACTCAAAGGCTTGAAATGTGCGTAAACTAATAGTTTGATTAAAATATCTTATTCTTGAGTTCACATTGTATTATCATGAGTTTAGGGTTTGGCAATCTAAGCATGACATGAAAGATGGAAGAATTCTTGACCATACACAATGTATTTCATGTTTTGACGTGATATTAAAGACTTTGTCATTTGTAAAACATAGAGAGTGGAACAATATTAAAAGATTTAAACAAAATACGGAGAGACCTCCTCATGACAAAAAACGGATATTTAACTAAATATGGACAAATCGATCAATTATGGACCAAAAAATAACTTAGACTCGGGTTTCATTTCCTATATCATAAAAAAAAACAAGAAAATATGGGCTAAATCTTAAACATATACATTCGAAATTGCGTGCCACCAAACATTGTCCCATACAAAACTATAATAACTATCTCATATCATAATAAAGTCTCTTCAAAACCACTAGAATTCTTAACTTTAACCGTTGGCTGTCAATCCACAAAATCTAAAGATTCTCCAAAAACCTGCAGATTCTCCGTAGACCCTAAATACTCTCCCAGACCCTAAATATTCTCCCAGACCCTAAATATTCCCCTTGAATCCTAAAGAATCTCCATATGCCCTAAGGATTCTCGAAGACAGAATTAAAGGTCGGGGGCTAGCCGACAAAGAAAGAAGAGGAATCAGAATCACCGAATATTTTTATAGAAGAAATCTCATGATTAAAAAAGGTGAGTAAAAAAACTCCAATGATCAAACAAATTATTCAAAAAATGGGATGAAAAATAAGGTGATAATTTGGAAATTAAACCAAAAATATGAAGCAATGAGAGGTGGTCAACATGAAAACGAAGTACGTGGTTTGTCCTACGAGTCCAGACGTCGGCCGGCAGCCGACGGACAACAGAGACTTTAGAGGACAACAAACAAAGAAGGCTCCCGGAAGGCAGCTCGCAAAAATAGTAGCAGATGGCATATTGATCTCCTGAACAATTAGATGCCCAATTCAACTATTTCTGGACTATGAGGTGAATTCTGGACTAAGGACTAAAAGAAAGATCCGGAGATGTGCCTCATAAATGAGAGTGAAGCGTAAAAGCCGAGGAGTTTCGAGTACTTTTCAAGCATTAAATGCATCACCAATGACACTTATGAAGGAAGAAATGGCTAGAGCGACCAAATTTGAATTTAGACAATACGTGAGTCCGGAACATGCAGCCGGATATCTCCGGGTGAAAATCAAAGTGGAAACCAGAAGAAGAACCGAGTCCTGAAGACAGAAATTAATGGACATACTGTACATCACAAATGTGTGGTTGGGAAACATGTGGTAGGAAAAAATGGGACAGAGATGCGGACAGAAATTACTCGCAATTGATAGAACATGCAACCGGATATCTCCGGATGAAATCAGAGTAAGAGTCCAGTACTAAACTGTTTCATTATAAGAAAGTGTCATACAAAATATGAAGGGTAGCCGTTGATAAGAGGCGCGTGTAATCTACAGAGAATCGAATCAACTATTCTAATTTTAGTGCTTTACAGATGCCCTCTACCCGTCCTGTATGGTGTCTCCCATATGTTAGATAATGAACTATAGCCTTTCTAGGATTCTTGAATGGATCTAGATCTGCAACAACAACAGATTTAGGCCACAAATAATGCCTTGTTCTAGGATTAAATGAGGCCTTCTTAAAGATGTGGAGAAACCTAACATAGCTGGGCCTTCGAGTCTGCTTGCTGGCATAGCAAAAAAGAATATCTGATAAGATGTCTGGGGGCAATAACACTTGGGCCGCCTCCATGAGCCTCTCTGGACGCATAGGAGACCAGATCCCGACATTGAAATACCGCAGTAGTATTCGAATAACATCTGCGGTGTCATCAAAGGAAGGCAGCTGCGCGGATCGGGACTTGGCCGAGTCAAGGACCTCGTCCGAGCAGAGAGGACCACGGAGAGATATGATTATGACCTGCGAAGTAGATGGCACGACCATAGAATTAGAAATTGAACATTGAAAAGACGAGAAAATATGGTAGGAGGAACTGAAGTCACATCCTGGACCGGAGATCTCCGGGTGCCCCTCCCAGACCAACGTTCTGTAGTGGAAATGGTCAGGAGAATACTCAATAGAGTTCATAGATATTAAGGGTGAAGTTTGGGGGCGAGACACCAACAATAACAAATAAAATGAAGGACCTCAACAAATAACGTTTCTGACAAGAACATTTGTCTTCAAAATTGAAAGGTCAAAATCCGACAGACATTCATGACGAAACATTTACAAAGCATAGAGTTAATACTATCCAGTATATTTCATTGTTCTAAGGCGCCGAAATTATGCCCATCACCACGGAGCGAGCCTGAGTGGAATTTTTGTCTACTGGATCACTGGCAAACTTCAATTGATTCCGTCTAACAAAGTCGGGAACATCCTCATTTGACGCTAGTAGTCCGGAGAGCCATGGGAGAAACATGGTGGTCTACCAGGCTTCACCCGTATTCCCAGTCCATGATGGCGGATGAACTGCGCTGAAGGGATCGTTAAGGATGTTCTTTAGTGGGGTATCGTCCACAAGCAAGACATCCTTAGGAGATGTGGGCGACGCTTTGCTATTATAAACTGTCAGGTCCTTTAGGAAAATTGGCTTCTTTGGCTGAGATGGAAGCATATATGATGTTTTTGTGCAATCGGCCTGTGTCAGGATTCTGGCGCCTTCCGGAATGGTAGCACCTTTCTTGCGCAACTCCTTGATGATATCCACAATATTCTTTTCCAGTACATTGCTCCAGAATGAGACAGTAGCCTTCTCTCCCACGAAGTTCAGGATTTCAGTGGAACCCGGCCTTACTTTGATGTCTCTCGGTTGTCCCTGTTTAAATTCCCCCCTGTGCACAAGAACTCCATTTAAGTCAAACACGACATGATAAACCCGTTGTTGTGTTACCTGATCCTCGATTGGAGGCTCTCGGACGATCGTCGTAAACTTCTTCAGACCTGAACCCAAAATACGAGTACGTCGGCTGAGATGAGGAACTTGTACAGCTTAGAGAAATTGCAAAGATACATATAAAAGTGTTCCGCACTCAGAACCCAGAAATGCTGGATGAAAGAATGAGCACTATATAGATGATGGCACGTAAGCATGAATGTCCATATTAGGCACCTGGGACAGTAGGTGTAGTATCCCTAGAAGTCTGAGCTACACCAGCGACTTCAGCAGTCTGTGCGAGGCTTCTGCCACCGACATCCTTCGACTGTGTTGATCCAGCCGACACCTGAATACCAGTAATGTAGTGGTAAGAACACGGTCTGCAGAGAGTGCACTGTCTTGAGAACAATCAAGAAGGTTTGATGGACAAGTAACTGTTCACCTTATCTTTCTGGGCCCTTGTCCGAACTGTAGGCGGAGGAGGAGGAACTTTCGGCACAGGATTCTTCGCGATTGCCTTCTTCTTATCTTTTTGAGCCAGCTGCCCGTGGCTCCGTGGAGGGCTGCGCGGAGGGCTCATAACCTGTAATTCACGCAATGTTTGTTGCGCCGATGCCTCATCCATCGTGTGATCAGTGTCACGCAAAGTCAGGTCCTCGGCAGTCTTCGACACAACCTCCACTTCAGGACGCGTCGTGAAAGGGTTGTCCAGCGGGAGATCTCCGGGTGCTCTGTGGGTGTGGTCGAACTCCAGGCGATCGGACATTGCCGTGTCATCGTCCAGATCTGGCGGAGGAGAACGTTGCCTATCGGAATGCGAACTGGTTTCCATTTGAGAGGGACGCCGTCTACCGTCCAGAGTAGAGTCGCTTGTTGAACTAGGCGAGGCACGCCTGACAGCAAGATGTGGTTCATCATCGTTTACCTGCAATGGGTAGATTGGGGTGCCTACACCGATGATCCGAGCGGCTGTAGCCAAGGAATCCAGTCTAAAATTGGGAACCGCTGATGAACTTGGTTCATTCCGCACATCAACATCAAGCATCGTGGCATCAGTCGTCTGCGTCACATTGACGAAGTCAGTGTGGAATACATTAAGACGCAATACGAAATAAAACGGTATCATACACCCGGAGATCTCCGGTTCAAAGTTGTCCGAGTCTACTGGGGGAACTAAAAATAAACATGGCAATGATAAAGACGAGTCCAAAAGAATGGAGGGCATCCGAATGGAATAAACATCCGGAGATCTCCGGGTCGGGTAGTATCCGTAGGCGTTATACCTCGCCGGTGTAATTCATCCTCGACATAGCCCGTGTTTGAACACCAGCGCCTTGGGTCGACCCAGTGATGTCAGTCTCCAGTAACTCCTCAGGATCGGCGTCGGTAACGTCAGCTAAGATATTCAAGTGGAATTTGAATATTTGTTCTGCGCAGGATTCGGCATTTACTTTGGCATCTTCGCTGTTCACAATCTCGAGGACCCGCGCGTCGTGAGTCTGCAAACCAAAAAAAAATTAGGACGGCGATATCCAATTCATATAACTGTATGCGGACCGGAAATCTTAGACATTGGATTGCTTGGGAAGGATGTCTTGCTTACCAAGCCGAGGTATGTAATATGTGGTCCTCCATGAACATTGACGACCACCATACCCTCTCTGATGTATCCCGTGAACAACGAATCCATGACCGAGATCCTCAGCTGTGGGACACCGGTTTGCTTCCAGCGCTGGATGGTTTCTTTATGTTGAGCGGCTGAAAAGAAGGCCGGCATTCTTTCGGGGTGGCCTTTGAAGAGCCTCTTGAATGACTGAGCAGGCGTCTCGCTTGAATCGTATTCATACAGGAATACGCAGTATACTGTCTCCTCGACCCCAATTACTGGAACCGGAAATCCATCACCAGGGTGGGGGAAGTAGTAGACGACATGCGTTGCCCACAATTTTACCTTGCCTCTGGACTCTCTCTGCCGAAGACTGATGTACCTCTTTAATTCAACGAATCCTGCGATGTCAGTGATAAGAACCGACGGTGATCTGATCCTCGTCCGCCCGTCATTCGTGTCCACTTTGAGATGGTCGAAAATGGTTCTGAAGTCAAACACATCTAGCACCTGTGCACGGCATATGTCGTCTTTAACGCTGTAAAGGAAAAAGAAGTAAAAGTGAGGGTCAGTGACGTTACGCCACTACTGAATGTCCGGCATGATAAGTACTTCGGCGATCTCGCCCCCTCTGTCAGGCATAACCCTGCAGGTGTATTTGGAGTCGAACAGGGACGTATCATTCGTGGGTGTGGCCTCGGCAGCATCTTCAATGATGTGTTGACTCCAAATGGACACGAGGAAGTCTGGAGTGGGGTCGGTATCCTTGTTTATCGCCTTCAGTCGACCCTCAAGCCAAGCTTTACCCTTGGCAGAGTGATTAGCGGCGTCGACCCAGGACTCGAGCTGGACCCTTCCAATATTCCTCTCTTCGGCAAATGCGTCCCACTGCTCCTTTGTGTATGGGACGAAGTCAGCAGACTTCGAGGGAAGGGGGTGCGACTTGTATTTAAGCATCAGTTCATTCTTCATTGCACGGACTCTCTTCTCTCTGTTCGCCGCGTTTTCGAGAGTCTCCGCCTGCCCTTTCATAGTACCTTGGTTTGCCGCTTTGGAGGACTTCACACAGACCTTCTTCTCGAGCACTAAATCCGCGAGGTAGTCTAGGTCTTCAGCGCGCATTTTGTAAAGAGGCTTGAAGTCGTTCTGCACCAGAGGTTTCCGCTTCAGCTTAGCTGGGTCCCCCGTCTTCCCGTTGGAGTCTGGTAAGTCTCCAGCGACGAACAGCCTATCGATTCGGATCCACTTCTGGACCACCGCATCATCCATCTCGAATAGAAGTGGGACCTTCGCGTCTTTGGGGTCTGTTTTATCGAGGTGTGTAAAAACCGTTGGCACCACTTGCCGTTGGAACGTCTGCAATGAAAATAGTTACAGGGTGTAAGCAGCCGGAGATCTCCGGATGATTGGTTTGGTTGCTGTGACGATAGAGCACAGCCACGGAATAAAAAATATTTTCAGGTTGAGAATGTATATTTACCGAGAATGCGTCAGATTGAGGACGACCATACAGTTGGGGGGCTGGTTTACCGAACTCAAACCACTTCACTCTGCACGTCTGCAGCTGCTTAGTGAAACTCTGCTCCTTCCGCAAACCCGTCAGATCTTGGTTAAGAGCGCGCGAGAGCTGTAGCAGGGTCATGTCTTTGGGGTCCGGTTTTGTCCAAACCGGGATGATAGAGAAGTGGGAGATCTCTTCAAGCGTCCACGTTGCTGGCAATTCGTGTGACAGAACCTTGTGCGCCGCCACAGTATGCTGACCTCCGATAATGTAAAAGTGTGTTGAGTCCCTGAGGCAGTCCTCCTTCGTCGGCTTGGTCGCGAAAAACTCTACCTTACTTCCTTCAGGTTTCTTCTTCAGTGGCAGGACTTGAATGTGAATCTCAGGTGCCGTGGCCTTCGAAGACGCGCAAACTGCGTTGATAATTCCTTCAAGCCGTTCTTTCTGGATGCCCCTGTATACTAATCCTCCAGGGGGGGCCCGGTGCAGCTTATCGAAATGAACGAGCTTCACGACATCCTTCTTCGTGTCAGGGTCTTCTACTGTCAAAGGCTTATTATTGTGTATGTAAACGTTTTTGAACGCGTCGTCGAGTACCTTACCAATTGCTTCCACTTCAGTCCGCTTCATTTTTGTGAGGTCAGCTTGTGTGAAGTTCAGGCACCTTTCGATCGCGAGGCCTGGCTCATCGGCCTTCGCTTTCTTCCCCTTCTCCGCCCGCGATGAAGATCCTGGGGTCGAAGTCTTCAAGGTGGTCTTGCGTTTTCTTGCCAAGGTCGATGCTGGTGTCAGAGACAGATTGGGAGTTGCGTCAGGAACGGGCATTCGGGACTTCTCTTGTGCTTCAGCCATCCACTTCCACTGCTCATTCACGTACTCCGGATACCACGTATCACCCGTTGGAGGGGCAAATAAAAAGTTCTCACTCTGGCAGGTCTCCACCATCTCATCCGAAATCTTAGATGATTCTAGGATCAAGCCGTATATATGTGGCTCGGTGGAGGAGTCCACGTTCTCTTGGACGATGACGAGACTGACCTCATCATCAAGACCCTGCAACTCGAGAACCTGGAGACCAATGTCGGGGTGACCCCGTTTGCCAATCCAAAGCTGAGGGACGAATTCCCAGGCACCGTCATGGGTTTTAATGAGCTTGATGCCCCACTGGGTTATGCTCTTTCGGCAATTGTATACGTAGCCGACATTGTGTATCCCTCTGTAGACAAACTCAGGGAGCCAATACTCTACAAATGCCCCAAGTTTACCGGGTCGACATTCAGTCGGAAGTGTAGTTGTCCACGAATCCCTGCAAGATGATTTTGAAAGAACAAGCAGGCAGTTTAGAATCGATGCAATTGTCTGGTCAATAACAAGAATCCGAAACAAAATCACCTAACAAGTTCCTAGATATTGAAACCATGAATCGTGCTTCCAAATCTGTATCACAGTGCCAGCAGGGGATAGTACCCGGAGATCTCCGGCTGATTTGGGGAAGTCGAGTGCATCCGACAAGGAACGAATCCTGGCTGCTCTGATGGGTCTATGTCTGACCTGAACCGGAGATCTCCGGTTAATGACCCCTCAACGCGAATTTCCACTGTTTTGATACGTCCGGAGATCTCCGGCTACTTTCGAGAATAACTAACTCCTGTATAGGGTTAACATATTCATCTGATTGCTACATCATCCGGAGATCTCCGGCTGATTACTGGAACTCCGTATTTTCAGCCGGAGATCTCCGGCAGAAGCACGTACGGCACTTCGAAGCACTAATCGGATCATATCAGGACTCGAATATTTACATTCATTTACAGAGAGGTTTGACGTATAACTCTTGAAGTTTGACATACTTAAATACCAAGTTACATAATTGAGAACATAAATATATGTATCAAATGAGCTCACACAATTCTGTTATAACTCGACCTTACACACTAGAAGAAGAATCCGCTAATGTTTCGATGGAACGCCAAATTTGAGGACTCTACATGGATTAAACTATATACATTGAATCGAACCAGACTCGGCAGACTCAGTGAGGAACAACACATTCAAACATTCATGGAATTCCAAAATCATTCGCATGTTCATGAATAGATATACAAATATGTTCACGGGACAACAAAAAACCAATCGACTATAGCCAAACAGACATCGGAATTCTAGTACGCATTTCTTGAGGTTTTTCAAAATCATTCAAGTGTTCGTCCACTCCGAAATAATAGAACTAATTCGGAACTCACTCAAAAAAGGAACCCCACCTGGTCGCCCGGACTGAGCATAAACAATTCAATTGTGTATACTTACCGGTTTCCATCCCACGCACTCTCATTCCACGTCCCTGCTGTAGTCGCCATTTCGCAATCTCCTCCAGTAACTGCTCTGGATTAAAGCGTATACACAACTCTGCAGTACATAAGCATTCAACAACTCAGAACGACAAACTATACAATCTCTCAAATGCCCTAGAATGTATGGTCCAGTTCTGACATACAGGAATTCGGTGGAACAAATTTCAACGCTGCATAAATTGCTCAATTCCGGCCCTTCGAAACTGAATGCACAGAAAACTAGAACCCTAAACCCTAAACCCTTCTATTTCGCTCAAACGATTATCAACATCAGTACTATTCGACTCTCTCAAACCCTAATGAAGCTTACCGAACCCTACACCTGCTCCAGTGACGATTCTATGAAGTCCAGCGCAAATTCAACTGAAATTTCACTGAAAGCCATTTTTGAGACTTTACATACCTCTTCACTTGCCGAATCGGCGCACCCGTACGTCGTGGTCGTTCGTGTTGACGCCACCCTCAACCGCAACGTCGTTCACTCTTGACTACTGAACCTAGGCGCTCTTCAAATTTCTTCCTAACGCATTCGCTCTCTTTCAATCCTACTCTCTGACCTTCATTCCATATCCAGTTAACAACCTCTCCACGGCATGCTCAATGTCCCTCACATAAATCAACACTCACCTCGCACACCAACGGCCTCTCACAGCGCATACAAAACTAACCTAATGCGTCGACGCCGACTCCGCAAACCAAGAAAGAAAACCCCTCCCGCCACTTCCGCTCACTACCTTCGACATTACGAAGACAAAAGCCAAAAAAATCAAGAAATGGTTCATTCTTGGAGTTCCCAAAACCCAAAGAGGACAAGCTGGACGGCTCAAGGGTGTGACGGCTCATGATGACAGTGGGTGAAGTTAAAAATCAGCTGAAATGACGTACATGTACAACGTGTCCATTTCACAATCATGACATTGTCAATGTCGTGAGCATGCGTGAGAAGACGTATTGATACCCGGTTTCATGGGTATTAGATATGACTATAATAGATACTCGGGTTCACCGGGTATTAGAGTAATAATTATACTTGAATTTAAAACGACATTAGTGGAAAAGCTGAATCTCCCTTTCCGTTACTCTCCCTCCCTTCTTTCCCTCACTTGTTTTTCTTATTTTTGTTCTACTCTCCCCTCCTTCTCCATCTCCATCTCTTTTTTAATCTTGATTCTAATATTTTTTAGACTCCCCGTGATTTCAATAATTACACATTCTTAAATTAACTTACTACTCTAAAAAAATCCCTTACTCTCCCCCTCTTACTCTTCCTCTCTCTTACTCTCCCTCCCCATCTCTTTTTTACATTTTATTTTATTTTTAGATTCTCCTTATTACATATTCTAAAAATATAAACCACTCTAAAAGTAAATCCCTCAAGTCTCTCTCTCTCTTACTCTCCCTCCCTTACTCTCCCTCCTACATGTTTATTTATTTATTTTAGTTTTACTCTCCCCTCCTTCTCAATCTCCATCCTTAGTTAATAATATTGAACTATTGTAATAGTATTTTTTAACTATCCTATTCTTTCCCTCACTTGTTTTTCTTATTTTTGTTTTACTCTCCCCTCCTTCTCCATCTCCATCTCTTTTTTAATCTTGATTCTAATATTTTTTAGACTCCTCGTGATTTCAATACTTACACATTCTATAATTAACTTACTACTCTAAAAGAATCCCTTACTCTCCCTATTTTACTCTTCCTCGCCCTTACTCTCCCTCCCCATCTCTTTTTTACATTTGATTTTCTTTTTAGATTCCCCTTATTACATATTCTAAAAATATAAACTACTCTAAAAATAAATCCCTCAAGTCTCTCTCTCTCTTACTCTCCTTTATGTCCCTTCTTTACTCTCCCTCCTACTTGTTTTTTACTTATTTTAGTTTTACTCTCCCCTCCTTCTCCATCTCCAGCTCTATTTTACTTTTGAATTTTTAAATTTTTGGATTTCTCCTTATTTCAATAAATTCACATTCTAAAAATAATGAACTACTCTTTAAAACAATCCGGCACTCTTCCTCGCCTACTCTCCCTAGTATCCCTTACTTTCCCTATCCCTTACTCTCCCTCCCTTACTCTCCCTATCCCTTACTCTCCCTCTCCATCTCTTTTTTACATTTTATTTTATTTTTAGATTCCTCTTATTACATATTCTAAAAATGTAAACTACTCTAAAAGTAAATCCCTCAAGTCTCTCTCTCTCTTACTCTCCCTCCCTTACTCTCCCTCCTACATGTTTATTTATTCATTTTAGTTTTACTCTCCCTTCCTTCTCAATCTCCATCCTTAGTTAATAATATTGAACTATTGTAATAGTATTTTTTAACTATCCTATTCTTTCCCTCACTTGTTTTTCTTATTTTTGTTTTACTCTCCCCTCCTTCTCCATTTCCATCTCTTTTTTAATCTTGATTCTAATATTTTTTAGACTCCTCGTGATTTCAATACTTACACATTCTATAATTAACTTACTACTCTAAAAGAATCCCTTACTCTCCCTATTTTACTCTTCCTTGCCCTTACTCTCCCTCCCCATCTCTTTTTTACATTTGATTTTCTTTTTAGATTCCCCTTATTACATATTCTAAAAATATAAACTACTCTAAAAATAAATCCCTCAAGTCTCTCCCTCCCTCCCTAACTCTCCCTCATACTTGTTTATTTATTTATTTTAGTTTTACTCTCCCTATTTTATCTCAATCTCCATCCATAGTTAATAATATTGAACTATTGTAATAGTATTTTTTTTTCTATCCCATTCTATTACATTATTCAAATTAATGCATAGGTTTCAAAGATATATTCATATTTTATGTAGATTGTTGTTACCTTTTTTCTTAAATACTTTGTGATATAAAAACTACATGAAAATGGTTGATTTAATGTGTTGCAAACCAAGAGCCAACTCCTAGTCATACTACTAAAATCATAATTTGCGCAGTAAACCACGGAGTGAACTATCACGTAGTCAACCATGCAGTGAACTACAAAAACGCTACAATCAACTGCGGTGTCAACAATATAGTGAACCATTCCACCTTTTACTTTTTAATACTTTTTAATATTATAAATACATAAAAATGGTTGGGCTAATGCATTGCAAAGCAAGCGCCAACAGCTAGTCTACTCTAAAATTAAATCCATTACCCTCCTTCTCTTCTTTATTCTCTCTCTAACTAAATTATAATGTATAAAATAAAATAGTTATTGTTCAATTCTCGCTAAATTTCCTTACACTCTATAGTATCCAGGTTTTTTTAAAAAGTTATGGTTATGGATAAACTTAAGGTTATAGTTCATAGTTATAAAATATTTTTAATTTATACATTTATAGGTGATATAAGCCCTCAACCTTCATGAACTCAGACCCCTCCACGGTGAACGGTGAACCCTGAATCCTTAACCCTAAACCCTAAACCCTACACCGTGAACTAGAAACCGTGAACCCTAAACCCTACACCGTGAAAACCATGAACCCTAAACCCTAAACCCTAAACCCTAAACCCTAAACCGGACACATTAAACCCTAAACCCTAAACCCTAAACCCTAAAACCCTGATGCACAATCCAGCCTGAACACGGAAGCTGTACCCGAATTCATAGGACCGGGTTGCTGTACTTCTAAAAGCATCTGCTCAGTTATTTGTGCACGTTTCTTCTCAAGCATCCATATAACTTCTGTCGAACTAGGCAATATTGGAGATTATTCTAATTGGTAACGAACGCCGATGTTCTACTTGAGTCTTGTATTGCCTGATGAACAATACTAGTAGGCAGCTGAGGGCCGTCTCCTTTCCTTGGGTAGGGTATAATTTACTTACCAAAGGTGAGTACGAGAAGTCCTGTACGATTACATTTTATTGTGATTTAGTCTAAGACGTGATA
Source organism: Bryoerythrophyllum caledonicum (assembly GCA_963971425.1). Lineage (NCBI taxonomy): Eukaryota > Viridiplantae > Streptophyta > Bryopsida > Pottiales > Pottiaceae > Bryoerythrophyllum > Bryoerythrophyllum caledonicum. The sequence goes on along the minus strand of OZ020514.1, from coordinate 36,497,169 downwards.
CGGCCCTAGTATATTCAAAGATACATCATGGGGCATACTTCATCATCCGTTTTCAAATTTGCAGCACTCTAGGAACTAGATGGTATCCTTACAATACGGTCATCCCATGAGTACGAGCCTTTCATTATCATGAGTGGAATGTGGCCTCGGTCGTGGGCACGTCGAAGAATGCGCACAATCATGATGGTGTACAACAGTTAGTTTGAAGGAGCATGCATGCCCAAGATTCGTTTCAAATTTGAGCGCCTGAATTTTCCCTCCACGAGGTGATGGAAAGGTGGATAAGAGTATCCTTCAACTCAGCTCTCCTCCTTTTTTGCTCAGGATGTTTGAGATACTATGGGAGCTGAGCGAGTCAGTGATAGTGTTCGCTTGCGCGACATCGTGCTAGATAACTGTAGGGAAACGAATCGACATTATACCAGGAATGTTAAGTATATTCCCTCGTATAATTCCGTATTCGCTGTCTGTCTGTGAGGATTGGTGATGATTGTGTTGCATTCTGTCCTCTGAGTCGATCGGGAGCTCTCGAGTAGAGATTTTAAACTAATTCGTCTCCGAAGATACAGTCATAGCCCTGAAGCAGTAAATATATTCGACTCGAGTATATAGATGACGTAATTTCTTGGCGTGTGAATCCGAACTGTTAACCGGGTTATGCAACTGTATCACATTGCCATACCCGCGAATATTCCGTACGGCTGTTGATTCGATCAAGGCCAAAAAATTCAACCGGAGATCTCCGGCTGTTCATGCCGTGCTATTCTAGATTCTGCCAATCTCGCCCGGTATCCACGGTTTCACCCCTTGATTCCAGTGGCTGTCATAATCATCGAAAGCAGGATTCCCGGAGATCTCCGGCTACTTCTGTTTTGTTCTCTCTCAAAATCAAACAAGAAGTCGTCGTTGTCGATCATTATCCACTCTGCCGGAGATCTCCGGCTATCCCTGACGAGGATATTGAGGTTGGTCATCCAAATCGACTCTACATACACACAATTTCTCATTCAGGACATCAGCCACCAACCGAGATTCCACCGATGCAGCACGGGACTATGTCTGACTGAGATTGGTGGGAGAGTGACTCGGAAGATCTTGCCATGGTTGCAGCTCAGTGCTCCGATTCTAGACATGTGAATTTCACGGAAGAAGATGATCCATCCCAGGAGTCTACAGGAAGATCGGAGGTCCTGTGGTCAGGAATGTCCGTGAACCTTATGAGGCCAGGTTCAGGCGAAATTGGAGAAGCGTCCATTGTTGAGGTTCACCCCATGGGTCAATGGCTTGGAATTGACATACCAGTCGGATCTAGTGAGTTCGTATTACTTAGACCAACGGCCATATGCCCCGCGGCGGAAGAATTACCACTCATTCCCTTGCAACGCGGATACGATTCACTTATTCACACACTCCGGCGGACCGTTTTATGGAGAAGGGCGGATGTCATGATTCCAACCGGAGATCTCCGGTCCAACGAGTCCCCATTCATACCACGAGAGCGATGGGTTGGACTTGAAGTGCAGCGGTTGGACGGAGATGGGTTGGTGCTCTGCTCTGGGAGAATCATGGCCGCTTTCCCAGCAGACCATTTCCGAAGTGGATGTTTGGGAGAAGATAATATTGGTGTAATTGTCCTTGATGTTTTTGTGGGAGACACGGAGAGAATTATGAGTCATGAGTCGTGGCCCATTCTTGAATGTTGTTTTCCTTCCGGTCGTTCTTTGAAATGCACAATTGATCATTTCGCATCCCTGCCCTTACAACCAGATTCTGGCGCTCATTTGGGGGGTCGTGCGAAGGAGCCTTACCGCTTCATTTCCCGACAGCAAGACCTTAACAAGAAGGAATCCTTGTACACCAAGAGGACTACCGACGACGAAAGTCGCAAAGTCAGCTCGGAAAGGTGCTGTCCCAAACGATGCTGCCAGTATTTTCAACAATCCCAGACTCTTTCTGTTAGACAGAAATTCTATGACAAATCCTTTGAAGATAGAAAGGAGTATGCGATCTCGGTAGGTGGGCAGTTCCACTCCATTGATGGGGACCGGAAGAGAAAGTACGTCACGCTCTTGGGAACGGAGGTTTGCTCCGTTGCATGGTACACGATCCATGGAATTCGGAAGTCCACGTTTCACACGTACATCGCACATTTCAGTAGAGGAATCATTTATGCAACTCACGGTAACAAGGGCATCAAGCGCCCACGGCTTGCCACTATACAGGCGATGGGGTCAATGACGTCGATTATTAATGACAACACGGATCAAATGCCTCACCAAATGCGGAGTGTCGGGAATGGTCGGATTGACACTCTCAAGTATCTTCCTGCGGTAAACAACTGGAAGCAAATTCGAGCCAGCGTCAATGATGTACGTTATCAGTCCTCGCATATTGCAATGGATTTGTATTCTCCTTGCTCCGTCGACTGATGTCCAAGTATCTTAACCGGAGATCTCCGGCTGGGTCATCGTTGTTCTGCATTGACCTTCAATTGATTTACTCTGTTCTTCGCACCGTCTGTTGGATTGTACTTCTAAATTTTTCTTCTCACTAGGTTAATTTTTCATTTTGCAGACAAACGACTCCTACGGTCTCCCTCCAGTAAGTCAATCCACAGTTAGTAGGGTAAGGAAGGAATTCTTCGGGAATGTTGCTATTAAGCCGTCTGGAAGCACCTTCGCAAAATGCAGTACTTGCGATGAGTTCAATCAGTTCTTACTGACAACTCCTAAGGGTACGCCCGCATACGAGCTCTTCTATAGCAACAGGCAAGCTCACTTGAATCACCAACAATCATGCCGGAAGCTTTACGCGACATGGAGGGAGGAGTCGAAGGCGAAGCCGCTGACCTTTCTCTGTGTCATTCACGACAAGATGGACACTGCGAAGACGGCCCTTCCACGCAAGTGGAGGACTACTAAGGCGACATCTGGTCTCGGACAGCTTCCCATGAATGTCACCGGAATGGTGGCTCACGGTCATGTCGACGGAGCGTATGCTCACTATGCTCCTGCTTTATGGCCGGGAGATTCGAACGCCACCATATCCTCTCTGGCAAAACTTTTTAGGCGGCTTGAGGGAGCACCATTACATGAGACGCGCGCGCTCTTTGAGCACCCTCCTCCAAACTCGATGTTCACGGCGCTCATGAGGGGAAAGAGCAGGTGTGTCGACGCTTTAGAGCCCGTGGAGCCCAGTGCTTTTAAGGGACCGAAACCGTTGCCACCGAAATTGTTTCTACAGCTCGACAACTCAGCGAAGGACAACAAGAACCAGTACTTGATGGCATTCTTATCACTGCTAACTGCTCGAGGTGTTTTCAAGGAGATACAGGTTGGCTTCTTGGTTGTCGGACATACGCATGAAGATATTGATGCTTACTTTAGTCATCTATCGAAAGAACTGAAGAAAAGCAGTACATATATTCTAGCGGATTTGATGAAGGCATTCATGAAGTCACAGAAACTAGCCTTCATGCCGGAAGTTATCCAAGAGGTGGCCGACTTTAAATCTTACGTCGATGGCTTTTTATGCAGTGGGGCGGCACGTCTGGTGGGACTTAGTGATATGCATCTTTTCAAGTTCTACGTTGACAATGATGGTGTTCCGGTCATGAAGTTCAAGAACTCTGTCGTTGACGCAGAGTGGTTGCCGATGAACAGAGAGCCGATAAAACTCTGGAAGGTAGATGACAGCGGACGTCCCATGCTTCCAACAGGCTCTCCGAAGCCCGTCCCTTTCAAGCCCATATGGGGTAATGAGGAGCAGAACCCGGTCGGAAACCAAGATGTTGCCAGAGACAAGGCCAGAAAAGCGACGGAGAACAAAAACTTCATTAAGACGGGGCTTCGGAAGTACGTGGACTACTGGGCGTCTGGAATGTCAAAGTGCGCAGGTTACGCAGACTCCATCCGCCCATACCTGCAGTACTGGAGGGACGTCATCGACGAGCTTGACAAGCCACTTCCACAGACGCCCTCCGAGCTCGAAGAGGGATTCTGGCCAGCCCATGATTGGAGAGGCCCTCATGAGGGAGGTGAAAATCCGCTAGGATCGCTTCCACAACCATTGGATGTCACCCCCGAAGATGAGGTTCTCGAGCCTTATTGTGGACCCGCCAATGAAGCCCCAAAGTCCACATTTAATCCTTGGCGTGATATTCGTCTCGGGTCTTGGATTTTAGTTAGACCTAGTGATCCAGACATCTATCCTGTCTGGCAGGGTAGAGCAGTTTTGGACGTCGTCAGGGATGAGGGTAATGTCAACCACGGAAAATTCCTCGTTAAGTATTGGGAGCCTGATAACAAGCAGAAGAATCTGAAGCGGAAGTACCAGGGCTGTTGGGAAGCCACTTGGGTTCCGGACCAAGAGAAGCCTGTATGGTGTCATGTGAGTTCTGTTTTGTTTGCGACTTGGTCTAGCAAAGTTAACCAACTCACGAGATCCATTCCACGCAAAATGAAGGAAGCAGTGCTTGTGAACTTAGAGAAAGCGAATGCCGCTGACCCTTGATCCGGTGATCAGTCCCAATACCTAGAATTCTATTCTGTGAAATTCTGTTTCTGAAAAATCTCGTCGAGTCTCTTCGACCTCACGGAGGAGCACCGAAGATCTCCGGCTGTGAAGACTATTATTTTCTGGTCCAGAGTTCGACATCCCTCCTATCAGCTCTCGCCACTTTTCGTGAAGAGAACCGGATTTGCGCTCTTCCATTGACTGTTATTAGGATACATTGAGTAGTGACACAATTATTATTGACTGGTCTATTCCACCGGAATATTTTCAGACCCGCATATCTCATAGGACGCTTACCGGAGATCTCCGGGTATGGAAGACAAATTTCGTGGTCGGACGAATGTTCATGTATTGCCTTGTTCAAGTGGGTGAGATCTAGCCGGAGATCTCCGGATACGAGATTCACATCTACCATTCTTAACAATGGGGTCCACATTTCCCAATTTTGAGCTTCCCTAGGTGTTCTGAATATTATTGAATCATATCCGGAGATCTTCTGTGACTACGATACTACAATTTCTCTATCAATGGAACTTGTTTCAAAATGACAGAGACCTTTTTGGCATTCTCCTGGCTGGTTCCTTCTTTGATTTATGACATGCCACTGCTAATATGAAAGTGGGCGGTCAATTACACAGTTAATATCAGTCATCCGAGTTCTTTCATTTGATTGAAGTGATGCTGATGGTTGGCGGCGGAGATTGTACTTCTCACATTTCATTATCACAGGACGTTTCACGCGTGGCCTACCATGTTGTTCGTTCATGAATTTGGCATCTGCCATTAAGTCCATCAGTCTCGGTGTTATGGCGACTTAAATCAATGTACCTACGCTCGAGAAGTGTAGTTAGTGGGTTGGTGGGGAGGATTGTATAAGAGAGGGTTCAGGGCTGCAGTAATCCATATGTTTTGTCTTTCAACCATAAGTCTTGTTAGGCCATAGCCACAGTGGAGAGAGAGGAGATGGCTTTCGGAAGTAGAAAGAGGGAGAGGGATGTCTCTGATTCGGTAGATAGGAGAGTTTCACGAAGGATGGTGAGCGAGGCTCAGGGTTCGGAGAAGGGAAGACTGTTTTTCTTACAAGTCGAGTACAGAAGGGCGATCTGTTCCGATTGGCGTGTTCTAGACGAATTGGAGGATGACGCTGAGAGCAAGTTTGTTCAAGAGGAGGACTACGGCATCGACTGTGATGCGGAGGACGAGAAGCAGATCGACTCCGATGTAGAAGAGACCCTTGATAGAGCTGCTTCGGTTGAAGAAGAGGTGGAGGACGACCCCTGGTATGAAGACGAGGAGGAATCTTCTTCGGATGGCGGCTGCAGCCCATTTCAAACTGGGTGTGACACAGGGTCTGATGTCGATTCGGACATGTACGCACCGGCTCACTGGAAGGATCTTTAGAGCTCTTCAGAGAGGTTGTGCAAGGATAGAATTTGTTGTTAGATCCACGAATTTTGCTCAGACCAGTCACTGCTTTTTCCTACATTTGGTCTTGTATCAAACGCTTTTGTAAAGAGACTTCATTCCAGAGTAGCATTGTCGTTTTTGAACAGCCGAGCAATTATATTTTTAGTACTTTGCTTTCGACCGGATATCTCCGGATGTCTGAACGGCATTCCTTGCATGTCAATGCTTCAAGCTCTGAAATGCACTGTACTCATCTTCTACACGATATTACCACAGAAATGTACAGTACACCATATTACATGGTTGTTTTATAAACGTGTTAGCTTGAAAGTTGTTATCATTTTGTCGATCACGACGAACGAAATTTCACGCTTGTTTTATCACTATATTCGATTAGTCATGTATCACTGAAACCATCCAGAGATATCCGGCTGAATGATTAAAATAAATTAACTGGGTATCCCTTTCATATTCTTTGGTGCGACTATTTTACGAGACTAAAATCCTTCTTCCTTATTTCTGGACTTTGCAAAGTCCAGAAATAGTTAAATACAGCATTTAGGAGTAAAGGCAAGAGTAAGAAGGGCAAACAGATGATCTCCAAACTCGAAATAAAAAAAGGTTGTCGGCTGCCAGCCGACAAGAAGAACTTCAATGATAAAGAATGAAATCCTGCCAACAGAATGTTGTGAAAAAAACATCCATCAAGTAAGTCCGGCAAAGTGGGTAATGCAATACAAGTGATCAATCTGAAGACAGAAACAAAGAAGAGGAAGTGGGTTTCATAAATAGATGATTGCCCATTGGCAGCACGTAAAATACTGAACATACATAAACGACCATCAAGAGAATACATTGATAACAAAATTCTATTACACACAGCATTCTACAAAGCACAACATTAAAACAGAAAGGTAAAACAAGCTTGACTAAAATAAAGTACATCAAGGATAAGATTCGAATAGAGCACGATATTTTAGTCCAAATAAATGTTACATTTGGAGGTGTCCCATAGATGGCAGTAGTCTGGAAAATCGATTAGAGAAAAGCAACTGCAGAGGACCATTTACAAGCTGAACTATACTTGACATCTCCCAGTTCTTGCGCCATGTAGGAGCGTACATATCGGAGTCCACGTCCGAACCGGTGTCGAATCCGGTTTCAAATGGATTACCCGAAAAGCTTGAAAACGAATCGCTGTCAAAGTTTCCGGTAGCCCACAAGTCCACCTCGTCCGATCCATTGCAGTGGAGGTCATCTTCATCAGAGCATCCCAACTGTGCAACGACATGCTGACCGCCATCGTCGTCTGAATCGACATCGTGGTTGGACTCCTCTTTGTCATCTTCCTCGTTCCAATTCTCCTCATGAACGTCAGTCGACGGAACAATGCTATCCACAGAGTTTTCAGACACTATACTATTCTGAGACTCTGCCTCCCTGGCAACTCTCGCCTCATGTGCCTTCCTCTCCTCCCTTTCCTCTCTCGCTCTCCTCACAAGCGCCATACTACGAGTCTCAACCATGTCGTCGGTTGGAAACAGAATCAGACTAAGAAAAGAAGAAATCACTCCAACCTGTGGCAAATATAAACCAAGATGCACAAAAACAACTGAACACAATGAGATACTTCACATACAGTGAATCCGTGAATTTATAATTCACTTGCCGCAAATTGCGCACCAACAATAATTACTCATGTACAACTACCCATCTACTCGTCATAATGATACCGAGCAACACACGTGCCACAGATTTAAGTCTTTCCTTCACACGCACGAAGACTTTGACCACAAAAAATGGATCGAACTGCATATGCAAAATGCAGAGGCTGTCGGGTGGCAGCCGACAAGAATAACACCAACTACTCAGACTGAGATCATGACAGATGAGTTACTTGAAAAATGTATCAATGGCCGAATGACCGGCAGATACTACTGTTCCAGGCAGCATTCAAATTAATATATGATGAACGAATTACATTGCAGAAAACATCAACCCGTCGGTTGGCAGCCGACCAAGAAAATGATATCATTTGCTATTGCCATGAACAGAGATGCCACCAGCCTCCAAACAAGCCATTGCAGCGCTCGCTATTTCAGGTGGGATACGGTGGGTCTTTGGAGGCCCACGCTTATTATGAGACGTGTAGCGATGCGAGAAGAGAACAATTCTACAGTTCTGAACATCTGGATCCCTGTGCTCACGCTCCCACCGCCTATTCCAGCACTCCTTCCCGATGATCTTCTTAGAATCTTTCTTGGTCGTGAGTGGAACCCACCATTCAACCTTAAAGTTTCCGTAGGAATCCCCAGGACTGTGGTTGACGCACTCCAGTACCCGGACCATCCACACAGGAAGGTAATGCCCAGTGCAAGGTTGGCAGAGAACAAAATCACCAAGGAGAACATCACGAAATGGATTGAAGGATAATTTTGGACGGCTCATTTCGGGGCTGCACAAAGGGCAAGCGTCAAGCTCATCTTCTGGTGTGACATCCAAGCCGGAAATAATTGCATCCGGTTGTGACGCTGCGCGAGCATGATCACGCATCCAGTCCGATTTCGGCCAGAATCCTTCTTGCAGACAGTCGGGGTTTGGCGGGAGAGGACCAGATATTAGTTGTAAAAGACGCTCCCAATAATCAATGAAAGGCTCCATATCCGCGGCATATCGTTTGTCTCGAGCCATGCCCGTCCTGTAGAACTCAATATACCTAGCAATACCGTTCTTGATAAAAGACTGCTTCTCGCTGTTTCCAGTGGCTCTTGCAACCTCCTTCTCCTTGTTTGGCTTCGATTCGTTGACATGAACGTCACCCCAAAGCGGCTTGAAGGGTATTGGTTTTGGATCACCAATCGGAAGGTTAGGATTCCCGAATTGATCCGCCGTCCACATCTTCACAGGCTTATCTGAATGCAATATACAAAAAAGTTAGACAGAAACAAGAAAGCAATGAAATGGAAGGAAAGAAGGACAAAAGAAGCACAAAGGTTAAATCCGTCGGCTGGCAGCCGACATATAAGTAACAAGAAAATCGGCAGAAAATGAATGCAAACAGAACAATGACAAAAACAAATGAGCCTCATCCGGAGGGAGCCATGATGAATCCATCGCACTTCTCTTGTATCTCATGACCGGCCATCCCGCATCTTCACCTTCCTCTTCAACGTAAAATTTGAAAAGGTGCATCTCACCAAGGCCAACAAGCTTATTCTTGCCTTTGTGATGGTAATCAGCAATGTAACTTTTGAAATCAACAACCTCTTGAACAAGTTCAGGAATAAAGGCCACTGTCTTCTGAGAGTCCATGAAAGATTTCATAAGGTCAGCTAAGCAGTAAATGTTTTTCCGTTTGATGAATTTTGAAAGGTAATTAAAATGCGCGTCAATGTACTCATGAGTGTGGCCGACATCAAGAATTCCACAGTCACTCCCTTAAAAATTCGTCTGGCTGTGAGAAGCGAATAGAAGGCCATAACGAACATGTTCTTGTTATCCTTTGTAGAGTTATCAAGTTGGAGATACAGCTTCCGAGGAAGCTTAACTTCCGGTTGAGCGAGCGAAGAAACCGGAAGGGGATCGCCCCTAGCTTCTGGAATCGACGAACTACATCTAGATTTACCACGGAGTAAAGCTTCAAAGAATGAATTCTGAGGTGGACATATAAAAAGCTGCTTTGACTCATGCACAGATCGGCGCTCCAATGCCCGAAGAACACGGCAAATGGACGAAATTGTGAAATTGGAGTCCCCAGGCCATAAGGACATGGAGTAATGCGCATACGCACCGTCGCCGTGATCGTGAGTAAGCATGCCAATACATAAAATAGGAATCTGTCCAAGACCTGCGGTCGCTTTCGTTATCCGCTGCATTCTTGGAATGGCCGTCTTTGAAGTGTCCATCTTGTCGTGAATAATGCAGAGAAACTCAGACGGGTAATTAATGGACTGAGATGTCCATCCGGAGTACACATTACGGCAAGCACTTTGGTAGTTGAGATGCCTCGCGCGATCATCATGCAGTGCTTGCCATTCGTCAGACCCGCGAGGATATTTGGCTAGAAACTCAACCAGATAGTCACACTCGGTACATCTCGAAAAGTTGCTACCCACGGCCTTCACTTCAACGTTTCGAAAAAACTTCCGTTTCAATCGACTAATAGCAGATTGCGAAATCGGCTTGACCCAGCATTCAGAGTTCACCTGGAATCGAAAGAGATAGCGATCAAGACTAATGAAGTAGAATTAATGAGATGCAAAAATAGACATGCATCGGCTACCAGCCGACACAATGGGATATATGAGCAAGTCAAATGTACAAGTAGTAATAATGTTAAACCATACCAGGTTGGACATATCACGGAGATGATTCCAGTCCATCGCAGCAGGAAGAACCATCAGAGATGCAACCCTCTTGTTGCCGATGACTCGAAACTCATTTGGCATGTGGTCTGCATTATCGTTGATGATTCTGGAAATGGTCCCACGAGCCTGAACTGTCTAAGACCTGGGGCGCAGAATTCCCGCATTTCCATGACCACCATTTACACGTCCATTCAATGAATCCGATTTATACTTGTAGTATGCAGACTTGGAGACGCCATGAATGCGAAACCACGCAACTTCGCCAACATCGACACCATGCAAAGTTATGAAGGGTTTCCGGAAGCCAGGAACGTCGTGGAGCTGGCCCTGAACAGCGTACGCAGTTTCACGCCGTTGCTCAAAGCTTGAGGAGTAGAACTGTTGGCGGATTCTACAAGTGTCCGCCCAAAGAAAAATCTGACAGCATCGTCTCGAACAACACTTTTTCAAACTAACAAGTTGACAAGAATCTTTGGACTGGAGGCGTCGAAACTTGGTAACAAAAACATTGCACTTCTGCTTAAGCTTCCGTTTCATACCTCTGTATGGATCCTTGGCCACCCCCTCAAGCCCGTCATTTCTACATGTGGCTTGATTGTGCTCAGAGCAGTAGATGAGGCACTCTGATAGCAGTGGACCACCTTCAAGGCGCGTGTGCGAAATCTTCCAGCGCAGCGTTGTCATCTGAAGATCCTCATGCTCAGAAACAAAGAGTACGCCTACGTCTGTGTCACCCAAAACGTCCGCATCACATGCTTCATGCGGGAGACAAACTTGAATCATCGCCCGCCCAACTAAAGCGAGATTATTGTCGAGCAAATGGCAGTACTTGTTCCTCCATTGTGGTCTATCCGGATACTGAAATTGATCACAATTGACCCCTGAAGGGAAGGTTGCTTCAATCGGTGGTTGATCAGTTGAACGTCGGCTGCCAGCCGACAGAACGTCCTCATATCGCTCTCGACATGCTTCGGAGTCGCTTCCCAAATCCACACTGAATCCTGTGGACACTTGAAAAGTGTTGTCATCATAGATCCTGTCCCTGCGATCGTCGTCATCCGAAGCGCCTGACATCTCACTCACTGAATATTCATCAGATGAGGAGTATCCAGTGTCGTCACCGACACGCATGGGGCGAACTCGATAGCCACTCCAGAGAACAAGGTTACCCACCGTGTCACCAAGCGAGATCACCTCTTGGAGCTCGCAGTATGCGGTATGAGTGAAGAACTTAACATTTACTGTCTGGACTCGGACAACTAGGAAAAAGCTGTGAGGAATTAGGAACCCTTCCCACGATCCCTTTGGTGAGCACTCGTCGATAACTCCAACGCTTGCACAACAGTTGTGACCCATGACATCAACAAGGAGGGCAACCTTCATTCCGTCACGAAGGTTCAGAAACGACAGAACTGGTTTGATATCCTCAACGGATTGCAATATGGATTCCGGTTGATCCTCATTGAGTTCGTCGATGAAAGCGAATGGACGCAAGTCAGCCGCATCCCAATCGATTGACCGGCCAGAGCATTCGCGAAGCATGGATAGTCCATCAATTGGGAACGGGATGGGCATTTCCATCGAATCGGAAACATCGATTACCTTGACACGAATAATCCATGGATCCCTCAGAATGATTTTTTGAACAACTGCGCGTCCAGCATAATAGAGACCTGAGTGAGTTAGGGCGACTTGAACACCTTTGCGTGGCTTCCATCGACCTGATTTTTCGTTCTTCATAAACGATAAAATGGGTCTGCAGTCCATGATCTAGAATGCCAACTGGGCTTCATCGGCTGTGAGCCGACAAAATTTGTCGAAGATATCAACCTATGGATCCAGCTCGAGAACGGCTCACAAATAGGGAGTGTGTGTATGCATGCGTCACATAGTCAAAACTGATGCATTAGGTTTTTGGATTAGGGTTCAAGATTAGGTTTTCGAGTTTTGGGTGAACTTCCAAAGGATTTCAGTGCTTTTGCATGAGACTTGGGAATCTGTGATTCGAAAAGAGCATGTGCGTGATTTCTTGGAATGCAGATACAAACTGGGAAGGTGCACTTTTGTACACACATTCGGTTTCCAGTGTTTAGGGTATCAAGACTTCAGGTAGTCAGGTGATCAACGCAGAATCAGCGTTAAGGTGAGGCAACAAGGTCGACTTACACAGTATCAAATTGCATCTCAAAATCTAGAAAGCTGCAGGACAATACACTGATTATACTGAACATGGAATTTGAGCTCTAACCGGAGAAAGCATTGAACTTAATTGAACCAGACATGATCGCCTACACCATAAATGAACGCCTACTTCCAGAAAGTGCTTGTCAACGCGCAACAGGTAGAATGCTTGAATGCTAAATACAGCCAGTGCACAAAAGTGCAAAGCGGACGATCTAAGCTGAGACAATAACTATACTACACGAAAGCGTGTGAGAGCAGGTGCAATAAAGAGAAGCAGACGAGAAATGACAGAGGATACGGAGTAGATGCGTTGATATCCCTCTCTCAGCTGAACAATGTGCGCGAAAGTCGATTTTGAAATTTCGCGCCAGAAATACCTTCGTGGATTCGCGCCCAGAAATTCGCGCGCATTCATTCTTGGACTTCAAATTCAAATTCGAACGGAATCGAATGTGAAATTTCAACACGAAACTTCCTTGCAAAATTTGAAAAGATTTTTTCAAAGAATCAAAAACAAAATATAAATGACGAAGAAGAATGAGTCGAATCCGAAAGCCAAACTAAAAAGAAGTTTCAAAAAATCAAAGAATATATAAAAGAGACATTTAAGAAAATCTAAATTAGAATATTAAAAAGAAAGTTACATCAGATCAAAAAAACGACAAGTAAATATGAATATTGGAAAATTAAAAAATAAATTTAAATGAAATTGAAAATGCTACCTGTAAATCCAACTGGTTAGATGAAAACTGACAGACTACCGAGACTATCAGACAATCAGACTACCGAGACGCTTCAATGGCCTTTCGATTAAGGACGAAAGTTGATCGAACGGTCGCGGCGTTCAGATTTGAGGACGTATAAAAGGTCAGGCTTCCACCAAACCGGGTCATTTGCAATCTACTCATCCTGGTTTAGTTAAGCAGCTTCAGGAATAGGTTGTTAGACTTTTCCTTGTTTAGGACTGAATCCGTCCGCGGCCAGCCGATGTAGGGTTTCCGGAAGTTGAAGAAAGCAGTGGAGGAGCATCCAGCAGGCGGAACGAGGCGGAGGAGCTCGAGCGCTAGAGTCAGAGTGACCAGCCGACGGGTTTTTTCCAACAGCCGACAAAATGACGTCAGTCGATAGGTATAATTCTCTTTCACCGTCGGCTGCCAGCCGACAACAAGCTGTATCTATTTTGGATTTTTTAATTCTTAGTTCCATTGAATGAAGTAATGCTATATATTGTAGCAATTGTGCTCTGTTCCAATGGTAATCTTTAGTGTCGGCTGCCAGCCGACAGAATTCTCTTGCGTCGGCTGCCAACCGATGACGTTCTACTCAAATGTGGCTCACGAGAAATGCTCGCTATTTTGTTGCGCAGGTTGAGTAAGCTGAAGTGGCTATTTGGGCCTTCTATTAGTGAGGACGAGGCAGTCTGGCTCGATAATCAGGTTCCAAATGCCACATTCGAGGCTCGTCCTGAATTGACCGAATGGGGCATTACCTGGAGGCTAGGGGAGGTGACTGAAATGGGAATCAACGGGAAGCACTTGGGCAGGAGTTTTCTTGGTGGAAACCTTGTCGCCGTGATGGATATTATGGAAGATCCTAAGGACGACAACTATATTCGACTCCTACTAAAGGTGAAGGTTCGAGTTGCCGACGACGACCCGGAGTCCTATGCTGTTCGAATTCGTTCGGCCCTCTGCTCACAGGAGCTCTGCACGTTAGCACAGGAGGTGGACATGCAATTTACCGACTTGCACCCAGAGAGCCGCACGAAATTGGTTGAATGCTTTATGCAGGCGAAGGACCAGAGAGTGGCACTCAATGGCGGATCTGAGGGAAATGGCAGACGTAAAGCTGCAAAGAAGCCTAGGGCCTCAAAAAAGGCTAGCAGTTCTGCGCTGACTGGTTTTGCTATGGCACCTGATCCGGCTCCGAAGAAGCGGGCGTCGAAGAAAACTGCGAAGGAGGTCGAAGAGATGTACAACACGGTCGAGAAAGGATTAGGGCGTTGTTATCCGTTTGGGCAGCAGGTTCTGCCAGTAAAGATTCATTCGTCAAAGATCCACCTTGCGCCTTATGGAATGGTCTATCGTGAACTCGTCGAAAGGCGCCTCGACCAGCTTCGAATCATCTACAAAGTTGTTGGTCCTTGGCGGGCAAAACCGCCACTATACTGTGTTCCTCTGCGTTCTCCACCAGGTTCTGCTCAAGATGGCAAGGAGTTAAAGGGTATGGAACTTCTTCGCAGGAGCGTGCCGAAAATGATGGAGGACCAAGTTCATTTCGGCGGTCAGACATACAAGTGGTATGATGAACCAAATTGTCATTGGTTCATCATTGGAGGGCAGCACACAAATACTGTGTGTAAGGAGCTCGGAGAGATGGAGGACCCCGAATCCTCGAGAGCTAAGTATTTCATGGAGTGGGACATTATCGTACTCTGGTTGAATGCTCAAGACGACCTGGTGAAAATTTCGAACCTCCTGAACGTTGATGTTGCCGAGAAGAAAGCGGAAGAGACCTACGTTCCCCAGCTTCGTAGAATGAGGGAGAGGTGGATTGAGCTTGGTCGCGTTGACAAGCTTCAAGACTATGCTGCCTCGAAGGTACTTTTAGTGCTCACTTGTTTGTTCATGCTCATCTTGTTGTTTGGCTTCAGTGTATCTGACCGTCGGCTGGCAGCCGACGGCCTTACATGTGTTGGAACCTGACTCTATTCATCGTGATTGTTGCAGGATTTTTGCAAGAATCACCTCACTGTGATTATGAGTAAGGCTAAAGACGTGGAGACCCAAAAGCTATCTCTTGTTTTTGTTCCTGATGATCTCTACAACAAGTGGCAAGTGGTTTTCACCGCTTGGTAGATGGGTCAATTAATTGGGGAGAACGGTCAACCTCCTCTTCAGATTCCACGAATGCCGCAGCGGGAGATCACGCACACGGACCTTTTGTACCTCGTCAACCTGCGTGATGAGGACTCTTTGAAGCTGGCTGAGGCGATTCTGGATAAGAAGGTGTATATTAAGGTGAACGCAGGAAAGGAGAAAAGGGCTATTGGTGTGTGGATGAAGTGGTGGGTAAAGGATGTAAAGATGAACCACATCATCAAAAACGAATTGATGCTGAAGTACCGCGATTATCCACTGAAGAAGCCTGGAGAGTCCGCATATGTCCCTTGGGCGTATGAGCGGTTTACGTTGCTTGCCGCTGAGAAGGGTATCAACGATGAAAGCGTTGATAACATCCGACGCGAATTGGAGCAGTCTGATGCTGGCTCAGCATTCCTGAAGGGGAGGAACAACGGGATTACTCCAATGACCAATGAGGCCCCGCCTGAGTTCTGGTCGGCAGTAAAGAAGTACCCCGTTCTTTGTGATGAGGATCTGGTTGATGAATTTGCTATTCGCTTCGATGTTCGTGTTGCGAA
This sequence comes from Bryoerythrophyllum caledonicum, assembly GCA_963971425.1. Classification (NCBI taxonomy): domain Eukaryota; kingdom Viridiplantae; phylum Streptophyta; class Bryopsida; order Pottiales; family Pottiaceae; genus Bryoerythrophyllum; species Bryoerythrophyllum caledonicum. Next base: position 36,481,275 of record OZ020514.1, on the reverse strand, counting down.
GGGACTTGTCGAACTGGTGAAGAAGATTGACGACAAAGTAGACGTGCAACTCGAGAAGGGAGCTCGCGAGATGTTCGTTGTGTTTGGATTCGACGAAGCCGGGGAATCAATCTTTATAGGCAGAGACGGGCTCAAAGCAGTTGTGTAGAGGGTGCTGCGAGTGAGTGATGATGAACAGTCTGAGATTTTCGCTCCTACAATTCTTATTACCGACGACAACTCCAATTTCCAAATTGAGTCGGAATGTCGCAGTTCGACAAGAGTATGTGCCGTCCACACAATTTGCTACCTCCCTGACAGTAGCCGGAAGTTCAAGTTGTTGGCCATGCACGACAGACCTCTGGCTAACGTCGGAATCCTCTACAACAAACCTAGTGATGAGCGTGAAAGATTCACCCAGTTCAAGAAGGTGACGGGATTGACAAAGCCTCTAAATCCTGTCTATGACGACGCTGCTTCGCCCTCGTCCGAGAGCTGGTGTGGAGATGTGTGCAATCCATGCATGGATTTGCTCACCGCAATATTGAGTCCCACCTTAGCGGTGAAGGAATCAAACCTGACTGTCTTCAATGCCTGGGGTAGTAGGAATGTCACAGCCTTGGCCTTGGTTGGTTTCCTTTACCCTTGTCGTGCTTGCTCTTTTTTTTGTCCTGCATTTTCCAATTCTTGTCATTGCATGTCGTCGGCTGGCAGCCGACAATTTCCTACAGCGGGTTTCTGACTTATCTTCGTGTATTTTTTCTCAGCCGGTGAAAGCAACTGTGATTGAGTTTGTGAGCGAGGAAGCTGACATTGCTATCGCGAAGGAGCACGTTAAGAACATGTCGTTTCTCCCGCAGCCGTCTGGTGTTTCTAATCGAATCACCTGGCCTCAGCCGTCGGATTCGACATTTGTTGCTACCCAGCTTGCAGAGACTTCTGGGCCACCGCCAAAGGTTGTGGAAGACGATGAATTTTCTCGTCTTGCTCGGAAGGTTGTGGATGAGTTTGTGGTTCAATCTACCCAAGCATCCATGTCACGGAATTCGTTGGATGTGTATGATTTATCGGACGACTAGACATCTGATCATGATGTCGGGATAAATGAAGAGAAGACCAATCTTGACCATCTGATTACCCATATCGACCAAGGACCTCAGTCATCCATGCCGGATGTTTTGCCTACAATAGTGGAAGAGGCGATGCCTTCTAGGTCTGTGGTCATCAATTTGGCCGAGCAACCGCAAGTCAAAACAGTTGTCCGGACTGGCGTCTCATTTGTAGCGGGTACTAATGCAAAGACTGTCCACCCGCCGAATCTCGCAACGGACCCTGCTGCCCGAAGATCGATTACTCGAGATTCTCGAGTGGTCCTGCCGGGACCTAAGAATGAAATTCCCGTAATTTCAACGGGTACTGGCGTCTCTCTTGGAAGCCCAAAAGCAAAGAAGGCAAAGACTTCCAGCAAAACTTCAGGGAAGAAGCGGGCGACGTCTCCATCGGCAAAGACGAAGGGTTCTGCTGCAAAGCGTGGTTCAAGAAGCAATTCTTCTTCCAGACCGAACACCCCAATGACCCCCGAAGGCGAAGATCTCCCAAACGAGTCCATGTCTCCTATCGTGGATTGCGTAGGCAATCCATCTGGAGGTTAGTTTTATAGTTAGCTTATTGTAGGTTCAGAATTTAGTGACCTAGCGTGGAACTAATTTTCTAAAATATTTATAAACCCATCATGATTCTGTGCTGGGATACCTTGCTAATTTTATATTTGATTTTCTGAATTATTCTCTGACCTTGTCTAATCTTCTGAGTCGGTTCGTCGGCTGGCAGCCGATCAGGGATCTAATGTCCTTTAATGGTCTTTCTTTAAATCAGCTGATCAAGGGACTAGTACTCATGTACTTGCTGCTTCTGGTGCAGTGGAGCAGGTTGGTGCCGATCGAGAATCCGAAGCGTTTGAGCACATGGTTCAGGTGGGTTTGACACCCCTTAAAGATTACTTCCTTGTACTTGAATTGAATGGTTTGGTTCTCACGCATGGCGCTGACCGTGATACAAAGTTCCGGCCTCACACCCAAGAATTTCTCAAGTACTGTATTGATAATTTTACTGTCATGATTTGGAGTTCCGAAAGTCCAGCTGGAGTGGGGACTCTTCTTAACGACCTGCAAGATCAGTTCAAATTCATTCTTCAAAGAATCAAACACGTCTTCGATAATACCCTTTGCGACGTAGCTCGGTATTCTATCGATGGCAAGAAGTTCTACTTGAAGACTCTATCAACATTATTTCTTAGTTATGGGGATTTGATAGGGAAAGGAGCCAATAGCGCCAACACCCTCCTGATTGACGTTCATCCGTACTCGAACATCAAGAATTCTCCATATAACGCCATTCATCCCATACCCTACACTCTCACTTCAACTGAGACTGCCAAAGAGAGTAGGCAAGCCCTCTCGGTGATAACTTCCTTTCTGAGTGCGATGAAGGAAGTGGGCTGGACTGTACCCTTGTACACCTCAACTGTGGACCACCTTATCCTGGTGAAAAAGTTCGCCTTGCCCTTTCAAAGTGACAAGCATCGTCGTCCTCGTCCTCAAGTTGCGAATCCGGAGTTGAATGATGGGCTCTCAGCGAGTGTAGACGTGGTCTTGGCTGATGCTCCCGTCGTCTCTGATGTGCCTTCCGGCCGCAGGGTGACCTTTCTTGAACCTAAGCCTGTCGACCCTTATAAGACTCGGCTGGTAGCCGTCCCGGGGAACCCTCGGTTGCTTCCTGGAGAACCCGAATGGGAGCAGTTTGTTTGGTCCTTTCCAAGCGAGAAGCGTCGAAGGTCACTTCCAATTAGACGTTAGATCAATCCGTCGGCTGCCTGCCGACGCTTAAATTCATTACATTTCTTTTCATGACATTCGTCATGACTATGGAATTATATTTTTTGTTCGCACATAGATATTATCTTTGTGTGAATGTTTACCCCTAATAAACATCGATTGTAATTATCTCAAGTTCCTATGCACTTGATGGGTTCTTAATTCATGCATCGTCATCCATTCATTTCTTCAGGTCAACTCTGGAGTTGGCGACGCAAGTGAGTGGTCTTTATCGCTCCGCGCCGGACCATCTGAGAAGGTCAATAAGTACTTCCTTGTCTTATCCTTGAACGGTCTCTTAATGGCGCAAGGTGTTGGAGCCGACAGGAAATGGCATACCATCTTTCGGCCGATGCTGAAAGAGTTTCTCGAGTTTTGTGTTTCCAACTTCACTGTGGCAGTTTGGAGTGACCAATCCAGCTCTTTTCTGAAGTTACAAATGATAGCTCTCGAGGGACAGTGTAGCATCGTTAGAGAAATTAGACATCGTTTCCACAACAGTTTCTGCGACACAGCGGTGACATCGTTCAACGGTCGGACTCTATATATTCGAAGGCTTTCTACTCTGTTTTTGCATCCGTCCGGCCTGTTAGGCACTGGAGCGAATATCCTAAACACTCTTCTTCTCGACTGCTGTCGTTTTGCTAATGTCCGGAACAGTCCCCTCAATGTCATGCATCCCCTGACGTTCAATCTGACTTCGAAGGAGACCCTGAAGAATGTCGTTCTTCCTACTGTTGTTCAGTTCCTTTCCGGTTTGGTTTCTTCGGGATTGCCTGTTCTTGAGTATGTTTGTGAGAAAATCGATTCGACCAGATATCCTAGACTCTGGCCCGATGACCCAAAGTGGGCGGAATACGTCGAAGCTTATCCCAGCTCGATGCGTCTTAGTATTTCTTCCTCTTAGGATTGTAGCGTCGGCTGGCAGCCGACGCCCTCGAATGTTCATTTTGTCATACCTTTCTTGACTTGCTGTAAATACAATTTTTAGGTAATAAAGCTCTTTTGTTTTTTGAACAATTATTTGTGATTGGTGCCTCACTGAATCTATGCATGTCTGCTTTATTGACTTCAGATGCAAAATTTATTCCTTGAAGTCGGAGTTCCTGGGGATATTTCGCACCAATTTGCAGTTGGGACTGATCTAGGAGACGTTGACTTGACGGATATCTCCCAGCGCTTCAGCGGCTTTCACTCATTGTTGGGAGATTATGAGAGACTGGAGCATCAAGGATTACATGTTGCGGCAAGCGGTCTTGGATTTCATGTCGATTCTGGCCAATGTTCACTTCAGCGTGTCAGGGAGCCTGCTGTTGTAATCAAACTTGCTGTCGTAGTTGAGATCGTGTCACGGATGCGTCCTAGGAATATCGATGTCGCTTCTGGCTCCACCCGCTGTCACATCGAGGTGGTAGACACCGACGATTTAGTTTCTGATGGTGCTTGTCCTATCGGTGTCAATGTTGTCGGCTCCCAGCCGACACCTTCGTCTGCTTCAGTTCCAACTGCCGACCTCAGCTCCGATTTGGTTCACAGGAACATTCAGGTGGGTCCTTCAAGCTACTACCTCGTCCTTGAACTAAAGGGGCTTCTCTTTGCCGAAAGTTTTGTTTGTCGTGGTAATGCTAAGAAGAAGAGCTTTTATCAGAAATCCAGGCCTGGGCTTCGAGAGTTCCTTGCTTTCTGCCAGTCGTCCTTTTTGTTGGCTTTTTAGTCAACCGATAATTCCAGAGCGATCCATCGACACATGGATCACTTGTTCGAAGTTTTCCCTGACTTCCGAAAGAACACAAAAGTGTTGGGCACTACCTAGTGTGATTCCTCTACGGCCAAGAATTCCTCGACTTTAGCTGTGCCGCTGCTGAAGAGGTTAGCTCGAATGTTTTTCTGATAGACGCTTTTTAATCGGGCCTGATGCAAATGAGCGGAACACGCTTCTCGTTGATCCCTTTCCTCTCCAGAATATCCTCAATAGCCCCTATAATGTTGTTCATCCTTCTCTATTTAAGTATAATATTCCGGAGATCTCAGTTCCCGGGATGCAGCCTTATCTATTGAGTGCGTTAGCTCCCTTTCTCTCGGGGCTTTTGAAGTCTCTAGTCAATGTTCAGGAGTACTGCCATGCAAATTGGGAATTTGGAACTTCTCGACTTTACCCTGGGTCGTTTCAGCATCAAAAGTACAGGGAGGTCATCTATCCCCAGGCCTTGGGTTTCGACGCTTCATACTGTCCCGATGAATAGGAATCGAAGCTGTTATTAACCTACTCGAACTAAGTATTCATCTATTCTAGAATGGGCTTTTTTGAGTTTCTATTCCTCTTTATTGCTACTGACAATCAGAAACTGATCCTTCTTTCCTTGTAATTTCTTAATTTTTGTGATTTTATGATATATTTTCAAATTCCAGCTTTCCTGTGTGTTTGTGTTGCCTTTATCACATGTCTGTGCGTCATTTCTGATGATGGTCATGTGCTTTGTTATGCCCCATCGGCTGGCAGCCGACGGTACAGTGTTTTCATCTTCCCTTAATATTCGGCATCATGACGATTGTCTTCTTTTTTATTTTCCAGGGGTCATCCTTTTATTTCAAATGCTTATATGGAACCCCTTCACCGTATCGAAAGTGTGTTGTCCTCTGTGTCAATGGGCTCCTTTGCTTTGTAAAACCGCGTGTGCCAATTTCTGGTTCTTGCACTCGTGAGAATATTGTTCGCCGGCCGGGCCGGAAGAAACTTTTTGATATGTTGCTCCCTTGCTATAACGTCGCGCTTTGGTCAACGTTGCCGATGGAGGAGTTACAACTTGTCTTGCGGCATATTCTTCCGGTTGGTGTTATGGATAGGCTGTCATTTGTCTATAGCAGACGTGACTTAGCGTAGAACAAAAATTTTCCTTGGAGTTACAAAACGATGTCTATTCTTTCTAAGAAGAATCATTCGCGTTTTGTCTGCCTGCCTCATCAAGTTCTGTTCGTGGATGTGAACCCAAGGTCTCTCAGGAAAAATCCCGACAACATTTGTTATATTCCTTGGCCGTTTCAGGGTCATTTGAGCCTTCGAGACGATGACAAAGTTATCCCTAACGTGGTAACCGACATCCTTCCCTTCATCCATCCGCTCCATAGATTTTCAAGCGTGCCTGAATATTTGGAGCAAGCACATCGACCTGGTCAGTCTCATTGGGCGGTTTCAAAGGCGCGTGAGTGTGGGCGCATAGTTGTCCGATGGGACGAAATCGAATGGTACTAGGTCTTCTCCTTCGGCTGCCAGCCGATGGTCTTCAAATTAGTTTTTGTCCGTGATTTTAAGGATGCATTTTGTAAAGTTCATGAAAGTGAACATTTGTTTTGTATAATTTGATTTTGAGGGTTCATGTACTTGTCATTAGTTTCCGTTCAACTTTATTATAGGATGGTTTCTTCTAGGAAGTTGTATTTATTTGTTCTCGAGATGTTCACCTTATCATAGTTGGCTGCCAGCCGACACTGTAATTTGTTCTGATCAATAAACGTCTCTTTTTTGCAACTGGTATATGTTATTTTGGGACATCGGATTTGTCGATTGCGTTTTTCTTGCTTTATTACTTTTGGACTCTGCAGCCCGCCGACTGAGTTTTTTCTCAATGACTTGTTTTTGACTCGTTTTTATTTTTGGACTTTGTTTTGTCCATATTTAGTTAAATATCCGTTAAAAAAAGAATAATCAAAATATAACATATAACTAATACAAAGTGTATCACTTAGTGCATCAGGCATAATTTACTGTTCGTAATGTAAGTAATTTTGAATTTATTTATACATGCAAATAAAGAATAATAAGTTTTTGAGCACGTTCTAGTGGTCGCAAATTATATTTTAAATTCTCAAAATTTTGTAGAAGGATGATAAAAGTCATGAGGCATATTTATAAGTAATTTATTTTCTCACTGAACGTCTTTAATAAAAGTTATGCGAGCCAAGAGAGAAAATTCTTGATTGCCGGCACGTTGTGCAACCTAAAAAATCTTTTGCTATGACACACTATGGAATGTGATATTTTCAATATATAGAAGTAATATTAGAACGAATGATATTGTGGAGAAACAAGTTATTTTTCTAGTGAAAAATAAGATTATATCCCAATTCATACATTTTCACACATTGTCACATATTATTGATTTAGGGTATCAAGAATACTTAGACTTCATATCCACTAAAGACTAGGGGATTATTAATTTTTTTTGCTTTTTAATATTACTATTGGAGATTTAGATCCACATATTTTGAAAATCCTTTTAAAATTCAAAAGATTACTATTTCACTTGTGAAATACTTAACCATAAAGAGAAGTACGGAGTTCAAAATGATTGTTTGAAGAAGTGGAAATACACATTGCACACACATCAGCTCAGTTTTTAGCAGAGGTGTGCACCATCACTACGTGCAATGAACTAAAAGGAGTCTGTGCACACACTTTAGCTCCACTGGTGCTAACGTGTGCCTCATCACTAGGTGCAGTGAAGTAAGAAGAAAATATGCACAGTTTAGCTCTACTATAGCTAAATTTTGCACCATCACTAAATGGAGTGGATTAGAAAGCAAAAATGCACGATGTAGCTCCAGTATACAGAAGATGGCTTCTAGTGTAGTGGACACTAAATAGGACTCCATACAGTAATTGTAAAATTTAAAATGAGTGTAGTGACAAAACTATACTACACTAAATGCCAACTACTACACTAAATGTCAATCCTAGTAAATAGTGGAACATAAAGTTTTTTACTTGTGGACAGTTACTGTAGGGAACCTTAATCATGATTTGATTACATCTTGAGCATTACAATAAAGAAGGGTTTAGTGCATGTAGAAAAACAAGAATTTGCAAGAAAGAGCTTGGGAATAATTGGACGTAGGTATGGAGCAAAAGGAAAATATAAAAAATTGGACAAAGTAGAATGTAAAATATGGAGGGAAAATGAAACTACAAGTAGAAGATTGGAAATATAAGAACATTCTTCTGGTAACGAAAATGAGAAAAAAAAGGAATATTGGAAAAGGAAAAAACATAAACATACAATAAATATAGAAATACAAGTAAAATACTCATTAGATATCCATCACATATGCATTCAATGTGCATTACATATTTAGTAAATATTCATTACATACTCATTGAATATTCAAATACACAATGATTTTACATTAGAAATTTATGCACTATTCATTAACTCTTCATTAACAGTACATTAAATACCCTTTAAATAATCATTAAATATACGAATATTAATTAAACTATCATAAATTATAGTTTTAAAACTTCAAACATTCATTAAATAATTTTCAAATATTCTTTAAATATTCTTTAATTAAAAAGTTACAAATATACAAATATACATTAATTATCCTATTAAAAATCATTACAAAGTCATTAGTTATTGGCTAAAAATATGATTACACATTATATATTCATTAGAGAATATTAAATGATGAAAAGGAAGTAATGCAAGAGATGGGAATGAGAATAATTGTGGATAAGATGATAAGAAATTGAGGTTGAAGATGAGACAAAAAAAAAATGCATGGCGACCGTCAGGCAGAAGTTTATGATCTAATACTATTCATTGAATATTCAAGTTTGTGTGCTAGGGTAGAGTTTTGTTTGAGGGCTATTACGAAATGAACTGTAGTAGGTGAACGAATGAGGGATAATATACAGGACAATGGTGGCTAAAAGTAGTTGCCAAATTGTTGACATATAGTGTACTAGAAAAAGAGAATCTCCACGGTGGCAAAGGGACCGGGTTGCAAGAATAAACACGGTGAAGCCCACTTCGCGAGGCCTAGGCCGGTGTCTCGGCCCAATGAAGTGGTGGCTCCGGTTGTTCTAAACAATAAATTTACGAATAGTACAGGGGACACCAAAACTCCTCGGGAGCATGTGTTCAATCATGTAATGATACAAGGGAATTAAAAAAAATGAATAAAAATCTCAAAAAAAATTAGCCTACTATGGCGTTAGTACTGGGCGCTGGCGTTCCCTCAGAGTGGCCAATTCGGGGACAGTGCGGGGGAAAAAGGGTAACCCCCCTCCCTTCATCTCAAACTTGGGCACCTTCCCGCTGGCCTGGGAAATTCCCCGTCAAGGGTGGAGATGCTCTAACTACAATATTTGTACCGTTACAGTAAAAGCAAAATGAAGTGAAAAAAAAAGAAAAAATTCACAGTTTAGCTCTATTAGAGCTAAAGTGTGCACCATGACTAAATGTAGGAAACTAAAATGAAAATATGCACACTTTAGCTCCAATAGAGCTAAAGTGTGCACTGCCATTTATTTTAAATTTATACAATTGCAAGATGTGGTCTTAACATACTTATTGTCTGTTCGATTCTCATAGTAAATAATATCAAACTCACAAAAAAACAAAACTTGAATTAAAAGTAATAGAATCTTAAAATCGTAGCTTTAAAACTCTCTTTAGTGTGCTTCGCCTAGAAACTGGTGTAGGAGGAACTTACATATATCGATGGTAACGAATTTACTCCTTGTGTAAAGCAGAAATTGAAATCGAGTCAAATAAAAGTCTGGTGATCCACTGAAAGCATTAAAGAAAACTAAACACTATAACACTAAACACTAAACACTAAATCTAACACTAACACTAGAATCGTTCACTTCTGTGCAATCCAAGTTTCTATATTATTGAGAAAATGTCAATTTAAAAGTTTTAATTTAGATCATACGAATGAAATTGGAAAGAATCACTTTTCCTTAGCTGCCTGCTTGTTGCCCTAGAATAAAAAAAATTGTAGTATTAATGGCTTAGATAAATTGAGCAAGAAAATAACGAGTACATAAATACTACACGCGCATAATATTTTGAACTTATTCTAGTAAGATTAAATTGAGTTCTTGAAATTCCGGGTATCAATAACGAAGGTGAATGAATTGTGGTGCATCCACAGTTAATACCCGAGGGTCTCACCCCATTATCGCAAAGGGTATTCCGAGGGTATCTCGGGAGCACCGCACGGCCACAGGGTTTCGACCCTCACGGCTTTAGGTACCCCAGGAAGTACCCCACTAAATCGTGGCGTGACCTTTGCTTTTCCCTCTTTTCGTTGCTGTCCGAGTTTTCTGGACGTTCTTCTACGCGTTGTTGTTTTGTGAGTTTTGTGAGTCTCTGCGTAGGTTCATCGTTGCGTCTATGTGGTTTGTGTTAGAGTCAATATCTACAGGGTTTGTTAAGTTTGTGTATACTCTAGCGCTGCAGTTCAGGCTTTCGTGCGCAAATTACTGGAGTTTAGGGTTTTTTGCGGAGAGGGTTTGTTGGACGTGCGATTCTGGTTGTGTGAGTTTCTGAGCACGTAGATGAGTTTGTGTATACTGTAGCGCTGGAGTTTAAGGTTGTTTGTGTGAGTTTGTGTGAGTTTGTGAGAGTTTGTGAGAGTTTGTGTGAGTTTGTGTGAGTTTGTGTGAGCTGCTGTAAGTTTATGTGAGTTTCCGTGAGCACGTCGACTCTGAAACGGCCGTGCTCGGAGGATTGACGTGAACGAGGAAGAAGATTTGCAGCTCTAGCAGTCGGATTTCTGAGTTTTAAAGGTAAGTGAACTCATTCACTCTTGCATTCCTTTTAATATATGTGTAGTATTGCTTTTGATATAATGTGATGAATCATTATATATGTGTAGCATTGCTTTTCATGTATGTGTGAGCACGTAGATGAAATTGTGTATTCAATGTGCTGGTTTGAATGTGCTGTTTCCAATGTGGTGGTTTGAATGTGGTGGTTTGTGGTGGTTTGTGGTGGTTTGTGGTTGTCTGTGGTGATTTGTGCTGGTTTATGCTAGATTAAATGTGCTGGTTTGTGCTGGTGTCAATGTGTTGGTGAATGATAGTTTCAATGTGCTCGTTTTAATGTGCTGGTTTCAATGTGGTGAATTCAATGTGCTGATTTCAAAGTGCTGATTTCAATGTGAATGATTTCAATGTGTTCGTTTATTTGTGCTGGTTTGAGCTGGTTTGTACTGGTTTATTTGTGTTGGTTTGTGCTAGTTTGTGCTGGTGTCAATGTGCTGCTTTGTGCTGGTTTGTGATGGTGTCAATGTGCTGCTTTGTGCTAGATTCAATGTGCTAGTTTCAATGTGCTCGTTTCAATGTTTTGGTTTCAATGTGTTGGTTTCCATGTGCTACTTTGATTGATTTTGTGTGTGTGGGTTTGTTATTGTTTATGCAGGACGTCTAGTTCCAGCAGAATTTGTCTAGGATTAAAGTTCATAAGCAATGGCTGAAAGGTGAAACCATAGTCACCCAGGAGCCCTAAACCCTGAGCCTTGAATATCATATAACGAAAGACACATCTTCACAAACTGCAATAAATTAGCTTTTCAATGAACACAATTTAGCTTGACTCGAGCTAAAGTGGGCCCTCCATATTACACCATTGGCCACACTTTAGCTCGAGTGGAGCTAAAGCGGGCTCTCCACTGTGCTCTTTTGGCTGGACTTTAACTCGACTCGACGTAAAGTGTGGCCAGTAGTGTAATATGGAGGGTCACTTTAGCTCGACTCGAGCTAAAGTGTGGCCCATAATGCACGTTGGAGGACCAATTTAGCTCGACTCGAGCTAAATTGTGGCCCAGAGTGCACAGTTGAGGACAACTTTAGCTCAACTCGAGCTAAAGTGCAACTCATTAGTGCACTCTTGAGATCACACTTTAGCTCAAGTCGAGCTAAAATGTACAATATAATGCGTCTTTGGTTGCGCTATAGCCCGACTCCCGCTAAAGTGATCATAATTTCTACGCTCAAACTCAATATTTTAAACAATCTAAATCTTTTCATCAAAGCCAACACACTTTAGCTCGAATCGATCTAAACTATAAAAGAAAGGACCGAATGCACATATCGAATACCTCTACGTTCAGACCTAATGACAATCCGAAAGTAAAGTTTGACGACGCAATCGATGACCTAACACTAGTCTACTTCTTGTTTACCTCTCACAAGTGTGCAAGAGCTTAAGTATCGCTCCAACCATTTGAGAACCTCGAAGAACAAGGTTCGTGAGTGATTAGAGCGGAACTGAAGCTCTTCCACAGTTCTGAGTGTTAAACAAGAAGTAGCCATGAATTGAATTTACAGATCTAGGAAAGACTTCTTAAGGAATATTGAATGTTTTAGAGCTATACTGATATATACTCTAGGTTATAACACTTTAACTCGAATCGATCTAAAGTAATTGGTTACACTTTAGCTCGACTCGAGCTAAAGTGTAACCTCTCGCTCCTAGTTGGATCATCAATGCATCAATCTAATATGTTTACTCGCTTTCGTGTGTGTGCAGATCTGAGAGGGACAGGATGGTGACTCAGCTTCAGCACTTCTTCCAGCCAAAGCCCGTCGACATTGATGATGACGATGGCAACGACAACAACCACTTGGATTGCTGGGAGCTCAAAGACCCATCGATGACACTGAAGTGGACGCTGCTGTGGGCAACGTTTACGGACAATCTTGTGTTTGGTCAGACCTTCGCTGGTGATATCGTTGTACCCCAGCACACCGACTTCAAGACCAAAATTACTAATGTAGTCCACGAAGATAACGATCACGTTAAGTTGTCGTGTGAGACAACCAATAAGTCCGTAGAGCCGTATTTATTTACTATTGTAGTAGACAATAATTCATCTCCCTTCTGTATCAATGATTTAGTCGAATCACTCAGGGGGTCCAAGTTTGATGAAATAGTGGCTCAGATCGACCACAAAATCTCTATAAAAAAATGGGAGACTAGTAGTGGTCAGCCGCTGAAAGCAAAGGCTGTAGCTAATAAACTCCGCGTCATTCTATCAAGAATGAATACCTTTGCCGCTCTAGATAAGGCAAAAAATATCGCGGCAAGACGCCCTGTAGAAATTTCAATGGTTTTGGGGGCCGTGACCGATAGTGAGAATATGAGTCAAGCGTCGGTCCCGGTTAGAACACCTGGTGCAAAGACAAGTCGAAGCTGCAAGCACCTTGCGCAACACGCTGTCTGCTTTCCCCGTCAAGAAGCGCTCAGCTGCCAAGAAGCCGGAGACTTCTTCAAGAAAGAAGTCGAAGCTCGTTTCAGACGAGGAGTTGGCAACCTCAATGGCCTTTGCACTCTCAGAGCTTCCTTCGGCGCTCGAGTTCAGAGAGGCAATCGACTACAACAACGTCCAACAGATTTACCAAAAATTCTGGACGGAGTGTTAGAGCTGCTTCTTCAATGGAGACAAAGAGATGAAGATCGAGCTTGACGTGATGAGGCTGCATAATGCACCACCGGAGTGGACGATCCGTGCATTCGAGCCTCGGGGCATGGAGGAGTTAAAACATTACTACCTCCAAATGCCGGACAAGACGTAGAAGCAGACTCTCTGCGTCATGCCAAAGCTCGATGCTATGCCGACGAGTGTGGAGGAGCTCAGCGACTGCAACTTCTACATCATCAACGGCCAGCACAACGTTCCTGCATCAAAGGAGATGATCAACGGCAACGTCCTAGAGGTGATGAGAAGGCACTTCCGAACTTGGCTGTGTTACATTGTCTGGACGAAGGATCCGGAGAAGCTGAGAAAGATTTCCGCGTATTATAATCGCGTGAATCACTTGGTCTAGTTCAAGCCGACCTGGGCAACAAATATCCTCGGCTCCCATGCTTTGTGGATCCAAGTTGGGAGACCAATGCCGAAGCACTCCGCCACAGGGGTTTGCGGGTCTCACAAGTCAGGTCGAAGAACAGCAGTGGAGATTGCCAATGACAAGAAGTTTGAGGTAATATATCTTAACCAAGGTCATGCACTTTAGCTCGACTTGAGCTAAAGTGCATGTTTGTTGAATATCTGTATTCAGTTGTGTTTAGAGTGAACTCGCTTTCAATGTCTCCTCTTAGGTTGCAAGTTAGCTCGACTCGAACTAACTTGCAGAAGTTGCACCCAATTAGACATGTTTAATTTTCTGCTTAAATTTTAACTCAATCAGCCCTCTTATGTTCTGCGCAGCCATTTCTTAACTCCGTTCGTGAGCGCTTTGCAATGATCGACAGTGCGAAGAGCCAGGCAACGCTCAAGAAAGCCGGCAAGGCGAAAAAGCTCTCAATTATGAACAAGGTGAAGATCATCACCGCGACAGATGAGACCTTCAAGCTATGGTCGGATGTCATCTCTTCCGCGGCGCATGACGATCTCATCAACGTTGATTCGACTTCGACGCCCTTGGCAAAGTTCAAGGACGCCAAGTCCTTGGTACCTGAGAAGGATGGGGTCCTGACGCGCGAGTTCTTCAAGTTTCTCGGCAAGATGACCGAAGTCTATCACGCGAAAATGTGCAAGCACATTCTCAATCGATCAGGGCCATCTCGGAAACTGCCCTACCCTAAGGTGGTTATAAAGCAGCCGAATTCTGTGCTGGTGGATTGCTACACCGCCCGGGACTAGGTGGATCGGAGGGAGAGGAAGGACGTCGCTCGAATGGAGTTTTAAGTGATCAGGCCGGAGTTGGCGCTTTTCAAGAGCTCTAGAGCGTACAGTTGTTCCAACTGGCGGACGTTTAAGATGAACTACAATGTCAGCAAGGCCTCAAAGCGTGCCCTTCAAGATTGGGGTCCACCGCATTCGTATTACAAGGACTCGAGACAGACGTAGTTTCGCAACTGCAAATGTGAAGATCTCTCTCCGTACGCTAAGGAGTTCTTCAGAGTCTTCATCGATGTGCGATCGCGGTTCGTTCGACCTCAGGGAGCTCTACACTTTCGTTCATACAAGGCCGCGACAAATTCGCTTGGCACGTGGCCTTTGGATTCGTGGCGCAACCTAGGCTGCAACGTGAAGCTCGGCATCATCGACTTCCAGAATGTCCTTGGCTTCTCTGGGAAGGCAACGTCGTCGTTGGAGAGGCCCTTCTTCGACGAGTTTATGACGATGTTCGCATCGAAAGGGCAGCCTCCCCTCACCAATCTTCCAGCCTGGCTCTTCATTTGCGGTGACGAACAATCACACCTTCAAGTGACATCGTTTGCTGAGGGCCCGTCGTTGTGCCATGCGTACGATGTGCTGCACTCGAAGTATCTTTCCTCCAAGAACGAGTGCTTGGGAGGATACGTGCCTAGGAGCAACAACGCTCTCGACCCTGTTCGCCTCCTCTTTCTCTTCAAGAAAGAGCTCACGCAGATCCTGGCAGTGAAGAAGACCTACGCAGCTCCGGAGCATGTATTGCACACCAAGCTGCGCAAGTACAACGAGCTTTCGTACAACATGAACATGAAGGAGCTGAGGATTGAGTTCTTCATCAAGGTCCTGGAGATGTTCAGCAAGAAAGGGGAGTCAGTTGTCCAGCTGTTTGGCCGGACAAAATTGTTCATTGCGAGTTTGGTAAGTTTTCCTGCAGTTTAGCTCGAGTCAAGCTAAACTGTTGATACCCTCTCTGTCTGTGCATGGATTGTCTTAGAGAGGTCGTCTCTTATGCTTATGTAGCATTACACTTTAGCTCGACTCGAGCTAAAGTGCCAGCATATTCTTTTATGATTTTCTTGCAGTCATTCAATCGCATCGTTTCCTTTTAAGTTGTAATATCTGACTTTAAGTATCAGTGTTTCTCTGTATTCACTTTAGCTCGATTCGACCAAAAGTGTTACTTGTTAAATCCATTGGTGTGCAGATGGTGGATCTGGTGGCTTTCTGCATCTCCCACGACACCGATGAGCACGACCTCGACGATGCCATGGAGGTTGCGTTGACGTTGGATCGGGCTGATTTCGTTGTTGGTGCGTATCACGTCAACGCGGAGATCTTCCCCGAGCTTGGAGAGGCCGTTGCCAAGGAGAAGGGGAAAGCAATTATTGACCTCGGCGATGAGGAGGAAGATGAAGAACCGAGCGCCTTGGTTGTGTGTCCGAGCTCGAGCACAGCCACTCCAGATGAAGAGTCCCATGACGATTTCAATACCACCACTCCGCCGGAGTTTCAGAGTGGCTCTCAATCTGAAGCAGGAGACACAATCGTTTCCTCGCGGCAACGACTCGACTTCCCAGAGTTGGATTCTCTGGAGATTTCCGACAGGCCTCACTTCGCTCCCACCTTGGGTGGGTCATTCGCTTGGCTCGCTGCCAAGAAGAGGAAAGTCGCTAGCACGAGCGGCCACTATCCGTTGGCTAATGCGAGTAGTGCACAGGATGACAGCAGGTTGATCTCCCTCGAGAAGAAGCTCGAGGAAGAGGCCACCCGGATGAGGTTGATGGAGCAGCGGCTGGCGGATCGTGATAAGGAGCTCAGGGATCTGCAGCGGAGGCGTGACGAAGAGATGAAGAGGGACCAAGACCAGAGGCATGCCGAGATGATGCTCATGATGCAGAGATTCATATCGGCTAATTTTCCTGCAGCCGCCACAACACCACCCGCAATAAATACTACGATTCCCCAGTCTCCTCTCTTAGCGGAAGAAGGGACTGGGAGTCTGTCCCACGGTTTGCTGCTGCCGTCTTCGGCGGGTTCCTCCCCCGTCTCCATGGGGGGTCAATCGCCTCATGTTCCCCCATCGCTGCCGACCCACCCCTCTTCCCCTCCGAAGTCGCCCGCTCGGGACGTATCTGTCGCAGATGTTCCCAGCTCATCGTCAGGTTAGTGTAACGTAGTTGCGAGTGTATAGAGGCAGAACATTTTGTAAATGTCCAATTTTGTACTCCAGTATTTTTTTTTGTTAATATTACGATGCTCAGCCAGCACTTCAGCTCGACTCGAGCTAAACTGCTTGACATTTGACGGCTCTGACTTGTATCACTGTCCTTTGTGCGCATCAGCTGATAGGTTGAGTTGTTGAATTTTTCAGATCTAAGTTTTGGTGATGACGCAATCGCTCACCCAGTCATAGATGAGGTCGTCCAATCTGCAGTCCCGGTCGTAGAAGAGGTCGTTCAAGCTTCGGCCGTGCTCGTAGACGAGATCAATCATGATTCTTCTATCCCGGAGCCACCTCTTCTTGATTCTGAACCATGCCCCGAAATGGTTGTGAGGCTCTCGGAACCCCTTGACACCATGCAAGGTTCGTTAGGATCGATGGGGGTCCGAGGCGAAATGTTGCAAGACGATGAAGTTCTCGAGGTATTCTTCTGACACTTTTCACACTCCACTCTACCCCTCCATGACGTCTGCCCCCGTTTGCCTCTTTCAATCTACATTTTGTTGACCCGTTGTTGTCAATGAATCTATAGTAATATTATTCGTTCTCCTGGCGTTTCCGAACCAGGTCTGCGAGGCATCAATAAGTGGTGCCAGTAATCTAGAAGAAATACCTAGAGTCCTATCAGTTTTTGAGGGCACGTGGTTGAATGTTGTGCAAGACCTCAATGGGATTCTCCGCACGTGTGAGCCTTCGTGGCACGCCATGGGATCCAGAAACTTTGACTCGTCCATTCACTTGGCTTTGCATCCGGCCAAAGTTGGCCCTAAACTAGTTCGAGTGCGCCCTAGTTGTGCTGAATTTTTTACGAAGTTGTCTACGATTGCCACCATCACGATCTGGAGTTCGATGATGGAATCTACAACACGTCAATTATGTAAATATCTTTTTCAGCATAGTTCTTCGTACCCTCTCAGGATCTTTGGTCAGAAGAGTTGCGATAGGGTTCCCGAGCGTAGAGTCGGTAGCAGAACAATCAACATGAAGGAATCTAGCACTCAGAAGGACATCTTCTTGAAGACCTTATCGAACCATCTCTTCAATAGTTTGGGTCGTGAGTATACTCCGGCAAATACGCTTGTCATTGACGACAGCTCGATTAAGCATATGCTTCATTTGCCGGAGAACGTCCTTCTTCTTCCATCATGGTCGCACAAACATGATGGCACGAGATGATTCTGTATTGCTGGAGGAATTGCTGCCAAATCTCTCTGACCTTCATCTGTTTCCGGGTGGCCTAGCGTAGTACCGGGCCGAACATCCCTTTGGCCGGAAGATGTTCTATAATGATTAGAAGACGTGTGGTCAATCTGCGAGTATCTGGAACGCAATCCAAGCGTCTCAGAATCTCCGCTCTTAATGCCGTTGGAAACGCTTAGATGCCTATTACACTTTAGGTCGGATAGAGCTAAACTGTATCGATTGACTGCAGCTTGATTATGTAAATTTTGTTGGACCATTTTTTGTGTATATATTTTTTTGATAAATGAAACCGAGATGTTTCACCACTTTGTTTGTTGTGGAGATTGGATACCTACCGCTGATAGAATGTCGTCATGTTTTGAATGATTGGAATTTTCATCTATTGTTCTAAGGTATATGAGCGTCACTCTGGTTGAAATTTCTACAGGACTCTGACTGTCGGGCGTCCGTGGATTCCTTGTTGGGCCCAGAGGAGTTTGCCCTTTCCCTTCGAAGTTAAGGGCTTTTGTTGCACTCTGCTGCAACCGCGCAATCAATCATGGATTATTCGACCATGGCAGTGGACGACAATGTTGTTGAAAGCCCTATTGCGCGGGAGCCAATTCATGAAAAGGACAATTCACCTTTGCCGCAATGGCCTCGTTCAGTTCCAGGGTCCCCATGTCTAAATCCGGATAATTGTACTCCTGCAAAGCGTACTCTCTATGACGGTTTAGGGGATGCTACTTCCCTTCGCTCGCTCGAGGTGCGTGATATGTTGACCTCCTAGTTATTACACTATTGAGTCGTTTTGGCCTAGGCAATTTTTGTTTGTTGTTGAGCTACATTGTACTCATGTAGTTTTGGTTCATTTGGTTTTGTTTTGATTCGTTGGATGTTAAATGTGCTCTGTGGATCTGTCCTTCTGCATTTTAGCTCCATTCGACCTAAAGTGCGCTAGGATGGATCTTATTGATACAATTTTCATGTGTGATGTGTAGGAGTATTCGATCTAAAGTGTATTTGTTTGGATTGTGTGTGGCGCCTATTGTGTAGGAACCATCTGGCAAATTCTCCGCCCCTGTATTCTCTCAGGAAATGCTGCTAGAGACAAATGATCTCCTTCCCCCACGCGTCGATACTCGCTGCCGAAATCAAACAGTGACGAGGTGCGTAGGCGGGGTTTGCAGCGTCTTCTAGAGAGTCCATTAATGCAAGAGAATAATGCAACATGGACCAGGCAACGTCAGAGGGTTTTTTTGAGGTCGCGTATAGAGGCTTATGGCGGAACTCCCTAGACCATTTGAATAGTGATAGGACGATTGTGTTTTTCCCCGGGGTAAATGAGTGTTCTTTGTGACCTATTTTCATGAAGTTTGAATAAATCTTGGATAATGGTATTTGCATCCTTTACTGTTACTAATTTTTTTTGGCAATGGGCTAATTTGGTCCATCCATGTAATGAAATATAGTATTCTAGGTGCATTGTCTATATGCTTTGCACCTACAAATGTCTATATATATTGATACTTTAAAGATCATATATCTTCAAAATCATGGAAATCTCCCAATATAACGAATATGGTGTTAATAGTGGAAAAAAATGGTTAAAGAGGAGTTAGAGTTTAGAGGAGATTATATCTCACAAAGAAAAATTAGAAGTAAACACCATATTCATTAAAATGAGACATTTCGGAGTCTCAATTTATCATGGTGTCTTTTATTAGTCAATTTATAATTTCATTAATTTGAAACTATGTATTAAATTGAGACTCAATATCGATTGAAAATGCTAAATAATCTAGTCATATCATGGATTGTTGAATTCATCTTGTATGAAATTGAATATTATATTGTGATATGTGTGTGTAAAGTTAATAGATTATAAAATATGTACCAAGATATGGAGCCTATTACCTAAGAAAAACTAATACATCCAAAAAAAATCATTGCGAGAATAAAATTACAATGGAAAATAGAAGCGGCAATAAATTTGATAACCCCTCTAAGTAGGGTTCAAAATTGGACTAAAATACACATATACACTCATTTGAATTCCACCTTGAATGCATACCTTTTCATTTGAAAGAGAAATAATTACCAATTTCAAGAGATTATATTATTTCCAAACAACAAGGTCATGGCAAGAAATTTTGGCAAGTAATCGACCATTGAGATTTTCATTCTAAAACATATTAGTTAATTAAAACATGAAATGCAAATTGGTGATTTTTGAACCTTGACTCCTCGCATAATTGTTTTAAATATCTTACACCCTTCTTCTACCTCTAAAAACTGGTAAGCAAGGAACTAACTTTGTGCTTAAAAAGATAGTAAAGAATCTAGACCTTATGTAGTGAAAATTTTCTAACCAAGTGTTTGTTGATCCACTCAACGCAAAGGAAATGAACTATTTTCTATTTTACACACTATAATATTCCAATCTATGCGGTCTAAATTCATGAAATTTTGTGAGAACATTACTTTGTGAGCTTTAATTTAGATCCTACGGTTAGATGTAGAAATAAAAGTCTTTATTTCCCTCTTTACTCATTGAACTTGAACGAGCAATTTTGAAGTGTTTTTGGTGTCAAAATGCCTTGGGCCTTTATGAGTTAATCCCATGATCAACATGATAATATAAACTTTAGACCTTGTATAGTGCAAAAAATTTACACCAAGTGAAGTCAAAGTCTGCTGATCCACTTAGAATAGGGATGAATATATACCATTTCTTCTACTTCAAACACAATAATCTTATACTCCATGCGGTCAAAGTTTATGAAATTTTTGTTTGTAAGTTACTTAACCCCTAAATTACCAAGAGTCCCCTTGGGGGACTCTTTAAGGTTTGGACAGGTTCCTACTATGTCAATAATAGCATTCTTTTTTGAAAGATCTTTCTGTAGATGGACACTACTAAAATCTTCGTATAAATCCAATTTTTTCCTTGATCCAACATTAAATGAAGAAGTTATAGGGTTTTGAAGTTCAAATGGAGAGAGCAGGCATGTGAGGCAGCTCTAAAAACTTGTGATAGGACACTCTATCAAATGTGAGATTTTAAATACTAGTAAGTAATAATATCACCTTTGATGTTTTTAAAGAAAAATACTTGTCTTTAGTGAAATAGCATATTAATCCAAGTCAAACATTTTCATACTTTATTGCACATTGTCGGGCAAGGTACCTTAAATCTTCTTCCTTTCCACATAGAACTTAGAGATCTTCATACTTTCTACTTTTTATTTTTCCCATGGCATTATTTGGTGTAAACCTTCGTATTGACCATATGGATTCTCATACTAAAACATGTTATGTTCACAATAAAATTAAACATGAATTGTCAATTATTTAACCTCCATTCCTTGCACAATTTTGTTTGAATATGCTACATCCAATTTTTTCCTCTAAAAATTGTTGTACAAGGAACTAATATCATGCTTAAGATGATGGTAATGAATTTAGACCTTGTGTAGTGCAAACATTTGACACCAAGTGAAGTCAAAGTCAACCGCTCCACTTAATGCAGGAAGGAAATGAATCCTTTTTTCTACTTTAAACACTTTAATCTTTCAATCCCTGCCATCAAAGTTTATGAAATTCTCTGACTGTATCACTTAATAAGTCTTCATTGTCATCCTATGGTTTAAACTAGAAATAGAAGTTCTATTTTTCTTTCATACTCCTTGCACTAAATCAAGTAATTTTGAGGTGTTTTGGGCGTGAAATTGTCATGGTCATCTGGGGATTAACCCCTAAAGTACTGTGACAGTTTCACACCAAAAACACTTCAAAATTGTTGGATTCTAGTGCAATGAATAAAAAAGGAAACAAGAACTTTGATTTCTAGTTTTGACCGTAGGATCTCGAATAAGACTTATTCAATAATTTACTCACAGAATTTCATAAACTTTGAACTCACTGATTGAAAGATTTTAGTATTTGAAGTCAAGCAAATGGTTTATTCTCTTCCCTGCGTTTTGTGGATTAAACTTTTACTTCACTTGGTGTCAAGTTTTTGCACTACACAAGGTCTAAATCCATTACCATCTTGTTAAGCATGATATTAGTTCCTTACACACTAATTTTTAGAGGTAGAGGAGGGGTGTAGCATATTCCAAACAAGTGTGCAAGGAGTGGAGGTTCAAAATTTGCCAATTCACACTTTAATTTTTTGTGAACTTAATATGTTTTAGATTGATGATCCAAATGGTCATTAGAAAGTTTTACACCACGAATAGTTGTGGAAAAAATAAAATGTAAAAAATATGAAGATATCTAGGTTTTATGTGGAAAAGAAGAAGTTTTTTTGGTACCTTGCCCGAGAATGAGTGACAATGTGTGAAAATGTTTGACTTCGGTTAGTATGCTATTTTTCACTAAAGACAAGAATTTTTTTTGACAGTATGAAGGGAAACGATATTACTTGCGACCATAGAAAATCTCACATTCAATAGACTGTCCTATCAAAAAATTTTGGAGGTGTTCGAGGTGCTCGCTCTCCCCATGTGAAATTCAAAACCCTATAACTTTTTCACCAAATGTCTCATTTAGGAAGAAAAAAAATCTCCCACTAAGGTCTTAGTAATGCCCTTTTACAATAAAAATTTCAAAGAGGAATGTTGGAAATCGACACCATAGGAACTTGACCAAACTTTCAAAGAGCCCATTTTTGAGACTTGGTCCTTTAAGGGTTATTAAGTCTTGATTGAGATTCTACAGTTAAATGTAGAAATAGAACCTTTTGTTTCCTTTCTTACTCATCGCTCTAGAACAAGCAATCTTGAAGTGTTTTTGGTGCAATAATGCCTTGGGACTTTTGAGATTGACTAGTTTTTTTTGGTGAACTGCACCTTGACAAAGCTTTCCTCGCAACTTTAGGTCCTTAGGAGTCAATTTTAGAATACTCTACCATCTTCTTTCTTGCGTCTCCAGCAGCTACCAACCCCAGTTCTGCATCGATGCTCGCAGCCTGTACCATTTCAATCTCGTGTTAAGCAGGAGGTTCGACTCTGTAGAGCCCAAAATCTACAAGCAATTAAATTCTTGAAATGACAGGAACACAGAAGAATCCACTTAAACCTAGCTTGAATCATTATTACAATAAGAGTTTCTTGGTTAGGTCATCCAATTTAGCTCAAAGACTGAGAATGGCTGGAAGACTATCACGGAATAGTATACAAGTAAATTAATTTTTAAAAAAGAAATTATTCTAGAAATGTAAATCTAAGATTAGGAACTAAGTAAATGATGTTTTCTGTAGACATTGAAAAGGATCCACCATCAAGACTGGAGATACAAGGTCTCCCTTATGAACAATGGTCTCTGCTAGAACACAATAGAAGACAGAAATCAAGGTTTTAAGCTGGTTCGCAAAGTGAACCCATAGATCACCGAATTCACCCACTGAATGATCGCATCTGCAAATACTTGTTGCTAGAACTTTTTGTGATGAATAACAAATAGTACATCGTCGTGCAAGCACGAATTTCGGTGGTGCGCCAACAATTTTTTTAAGCATTTTCTGAGCACTTAACCTTTTTTTCAGCACCCATCGAGCAGGAGTCAATAGAGCGCTAAACCTTTTTTAATATCTTTTTGATCAAGTGCATGAATAATGGAGATGGAATAGCTGTTGGTCCATTCACGACCTACATGCACAGAATAATCAGGCGGCAACAGTTCTACAAGGTGAAGTCGTTGGTTGGAGGTAAAAAAAACTTAGAATTTTGGTGGTGCGCCATTGAGCGTGTACGTGCGCGCCACTCCAGAATTCTAGTGGCCACTAGTTTAACGTGGAATGCGTGGTTTTTACCGCGATGATATCGCACCTACGAAATTTCGATGTGGGTAGAGAGAGTTTTCACTTCGTGGGTCTGGTCACTTAGTGTGGTACACGCTCGCTGGCGCACCAAAACATCAGTGTACACGTTCGCTGTAGACGAGCATTCTCATGGTTTGAGTGTGTACCATGAAGATGCTCCTACTCGTTTGAGTGGCACATAGGTACACGCTCGTTGGCGCACCGAAACAGTAGATGAGCATTTTCATGGTTGCATGTAACGTGTACACTACTTAGATTCGAGTGGCGCAGTAATGAGCATTTTCATGGTTCCGGACTTACTCTGGCGACGAGGCGGGATTGATGAGCGAGAGCTGTGGAGCCGAGTGTAGTGTTTGGTTAGAGCTCTGGAGAGGTTGCCGACGTTCGTACAATCAACAGTCAGAACGAGGCAACCAATAGGGCAATATCATTGTAAGAGAACCGTTGTTGGTTGAGTGTGCGCAAAATTCCTTATCGGAATTCGTCACTAGATAGATGGCAACGGACAACAGGTGCAGCTGCTGCCAAGGGTAGATTTCAAGCGTTTAATCAGGTAAAGCTTATTGGTTCCGCTTGGTGTTCGGTGGTTTTGACTGTTGTGTAGTATGTATAATGACATTTTTCTCTTGTCTGATGGTGTAGAGCATATCTCATCAGCTTGCTTCAACCTTGAGAAACCCAACGCAATTGATTGCAAGCATACGTTCAAGTCAATCAAAGGAGCAGGTAGTCTAGCTTGATAGCATCCTTGCTTGTAGCTAAACATTCATGTTAAACTTCTGCACTCCCTTTTTGCAGCCATCTCCCTATCTTTGCAGCAACCTTCTGGAGTAGTGGATAATGGTGGTGCATCTGTGGCTACATTTGATGTCATTGATGAAGAGGTGGGTCTGTAAACTTTACAAATCATTTAACACTTAAATTTCTAATCAGCGGGTACGAAGCTGATTGATCAAATATGGCGGTAGTAGTATCATGCGGTCGTCATCATTTATAGCTTGTCTTCCTTCAGAGTATATGCCGGTGCCATGGGAGGATTGCTGACCTTTTTTTCATGTCTTCTCCAGGCCAATACATGTGATGTTGAGGTGGTTGACGACTCCGAATTCTACCAACAATCACTAGTTGGATTTTTGGAGTGCTCGAATCTAGGCGGACTTGGTAAGTAATTATGACGTCCCATTTCTTTTTGGTTGTTAGAGCACATATTCAGAAGATCAAGTCAATCAACTGCAGGATTTCCTTACCACTCACTGATCTTTTAATTGTTTGAATTGTAGTTTCTGCCACTCATGGTGACATTCGAAGCATGTATTCTTCATGTTTGGGAACCCCAGTTTGTTATTATCTTGTAACTGGTTTGTAACTGGTCTTGCAGGTACAACGTTCTTGAGCCAATAGTGAACTTCATGGCGCCTGAACCTATGGAACTGTGCACAATGACATCTCAACTTTTTGTCAACCTCTTCGGTCAACGAATGGCGCATGTATCTTGCAAAACTAAGTGTACGGTTTAAGAGTGCAGTATGTATTTCTCCCAAGATCAATCATAGGATGAGTTCCTAATCAACGATTTGTGGCTTTTGACCTGTTTGAGCCTGGAAACCTCAAGTTTCTGGAGCACAAGGATTACAACCTTGTAACAGACAAGATTAGTTTTAATGAGAATTAGTATGCATTGATTACTCAGACGTGGTTGAAGGTCAAAATTGATTTCAGTTCTATAGCAGCTTCCCATCATCCCTAATCTTCTACAGGATATGCTTGAACTTTACTACAAAACTTTGTTTGATTTCACTACTCTCACTTGCACTTATTATTCTCGACTACATTCTGTCCTCATGGGACACTGGTAGGACTGGACTTGTACCTTACTAGCACTGAACTAGTACCTGAGGCAAATGTCGGTTGAGGGCGTCGATTTGGTGGCCATTGCCGTGGGCCACGTATTAGGAGTTGAAAAGGTGCAGTGAAGTCAACAGCAAGCCTGGTGGTAGAGCTGTATTTCGAGATTGCATGCCGCATGCTAGTTTTTTTGGATCCAAGATCGGAGGTCCAAGAAGAGACTGTATGGTAGATCTCATTCTTATCTCCGCTTTTGTGATTACTCCTTTTCTTTTTTAGTTTATTCCCATGCAATACATTCAACGAGGCCGGCCCACTTTTGTGATTAATGCGATGGAGAGTGCTCATGTGCACATGCACGAGATCTGCTCCTTTTCTTTTGTGGTCTTCTAAATGAAAGTTTTGATAATTTCTCTAAAGGAATATTGGCTTGCTGAAATTATCATCGGGCGATATCTTTTATGACTTATCTAAACATTCATTTCAAAGATTCAAAAGAAATAATAATTTGATCCTAAAAATTATAATATTTTTCACAAACCCTATATTCTTATTTATTATCTTTTAAATATTTTTGTTAATTTTACAGATTACTTTAAAATGGTCCTGATGATGATGATGGCTCTATCATTCATTTTCTTGGTAATTCTTACTACTAGTAAAGAAAAAAATAAGAAAGGCGCAAAGTCCTATACCAGAAAGAAAAATAAAAGAGCAATTTCAGAATTTGACAAGAACATTCCACGTTTGGTTTATTCCTCTATTTTTTTTCAATTTTTTTTTTCCCCTAATCTTTCATTTAACACCTTTTTTTTGTTTTGATGTCGATAAATCATATTTGGTTGTGAAAAAGCGGGATGATAAGAACTTTGAAGGACAATTTATGGAAATTGTTCCTAAGGATTATACTTCACTCTATCAGAATAAAGTTCTTGTTTTTGATGAAGATAATGATGATATTATACTTGTAGCCAAGTTTAATTCATTAAATTCAATGTCGGAAAAACTTAAGCATGAATTTAATCAATTAACAGAAGAAATATTGGATTTAAAAGATAGAGCTGCTGAAATTAAAATGAATTTCGCAAAATCCCGTGGACAGATGTTTTCCATCGGACGAAGAGGAGGTAAGTATTTCTATTTCATTGTATTTTAATAGTTTTGAATAAGTTTTAATTTTAATTTTTTTAATTTTGCAAATGATATAATATATTTTTTAATTTTCTACAGGAATGCAGAAAGGTAAATCATTGGGAAGGTACAGTCCCGGTACCTTTACACAACAAACACCATCACGAATTGAAAAATGGGAAGAAGATCAATAGACGGTACTGTAATGGATTACATCTTTCTATCTAAAGAGGTTTAATTCACTTACACCATGTTTATTTGAAGTAATGTTAAAGGAGGCCAAAGAATGTAACATCCCAAATTTTTCGGATTGTGGGTTTCATGATTTAAAATTAGAGTCACTAGTTGTAAATAATTTGGTTATTACCGTTGATAGCTTTGATAATCGAATACACAAAGATAATGACATAAGTTCATATGCATTTGGAATTTTTGCACCAATTTTTCAAAATAATGGAAAGTTAGCCACTGTTTAAGATGGTTTTTCCTTAGTAGGGGGTCAATTTATATTACCAACTTATAAATGTGGTATAGATTTTGGTCGTTGTTATGGTGTAGTAGAATTAATTTGGAGGACAAATCAAGATTTCCATGGAATAGTTCCATCAAAATTTCAGCCAATTTCAGAGGAATTGGTAATAGTGTCCAAATTAGTAAAATTTAAGTAGGAAGAATTCGAAATTTGATGTTGGAAAAAAAGAGGGTAAAAACATTAATGGAAGAGTTAAAGGTTTAAATGAGATTGCAATTGAAAAACTACAGAAATTTGAAACCGATTTGCAAGCACCAACGAAGTTACCAAGTGTGGGACCAGTTTGCATAGACTAGTGAAGAACACAAAGACCACCAAGGTATGTAATTCTCTTAAAATATCCATGTGAAAAACTTAGTTCTGTAAATTATGTATTAGAGTAGATATACTTGAACTTGGGCTCACTCTTTGTCTTTCATCTATGATTAAAGTTTAGAGAATCAATTTATAGTAAATAAAAGAGCTTCTACAGGACCTTTGGAAACGTTGTTCTTATAGTATTTTGTGAATGTGCAGGTGACTGAGAATGTGAAGGAATCTGTTGAAAATTAAATTTATAGAGTATGGTGATAAAGCACATGATGTGAATAATATTGTGACTCTTATTTATCTAAGAAATGTTTGTAAGCTTGATTCTCTTTGTTGTGGGGATCAAGTGTGTTGCATTTGTTGGATGATGTTATGTGTCTTCTAACATTTTTCTATTTTGTAAATGTAATTAACACATGGGTTTTTAGGTAAAAAAGTGCAATTGGTGGCCACAATATTCTACATGTATAATGTTGTTACAAACTAAAATTATAACGTTGGGATAATGAAATGACCCTTAAATGAAAGATGTTAGTTGAAAAATCTTTAATACAGTATTGAAAATCACAAATTTACTACAATGTTGTATCTAAAGTTTTAGGAGGTCCTCGACCAGCACTTGACAATTTTTTCTTCAACCCCTAAATTTATATGACAAATTCCCACAAAAACACATTAAAATTGTTGATTTTTGTGCAATGAGCCGGGAATGAAACAAAAACTTAAATTTTAGTCTTGACCGTAGGATCTTAGTTAAGACTTCTTAAGTGACATACTAAGAAAATTTCATACACTTTGACCGCATGGATTCAAAGATTATAGTTTTGAAGTAGAGAAAATGGATCATTTTCTTCCCTACGTTGAATGGATCGACTGACTTTAACTACACTTTGTGTGAAGTTTTTGAACTACATATGGTCTAAATTTTATACCATCATGTTGAGCATTATATTAGTTCCTTGTACACCAATTTTTAGAAGTAAAGAAAGAGTGTGGCATATTCAAAACAATTGCGCAAGGAGTGGAGGTTCAAGAATTGCTAATTCACATTATATTTGTTTGTGAACTCAATATGTTTTAGAATGAGAATCTAAATGGTCAATAAGAATTTGTGCACAACATCTTAGAGTAGAGAAATTAAAAAGTAAAAAATTTAAGATCTCTAATTCATATGTAGAAAATAAGAAGTTTTTTGGTTCCTTGCTCAACAATGTGTGATAGTGTTTGAAATATATTTGACTTGGATTAGCATGCTTTTTTCAACTAAAGACAAGAATCAGTTATTGGGAATATCGAAGGAAATAACATTATTTGCAAGTATTGAAAATCTTACATTAAATAGAGTGTCCTAGAATTTTTTTGGAGAGATGCCTGATGTGCCCGGGCTTGCCAAGTTTGCTTAAAGATGGCATAACTTTTTCATTGAATGTCTGATTTAGGAAAAAATTGTTTTGACTAAAATACTTTTAGTAATGTCCATACACAATAAAAATTTCAATTTTTTTTTTCTAAATTGACATCGTAGGAACCTATCCAAATCTTCAAGAGTCCCTTGAGGGGACTCTTGGAAATTTAGGAATTAAGATGGCATAATTTTTTTTCTAAAGATCAAATGAGAATAAAAAATATATTCCCACATACTTTTTGTGTTCTTGCATGTCTATACAGAATTTCAAGAATTGCAAACATGAATTGCAACCTTGAGAACGTGGCGAAGATTTGCAAAAGCCCACATCGGGACTTTTTCCATGTAGGGGTTAAATAGATTGACGTTTATGCATGAATATTATAACATCTAAATCATAGTACATAAGCACGTTTAGTCAAATATGATATGTGCTGACATTGTCCACACAATTGTTTTTTATAAATTATGTAAACATGTAAACAATGATTAGCCCATAAAAGCCCGTGACAATTTAACACAAAAAACACTTTAAAACAGTTGATTCTAGTGCAATGAGGAAGGAAGGAAACAAAGCCTTACATTTATCCTTTTGACCGTAGGATCTCTATAAATACTTACAAAGTAACATACTCACAAAATTTTATACACTTTGATTGCACGGATTGAAAGATTATAGTGTTTGAAGTCAAGAAAATGGTTATTTTTAACCTTGTCTCAGTATATTAGTAGACTTTGACTTCACTTGGTATTGAATTTTTGCCCTACACAAGGTCTAAATCATTTACCATTGTGATGAGCATGATGTTAGTTCCGTATAGAACAATTTTTAGAGGTAGAGAAGGGGTGTAGCATATTCAAAACAAGTGTGCAAGAAGTGGAGGTTAAAAAATTGTTAATTCACAGTTTATTTTTTTGAGAATATAATATGTTTTAGAATGATAATCTTAGGATTCACTAAGAAGGTTTACTCCACATATTATTGTAAAAAAAATAAAAGGTGAAAAATATAAAGATCTCTAGGTTTTATGTAGAAATTATGAAGTTTTTTTCCCCGCTTGCCAAAAATGTGTAAAAATGTTTGACTTGAGTTAAAATATTTTTTTACAGTAAAGACAAGAATTTTTTTTGACATCTTTATAGAAGGTAATATTATTTACATGTATCTTAATGTCAATAGAAACTTCTAGAAAATTTTTGGAGCTCCTCGAAGTCCCCATTTCTAACTTTGAGTGGCATCCAACGACAACACAATCCATCCACAATGTAACCCGTGGATCTCCCAAGCAACTCGTTCCCTAGAAATCGCGGTCCGCGACTGCATCACTCTGTTGATGACATCGCATATGCTGTAGTGCGGATGCGCTAACACAATATAGGCGCGTATCTCAAGGGTACAAGCGGATTCTCCGAGGGTACGAAGAGGAAATCTCTTATACATAGTGCATGTTTTCAAGGCGCAGTCTTCCAGCCGCCAACTCTTTGTGTGTTGTCGTGGACACGCTCTTCCTGGCGTCGTCAACATTGCTCTATCAGGTGCAGCAACATGTGTGACATGTGCGCCTGGATGTAGTAGGATTTCAGCGATTTGGAGTTGATGATTGTGGGAAGTTGTTTAGCGTTGTTAGATATTCTTGAAACTGTTAGCATCGTTTCACCTTGAGTTTGTTTTAATGTTGTTGTGCATAAAACCAACATGGTTGACTTATTGTTGGTGTGTGTCATGTGTCGCAGAGGGGAAGAGGTTTTGTTTGTATAGTGGAGAGACCCAATATCCAACATGCCTCAACCTTAGTCTCACAGCGAGAAGTGGAAAGAAGTGCCAATGCGTACTCGTAGAAGTTTCAATGAGGAAGACAATGATTTGCTCTTGGGAATACATACGCCTGCAGCGGGAGAGCGTAGATCGAAGACTAGGGAGGACCGCAAGCGATTGGCTCTAGTAAAAGGTAAGGTTCCGGTGCATCAAAAGTCATCTTAGCAAAAGAGGAGAAGGGCAATGAAGCTTGTCTGTGAGGACGAGGACAAGGAGATCAATTGCTCTAAGGAAGGCAAATACAGTGGGGACCTTAGGGAACAATCGTGGAGGTAAGTTTCTAGTGTCCATTTCTGTGAATATTCTGTTTGAAAGATACGCATGTTGATGTTGATTAGTTAAGACTTGTTGTAATTAGCATATGTGCATTATATTTGACATCAGTAGGGTGTCTAAAGTGATGTCTATTGTGAGATGTTGTCGTTCACCATGACAGCAAGGGGCATATGACTTTTTCATTCAAACAGGTCTACGTTACATTTGATGTCAAAGGCGTTTGTATTCCGTTAGGGTTGATGTCTGTTGTAAAAAATATTGTTTTCCTTGATG
Organism: Bryoerythrophyllum caledonicum; assembly: GCA_963971425.1. Lineage (NCBI taxonomy): Eukaryota > Viridiplantae > Streptophyta > Bryopsida > Pottiales > Pottiaceae > Bryoerythrophyllum > Bryoerythrophyllum caledonicum. The sequence goes on along the minus strand of OZ020514.1, from coordinate 36,450,152 downwards.
TCAATAGGGTAATATAATAAAAAATATGTATATGTTTTGCAAGTACTAGGATTTGATGTATAGTGCAGGCCGTGAGCGAGTGCACAACTTCAGTTACTCTTCAGTACCTCGAATCCCTTGCCCACCTTGCAATAGCCGTGGTCTAACGTTTGTACTGACATTTGCTCTAATGGTTGTACTGACATTGGTTTTGACATTTGACCTAACATCTGTTTGACGTTTATTCTGACATGGTCCATCTGAAGCCGAGGATATCAGACGTTTTCCGGAGGTGAAAGTGAAGACTCTGATGGCGACATCCATGGTGCTATTGAAGCTATACATCCCTTACATAAAAGAGGCGGTTCAGGTGTTATGAGGAAACCAATTGTAGTGGACGGCGAGGGGCAGCCATTTGGGTCCATGAAGTTGGACTTTGCCTATGATGTGAAGAAATATGCAAAAGACCTTGACCCTAGGGTTGGCTGGGAGAAACAACCAAGGCATTTGCAGGGAAATTTATTTAAAAGATTGTACTCAGGTATGCAAAAAATTGAGCCCCTTGATTTTTTCAATAGTCCAGTTTGATGATTATTGGCTATGGCAAATGTACAGATAAAAGAGGGCATAATGAGAGTGTTATAGACCTCATGTATGTGATTTGTTTTAGATTGGGAGGTGTGCAGCAATTATGACAAAGTGGCCGAGAAATTTCTAGGCTCAATTATAACAAAAGGCCTCATTACTATGCCGTTCAGGATCAATCAGTTGATTGATGGAAAGAAGCCCAGACCGGAAGATGTGAATAAGGAGTATTGGAATGGTATGGTGGCTGAGCGCAACACTGAAGGTGCTTAAGCAAAAGCAACTCACATGCGTTCAATTTCAAAGGGTAAGGCGTCAACAATGGCACAGCTGCGGGCCATCGAGACGGAGGTCGTTTCACAATTGGTAAGCATGAGAATGTATTGCTGTCAAAACCGTTCCCTTCATGTTTATTTTATGAGTATGTTAGGGGATATGTTCTTGCATGTGTTGTATAGAACATGTGTTGTCTACCGGCCACGTTAATATATACATAAACTTATAGGTGTTTCTTGTTTACCACAGTAGAAAAGGTTACATGTAATTAGGTCATTGTCACATGTTTTATTTTATATTGACAAATGAGGTAGTGGCATCCTTCCTTTATGCGTATGTTTGTGCATTGTCACGCAGACCATGGTGTTAGGCTGTGCACCGTTTGATGCCGAGGTAGATGCGGAAGTGGCAACAGAATTCCAGCGGGAGCAAGAAGAGAAGCGCAAGGTCCGTCCTGATTACGGAAAAGATATTGAGGAGGTACGCAGTCGTGTCGTTGAGTTGGAGAGTAGCCTCGCACATATGGAGGAAAATGTAAATGTGTCCAATATACGTATGGAAGATATGATGCAACAAGTTCTTCACAGTCACGGAATGAAGCAAGCGATGGTGTTCGAGAAGATGACTGAGTCGTCATCACCAACAAAGGTGGTCGAGACGTCTACGTTGACGTCAACCACGACGGAGGTAGAGGCAACAATATTGGAAATCCTTCTACCGCAGCTAAAGACCGATCCCCCCCTGAAACAGAGTCTAGAAGAGCTCCTGTTGCCGTCGTCGTCACTGAGGAGACCACAAAAGACCTATCCAAGTCTCATGAGGTTTCACCCGGCAATGACTGCTTGAATAGGCAGATGGAATTGGAAGATGTGTACTCCATGGAACTTAAGGATGTATATCAAGCTGTGAGTACGGGCAATGAAGTGGTGGTTGAAGAGAACATGAAGGAGCAAGAGGGGATTGAACGACTTTCTAGCAATCAGGCAGACCTCCAGGTATGCACAAAGTCCATTTATCCTTCTTTGGAAATTCCTTGAGTCCTCTTGCCATTGAAGATGATGTACTTTGCGACGTCAACACGTTAGACAGGACATCTTCTCGTCAGTTGTGACGTCTTAGTTGACATCACAAATAACATAGTGTTATGTCATTGAAGACAAGGGCAGTTCCTTTAATTACATGGAGCATTGTAGATGAATTGTAGATTGTCATTTGCAGATTAATATGTCATCCTGGACCCTATGAGCTTTTGCAAGAAGCGACTGAAGCACAAAGTGAGCCATCAACCCGCCCACGACGTGCTACGAAGACAACAAAACATAGGGCTTCTGCGGGCAGAAGCAATGGCTCAACACCAAAGCGAGCAAATCTACCGAAGCCTCCACAGGTTTGTTAAAGCTAACAAGTCTCCTTATTTTTGGAGGGGGGGGTTTCTTTTATTTTCAATACAAATGTAAGCAAGCTTGTCAATGTCAAATGTGCTATTGTTTAAATTGACATACACAGTGCTCTTCTAGAATATAATAGCGCATTCTATAAAACTAACCCTGTGAGAATGGCTACATAATCGTGCAGGCTCCAAGCGGCACAAAAACGTAGGCCATTAAAAAGAAGTGATACGGCGTTGCTTCCATGACTTCATTGACGTCACAACGTAGAGGCAATGTTTTTTGGGATGTTTGAAAAAACATCTCCTATTTTCTTTTGCGTTAGATGAGACATGCTTAATATGTCATAGTTGGATTTAGTAGAACATGAGGATGTATTACTTCTTGTTCTTATAGACGACAAAAACAACAACGGTATTGTCGGGTTCACCACTCTGCATGTTATTGGAAATGTAAAAGCCAACAGCCGATGTTGATGGCATGTTCATCTTTCACATCCACGCTAACATCCTGCCTTGTTTGTACTCATGTTTAGTCCTCGCTAAAGCGGACACGACATATTTAGCCATATTTGTTGTGCATGTTACAGTAAACATTGAAATAAACAAAGAGAATGCGCAAGTGAACATGGACTCCAGCATGGCAAATGTAAATGTGAACATATTGCTGGACGGGTTCTTGACATTCAGCAACAGCTCTCAATGTTTGATGTGGTGTCGTAAGAAACGTGCCACCGTTAAGGTAAACGTGTTCCATAACATGGACATGTTCGACTTAACGTCAATTCTAACAACCCTGGGTGGAGATAAAATGCCCAAAAATTGATGACGTTGGCTGACGTGGACTGTACACGTCATGCCAAGGGGATCCACGTCAAGAAAGTACAAAATTTAACGCCATTGTCCGGTCAAATTGATGTTGGATGAAAAAAAGTCCCACGTGGCAACACCTATCGAAATCATTGCTTATGTGGACATGTACATCCGTCCACGTGGAGCCTTTCTCAAAGCAATTCTAAATTGTTTTTTTGGACGTCATGATGTTGACAACCCCAAATCACCCCTGTCACGTAAAATTTGGCATGTTTTTTGCATGTCTACGTAGACGGATTTCAGGTGACATCAACATCAACGTAAGAGCATGTTTTTTTGACATTCACACATGTTTGACGATGCGTTACATAAAACGCGGGTTTCTTATAGTGACCCGATCTGGACCACGAGATTGGGGGCGTGCCCGATCCGAGCTAGAAGATCCAGTGCGCACCAGGTCTGATAGACGACAAGGAGGGCGAACCCGGTCTCGTCGGCGAGATTGGGAGCGCACTCGATCCGGTCAAAGAGATGAGGGGCGCACGCGATCTCAATATACCAGAATTTTAGAGTATCCAAATTGAGACATTACAAGAGCAGTAGACGTTGTGGCAGACAAAAATTGCGTATTCAGAATGTGGGGGTGAGCTCTACCGAATTCGAGGATGGCAATCCACTCGTGCGGTAGGCACCGACACTCCGTGATGCCTGCAAGAAGGAGGACTACCGTAGATGAAAACACTACCAAAGATGTATTACGACGCACTGCATGAATTGGTACAACGTCAATTTTATAGTGTTTAAGTCCATGGAAAAACAAAAGTCGTTGGATCATATGTAGCCACCAATGTCAGTGTTATCCGGGCCAAGATGCAGCTGTCGCCTGGTGTCAATAAATAGAGCAATGTCTTCGGCATGGGTCTCAGACGGATAGCGCTTAGTGAGGTCTGCTTTGTCGGCGGGCCAATTCACATCAGGTCTAGGCAGCCCAGCGTTCGGATTTCTCATTGGGATGCCTCTTCTATCCGAAACACTGTTGTTGTTGTCCTCTTCTTGGGCGCCCTCTTGAGTAGCCTTCGATCGTAAGTGCCCTTCCTATTGTCGTCCTCTTCGTAGTCACTGTCCGAATCATTGTCGCGTTCCATGCTGTCGTGCTCTTCGTCGCTCTCAGGGCCACCATCGTTGGTACCAACGTCTTCTTCCGAGGATTCTGACGGAGTATTCTGCTTTTATAGTGCACTTCTGAGAGGGTTTCATCTCTTTGGCTGTTCATTTTAGGCAGGTGCACGTGCTACGACCAAGGACTTCTTTCTAGTTCTCTCTACCTTGGACAACCTCTTTTTAGTCGGCGTAGCCGCAAGCGGAGCCACAAGCAAAGCCACAGCGGGGCAAGGGCAAGCTTCCCAAAATTTCTTTGCATTCTCAGAAGCAAAGACTTTGTCTGGTGCTCAGAACACAACCTCCACAACTCTAGCATCTTTGGTCTGCAAGAAAAGATCCGTGTCGAACAGAAGGTACATGAACAACGCCGCTAAAGACTTCAAGAGCAAGAATGATAATGATGATAAATGATGACATCAATCTTACCAGGGATATCCAGGTTACTACAGAACCAGCTTCAATGTTGATAATAATAACAATGCGACGGCAAAGTACACCAATCAATTTGTCCACCGCGCCAATGTTGAAGTTGGCACGCCCAACCTGATCACAACTTGGCGAACCGCTCTCAAAGTCCTTCGCATTCCACAGAGGATGAAAGTGCAGATCAGGCCCGAAGTAGTCTCGGAAGCTTGCTTCGGTTGCGTTGTCTTCGGTTGTCTTAAAAACGAAGTTGAAGTACAGGGGTAAGGTTGGCTCAACCAATAGCGATTTTGCGAATTGCTTGGCCGGAGAAGTGAGGTACACTATCGACGTGTAATCCCAAACAGGGGCTTGAAGATAATTCCGATCCTTATCATTGAGCAAGTTTACCAGCACAATCAACCGAGCGCGTTCAGTAATAAACACGCCTGGACTACGCGCTTTTCTGAAATTCTGCTTATCCATGCTTTCTATTGCCGTGAAGCACTTGACCATCTCTTACTTTAGGATGGATGGTTCTCCGGATCCGCGCTGCCCTCAGTTGACGAAGTGGTAAATGTAGATCAGCTTCAAATTCTTCGCGTTGGAGTTCCTCAGGCTCTCGTCTGTCAAGATTGACTTCAAATCACCATTTTTCCTATCCAGCATCCTGACTCAATAGTAGGATTCCATCAGCGCTTCAAGTTCTTGTCTAGATGGGCGACAACTACCAGCATTATCCTTCTCACTATCCCTGCGCTGCTGAAAAATAGTCTTTAGCAAGGGTGCAATGTCGTCACTCTTATGAGAAGGGTTCAGATTGGCAGTCCGCTTCGAGAAGAATAATAGACCACTCTTGTCTTGACTCAGTCTGTTGTACCAGCTCAGAAGTACATCCTCGGTAATCTTGTGGTTAGTAGCAAATTCCTCATATTCCTCCGTATACGATTCTTCTACCGTCTTCCGTGGAAGCCGTTTCCCCTCAAAGACGTGCATGAGCTTGTTCTTCAACACTCTGAGCCTCCTCTCAATGAAGCAAAGGTCCTTAAGACTCGTGAGAACAACCGGCTTCTTTAGTCCCTTTGAGGATCTCACGGAAATAACTTTCCGCATCACCATGTCAGCCATCTTCTGACACTCACCATTTGTCAATCCATACAGATCCCATAGATCGAACTTCGTCAGCGCCTGAGACTGCCTATTCTTCGCCAGCTTCGAAGCGCAACTTTTGGATGCAGTCGATGTCGAAGCTGCTCTGTCATCATTGTCATCGACTCTCACAGAAAGGACTCCTCGAACATTGTTCCATGGATTAGGAAGTAGTCTGTTGATGTATAACTCCTCGATTTGGACCCATTGTTGGAAGAGAGAATTCGGAACGTAGAGCAACGGCAGTTTTGGCGCTCCACTACTTTTATCAAGATCCAGAGCGACTAGTTTGTTTTATGAGAAACATGCCTTGAGCTTCTCAACAAACGCCTGAAAGGATGGAATGCAGTACGTACACTCTCAATTGAGGGAGAAGATTGGGTGAGCTCCCGATCCTAAAGTAATGCGAAAACATTGAATAAAAAGAATTGGAAAACTGAGTGGAAAAGATGAACCTCAAATAACTGAATAGAATAGTACGACTTACATTGAATTCTTTGGTGTTCAGGGCACCATTCCGTTTGGACAACGGGTTGCCGAGCTTGTTCCAGCATCTCCGAGCTGTTTGCATCTGATTTAAATAATTGCCCTCCTTCCGATTACCAGCAAGGTCTTGGTTTAAGAACTTGCTGAAGTATGTGAGTTGGTTGAACGACTCGTTCTTGGTCCACAATATCGTGACAAAGTACTTACGGGCACTGGCGGCGTCGCGATCACTAAGGCTACCTTCTTCAAGGAGTTGTCTGTGAGCTGCGACACCATGTTGACCTCCTATTATATAGAAGTGTGTATTCTACTTGATTTCATCCCGTCTTGGTTGTTCTTCAAAGAATTCTACAACTTTGTCTTCCGTGTTGGGGTCATTAGCTGGAGTAGGAGGTTTCCATATCGGCATTACGAAGACATGTTGCAACGTCGCGTTGAAGGAGGGAATCGTCTTCTTCTCCATGACTAAAGCTTCGACTCGCGACAGTAAAAGAGGCCGGTACATGATTGTTGGTGCCCGAGCCCTGTGCAGGTTGTCAATGTCGACGAGGAGGTCCGGTTCATTCGGATCGTCCTTGATCTTGAAAGGGCGCTGGCTGAATATGTGCAGCGGAGCAAACTCCATCTTGAAAAAGTCACGCAACTATAGGAGCTCCTTCGTAGAAAATTTCGCAACAACGGAGTGCGTAAGATTCACAACTTTGGCCAATGTCATACCCTCAGCAGTTTTGGCTTCGGGTTTCTTCCAGGCCGACTTCTTCTTGATCGGTTCCTTTGCCACAGACGGACCATCGCCCGTTGCAGCGCTCCTTTCCTCTTTGGAAGGGTGACCGGAGGACGCGAATGGCTTTCTTCACTGGCGTTTTCTGCAACAACACCCGCCATCAACTCAACCCAGATATCACACAAGTCACCTGGGTCGACACTGTCGCCATCGAGAAAGAACCCCAACTGCTCTACATGTTCGCAAAACAAATAATTCAATCGTGCGGTGGGTAGAACTATACCAAACATTTTTGTTGCGTTTGCTGATGCTACTAATTCAGTGATGATTGCTAGGACGTGATCTGCCGAATAAATTTTGTACAGTCCCAAGACCTGACAGTCTTTGGTCGGTAACAAGCATGGCGGTCCGATTCGCTGTTTTTTGCCCTCAATTAGGATGCCTGGTGGGACAAACGTTCTTCCATAAGCCTCTTCCATCCCCAACTCCGGACCCCATTCCTTCGTCATCTTAGCAAGATAAAAGACGATAGGTTGCGATTCTGGGTCCCTTGATATGTCATTGTGAGCAATCTGCAACTGATCACAGGTTTAAGCCTCACCGGGAGCAACTCCTTTGGCACATTCTTTCACGCTTCACGGTTGGCTCTGCGAAGATGAAAGAAGAACAAGACTACTAAGAACATGTCTCATGGTTCTGAAATCGAGATTTATGCCAGAGAACGAGAACGCACCGGATTACAAACAAGACAGTAGGGTTGCTTCCAATCAAATCTGGGAGCGGGTGCGCTCCCAATCATCACGAGGAGATCGGGCGCACTCACGATCTCCACAATAACATCAAGCAATCACCTATTTTCCAATTAGAGATCCAAAGCGCAGTCGATATTGTAAGAGATCGGGCTCCTTCCCAATCATCAATTGGAGATCAGGATTGCAAATGAAAGTCGGGTGCACTACCGATCTCAACTTAGAGATCGGGCGAGCTCCCAATTCCAACGAGTAGATTCGGCAGGCTTCGCATCTTTATGAGGAGATCAGGAGCGCTGCCGACCTCTACATTATCGATCAAACGCGCTCTTGACCTCTAATGAGATCATCGAAGCAAACTATCATGAAAGAGATGGGGAGCGCTCCTGATATCAATGCCGATCAAGCACGCTCCCGATCATCACTCGGATATTTTGAGAGCACCTGATGACCATTGGGGGATCGGGTGTGCTCCCGATCTTTTAGTGGAGATCGAACGAGCTCCTGATCTCGATTAGGGTATCGAGCGCACACCTCATCCCAACTGAGGCATCAGCTGCGCCCCCTATGTTGACAGCATTTAGGGCGTACATACGGATGCCATATTTAAGTAAATCCGGACTTTAGGTCTAAATCTGGACTCTGGCACAAATACATGTGTCATAAGGTACACGGGAAATCCCTCGATCCTAAAGGTAAATAAGGAAATATTCAGAAGAATTGTGAATTACTGAGGTAAATATGGGTGCTTACAAAGGAAAATCATTTGAGAATCAAATTTAAATTTTAGTTTGATGAGAACCAATGTCTAAAGCCCGGAGGATCACCCGATCTATGTCAAAGAGACAAATCACTCAATTTATCAACGGTAACACAGAGGGATCCAGCAACACATAACGTCTGCATGAAACAAATAGGCAGTTACTCAGACGCGACGTATGAGAAAAATATTGACAAATCGTAACTTTATTCATAGAAATTAGCACCTCCACATAAATAACTATCCTATGTAGGAACCATCTACAAAGTCCGTAGTACTCGGTCAATATGCCATGGTTCAAGCAGTCTACGTCTAAACTTTCCATCCATCTCATGCTGATGAAGATATTTCTTCACCAAGCGATAAGATCGAAGGGAAAAAATGAACGGAAGCAACGCTGTTGCAATGTCTGGTATGACATTGGATGCATTGGGTAATTCCATTTCACCAAGCCAGGACTTCGGAAAGTAAGAAGCGTCATTTCCGTTGAAAACATGCCCCATTGGTTGGTCATCAACCATTAATACTTTGTCCGGAAGACAGAGGTTCATAGTCTTCGGATCCGTTGAGAGTCTGTGGAGAACCTTGTCGCATAGAGGATAATCTCTAGGCCTAGTGCACTTGTTCCGCCCATAGACGAAAAGAAGCCGAGTCTGTATCTCTTCGAGGAGAATGACTTCAAGGACCTTCTCCAGTCGCGATGGTACCATGCAAGACCAAATGCCGACATGGAAGGATCTCAAAAGGATTCTAAAGAACTCCAAGAGTCCAGGCCGAACTAAAATATTCTTCGGATTGAAGCGTGGAGGGGTACAATGACTGTATTGCTCGAAGCAAAGCAGTCCGTTTACAGAGCAGACGATAGCTTTCCTTGGGACGTCAAGTCGCTGTAAATATAACAAATGAGAAAGGTTATGAAGACGACCGGAGGATCCTCTGGTCATAAACAATCAATAGACGAGAATACAAAAGGACGAATGAAGGTAAAAATCTTTAGAAGAAAATTTAAAAGGAATGCACCATGCAACCTTCAAGTTTACTATATGAAAACTAAAGTACAAGATATGACACAAACTATCGCCGAGATACAATTAATCATTTGAATCGATTGTGTTTGAGATCCCAAGGCCGAGAACACCCGGTAATGATATTTCTCGCTTCTTCAGTAGACCTAAATCGACTGCCACGCACACATCCAGGAGGAACATTGTTCTGAACAAACTTTGCTACAGAGAGGTTGGACGAAAACATCCTCATCAGCCAGGGCTTTAAGTCGGTAATGAGAAACTTATCCGTCATTACACCAGCCCAAGGGAGAGGATGAATAGCATCATACTCGCCATTGAGGAGGTTTTTCTCAGGACTGTCATCAATTAGCAACGTCAAATCACGTGCCACCTAATCATGCAGTTTAACGAGTACCGAGAGATCCTTCAACATGTATGCTTTGTCTCTATTCGCGGCTGTAGGAAATGATGACTTTGTAACATGTGATTGGGTAAGAACTATGAGCTCCGATTTGGCATCCACAATTGAACCTCGCAAAGCATCCTGTAACATGGTATTGATATTCTTCTTTGTGGCGCAACTCCATATCACAACATTAGCCTGTTGATGCAACCACGCTAGGAAGAGGGGACAATCGGGTCTAACAAGATTTTCCCTCACCGGGCCAGCGGTCCTGTGAATAAGAAATCCATTCAAGTCGAGGACAACAATGTATCTCGGCATCCTTACCTTCATCACAGTGGGCGCAAGTCGGACAGCGGCACCAAGAACGTTTCCTATACAAGAGCAAGGTATGAAGGATGAGTGCGGTGCCAGGTGACCGCAGGATCCCCCGGTCAGATAACAAGGTGGACAATGAAGGCAAGAGTGGTGAAGTGGAAGAAAAAAGGATGTGTGAGGTGCAGGGTGACCGGAGGATCCTCCGGTCAGATAACAAAGTGGACAATGAAGGCAAAAGAGGTGAGGTGGAACTGACCCTGTGAAAAAGCTGCCGGACCATCATGAGGACCTCATGATTCATCCCTTTCACCAACAATAGCATCAGAAAACGTGGGCACTTTCTTAGGAGGGCTGAATGGCACTAGATCGGCACTGGCGTCCTCGAAAATGCCTTGCAATATAGGCTCGTCGGTGCCCTTGGCACCTGTGGAATCTATAACTCGTACATGAAGTTTAGGAGGAATAGTAGGATGCAACGTCTGGAGATACGCTAGTGTGGAGGCTGCTGCCAATGTTGCCGTGCCATCAAGCTATTGTGCAGCCTCCATTGGGAGGCTGGTGGAGGGCAGAGAAGAGGGATCAACCTGCAATGCTGTAGGTTGATCATTGGTTGGTGGTACAACCCTTGGTGCCACCCTGCGGAATTTCCTAGTTCTAGGACCAATGGGTACACTAGGTACACCGGTTGACGGCGGAGAATGGACAGGATCTTCATTTTGTTGCATCTCGTCATCCTCGGCCAAAAGGCCTGCCTCCCTTAGCAGAGTCGGCTCCACAGCATCGAGGACAGGCACAACTACATCGCTTCCAGATACATTCGGGATTGCAGATGCCTTTACAAAGAACGGGTGATCTTCTTCCGCCGTAGAAGACTGCATCAAAGAAGGATCGAGGTAATCGGCGTCCGGAAGCTGCGACCAAAAATAACAGTCAGTGAGTTCGATGTTCCAGTCGGGATTTACAAACCCGAATCTAGCACTCCGCATTGAAGGGGCACGGAAGAGAGGATCAAGCCTGACCGCTCCGGATCGGGATGAATATAGGGATTATTTACCTGGATCCGGCAGAGAATATGGATTACTAAAGTGGCTGAAAAAGTAATGACTCTATGGCAGACTTGAGAAAAACCAAGGGAAGGCGACCGGAGGATCCCCCGATCCATGCAAGGAGGATCGACAGATCCCCTGGTCTATGAAAGGGAAGAGAGAAATTTCAAGCAAAGATTTGAAGATTGTCACCGGGAAAGAAAATGTGTATGCACTCATCCCGTGACCATCCAGAGCCTGAGATGCCTGCAGCAGGAGGGATATCGAGAATGAAAAAGAAATATCCGATTAAGAAAGACAAGAGCAATTTACCGTCCATTAAAAGCATAATTCTGTACAGAAAGTATTTAAGCTATCGATTACATCTAGTTCATGAGCTCGGAGTTAGTAATTGCATCATACATCGTCAGTGCTTTGATCGGCACCGCCAGATTCTCCGTGTTGATCAATATTTAAAGCTTCATCTTGGGTTTTCCCAGGAATCTGGATGAGCAGCAACACCTCCTTGCACTTTAGCCTGACCCGCAACATCTCTCTCTGAAGGTGGAGAATCCGAATGTTCAGATCCCATCGGCATTCCCCTATGATCCGAATCCGCACCCGATCCCAAATCCGAGTGATCAAAATCTTAGTCCGAGTCACGTCTTCCACTTGGTGGGGGGGCATCAAAATCCAAATTCTGCTTGGAGCGCAAGTTCTCCTGACGCGTTATGGCAACTCCACCAGACTGTTGACCACCCGTTCGACGTGCTCTGGCTTGCTCCTTCTTTTGCAGTGTCTTTTGCTTACACTTTTGCAGAGTCTTTTGCTTCTTCGGTGTCAGCTGAGGAGGTGCCGTGAGGGTAAGCACAACTCGAGATTTCCAGATCGCAGAAGCTCTGGAATGAGCACCAGCCTCATCAAGCATGTCGTAGACAATCTCGAGGACTTGTGCATCCTTAGTCTGCAATCAAAGAAACAACTTTGGTTGAGATTTCGATTATAAAGCAAAGAAGGCTGTCAGAATTAAGAGATACAGAACAAGTAGCCGGATGTGAGACACGAGGATACTCCGGTCACTTACCAAGCCAATCCATGATATAGTAGAACCCCCGCCAACGTTCACAATGACATTGTTCTTCTTCCCGAGCGGGCCGATTAGTTGGTTAACCGCTTTGATGTTGTAATTGCCGCGGCCGTCCTCAGCCCACTGAGTGCTTGCATCCTTGAAGTCCGCTACGTCAAGAACATGCTGGTAAACCAATTCATTACCAAAGAATCTACGGAAGCTATTTTCCACGTTGATATCAGGATGGTGACCGTAAAGGAAGTTGAAGTACAAGGGTAGGGTAGGCTCAGGATTTGAAGGTTTAGTGAAGCCATCAGTCCCAGACGAAATATACAACGTCGAGGTACACTGCCACACTTGTTGCTGCTGGATAGCCTTAGCCCACTTCGATACAACATTCTTTACTTCCACCATCCCATCTCGATCGGTGATGAAGACCCCAGCGAGCAATGGCCTACTAAATTTCTGTTTGTCCTTATACTCCATTGCACCCAAAGTACGGTTGACTTGATCCTTGATGTTCCAGCTCGTACCTCGCGACTCCCGATTGACGAAGTTGTAGACAACCACGGCCGTCGAACCTTTGATGTACTAGTTCAAGAGAGACTCGTGCTTGAGAGTCCTCTCCAGGTCTCCTGATTTCCGGTTCATCACCCGAATACGATACTGGGTGGAAAACGAGGAAACCGAAGTCGACATGGTGGCCTCGTTCCCTGATAGACGGGCGCTAATAGACCGGTGTTGCTCAAAGATTGCCTTCAGCAACGGTGCAATGTTGTTTGGGTCGCTCGACGGTTTCAAATTCTGGCCTCGCTTCCGGAAAAACGTCTTCCCGCCATCGTCCTTTAGAAGTCTGTCATACCACGTGTGCATAACTGCGTCGGTTACCTTCAGCTCCGAGGCAACCTCTTGATACTCGTCCTTGCCATAATTCTCCTTGACTTTCTTGGCGGGCAGCGGCTTACCCTTGAAGTAAAACATGAACTCGTTCTTGATGAGTCTAATCTTCTTCTCGGCGGCGCAAGTATCTTTGAGACCAGGAAGTACAACTGTTTTCTTCGTTGATTTCGTCGACTTGATCAAGATCTTGTGGTCAATCACAAGCTGGGCCATCTTCTCGATCTCAGAATCCCACAGTGGTTGAAGAACGTTCTGTTTGAGAGCTCTGGAATGAAACCGCTTCGCCTAAATCCTCTTTTTCTTCGATGTTAGCCCCGGATCCTCCTCTTCCTTCGTGTCATCATCATCAATACCAGGGAAGTTGCATGTCTTCTCGAATGAGTTCGGAAGCAAGCCTTGAATCCAGGCCTCTTGAATTCCTACCCATTTCCCGAACAGACAGTCGCGAACGAATAGGAGCGGCAATTTTGGCTGGCCCCATGCTTCTGTGTCTTTGACGAGCTTTGATTTCTCAGTCACAATTGCCCCTAGCGTCTCAACCCATGCCTGCAATATAATGTTTCAACTAAATCAGATTGGAGGAAAATGATTGTGATTAAAGTAGATCAACCGGAGGATCCTCCGGTCCGATCTAAGGGGAAGAAAGTTGGAAGAATATCAATCGAGACTAACCTTAAACTCGAGCGTGTTAGGATTACCCCGAACCAACGGCCTTGGGCAGCCAGCTTCTTTCCAGCTCTCCCGCGCGGTTGTTAGCTGGGTAAGGTAATTACCCTCGATTCGACTGCTAGCAAGGTCTTGGTTGAGTACTCGAGAATACTATACAAGGCTTCCAAAATCTGATGGTTTTGCCCACACGATGGTGACCACAAAGTTCCGCGCATCCTCGGCGTCTCTAGGACTGAGGCTTCCCTCGTTAATTAGAACCTTGTGCGCAGCAACACAGTGTTGGCCACCAATGATGTAGTAGTGGGTCCGTATGTTGATGTCGTTCTTTGTTGGTTTCTGCTCGAAGTACACTACGGGCCTATATGCTGGATCATCGTCATCCGCCTCATGAGGGGTCTTCGAATCGGCATCACGTACAGATGATGCAACGAGGCCTGGAAGGAAGGCATAGTCCTCTTCTGATCTACAAGTTGAGCAACTCAAAGCTGATCGAGTGGACGATACACCACCTTCCCGGCAGGTGCTCTGTGCAGGCAATCAATGTCAACAGTCATATCGGTCTTCTCATCCGCCTCCTTCATTGGGCGCCTACCGTAGATGTGCAGCTTTGCGAACGCCTTCTCGTACAATGCCTTCACTTATTGCAGATCTTTTAGAGAGTACTTTGCAACCGTTGTGTGCGACAAGGCCACAACCGTTGCCAATGTCATGCCATCCTCCTTCAGATCCGACTTCTTCCTCGGAGGCTTCTTCTTTGAAGGCTCGCCCTCACTAGCAGTAGCGGTGATTGATGGCCTCTTCCGTGTCTTTGTAGGTGTTGGCGGATTTTCTTCCTCTGGTTCGCGTTGGCACTGTCTCGCTCAGCCCCCAGTTTGGCCCAGTTTGACGCAACGATGCGAGGATCTGGTCCCATTCGCAATACTTGGAAGCCAACGTCCAGAATAGTCAAGTAGTGCCTGGGGCTCAAAATCGAGGATCGTATAGGAAGGCCATAGACCCTACAACATCCAGTACTGAGGACAAACTCGCTGATGAGAAGAAGAAACATGTCTGACTCCTCAAATCGCTTGAGATCCAGCACCTCAAGGTGTTTCGTCGATAGCACGAATGGATTGCCAGGGTCCTCGCTTTGTATCGCAATAACATGAGCAATCTGAATAAAATCCTTCTTGTAGTCCTTCTCCCAAGCCAAGCCCCACTCGAAGACATTTCCCGCTAAGAAAAATGCAAGGGGTTCAAATTCCTTGTGTTGATAATCAAATTTCTTTAGCCCTACTGTGATCGTAGGTTCAAGCTTTACTGGACACCAATCAGGGTTCATATCTTGCTTCTTGACATAGTTTTGGCTGCGGAAAACGACAACCGCAAACAAAATTTACAAAACCATTATACAATCTACTTGATGAAATTTCATGCTCCGGGTGGCAATTGACATGACGAGATTCAAATATGAAAATGTAGTCAGCCAAATTATCATTCAGAGTCCAAAGGGTAAAATACATTCCAGAGAGACAAACGATACATGTATGGGACCGGAGGATCCTCCGGTCAATGAAGAGTTTGAAACACAATAAAGCAGAAAGAGAAAATGGAAGGGACCAGAGGATCCTTCGGTCTCAAAAGAGTCCAGAAAACAAAGAAACAGAAAGAAAAGATGGAAAAGACCGGCGGATCCTTCGGTCAACATAGAGTCGAGAACATTTTGACACATAATTATAAATAGAGGGGACCAAAGGATCCTCCGGTCTCCACATACTCTAGAAATTTGGACTCACAAAGCTCAAATGTAGGGGACCGGAGGATCCTCCGGTCTTCAAAGACTAGACAACGTAAAAATACACAAAGCTGAAATGGAGGAAATCGGAGGATCCTCCGGTCTCCACGGACTCCTGAATGGAAAGACAAACAAAGAAGAAATGGAGGGGGCTGGAGGATCCTCTGGTCACACAGACTCCAGAACATAAAAACAAATAAAGTTGAAATGGAGGGGACCGGAGGATCCTCCGGTCTCCTCAGAGTCTCCTAATATGCAATAATTTACCCTAACAACCTACATTGAGGACTAGACTACATCCACTGTCCGTATAGTACTTTCTTGATTCTGAACTTTTGTTCTCCGTCAAGCTTTGGCACACGTTTTGAGTAACGTCGAAGATATTATCAATCGGTCCGTAAGCATTCTTCTTACATCACTAGATATGAATGGGTAATATAAACCAATCATGTGTCGATAAGTTTGTAGCAAACATCAATCTCATATTCTATATAACTTGAAACGTACCTCTGGAGGAACTCCGGCACTCGCACGATCGCTCTTGAAGAAACGCCAGCCATGATACCGACAATCTGCATTTCACAGAATTATAACAACAGCGTAAGTTTGAAATATATTTGTCCGGGAATACCAGGAGGTTTGTACAATCAGAACCTGGACAAAACCTTGACACAAAACAGAAATTCTGAATCAAGAAACAAGTTTTTGCATACCTGAATTCAATGTCGCTAGTTTAGGAATGCCACGCCATTTCATAACAACGCGGCCCTCGAAGTTGCACCAAGATCCTTCCAAATCTCACCCCTTCACGGCGTTAATAGTAGTTTCTCGAGAGCCTTTTGCTCCTAATCTGACAGCTCAGAATTCTTCCCTCTCACAGGATGCGCAACTACCGCACAATACTCACAACGTAACTCTCGCCTAGTGTGCAGATTCCTTACAGCTCGTCGCAGCGCAATTCTAAGACAATAGCACTGCCAAAATTTGACTTGCACGAGACGTTCCTCACAGCTCCTCACTGCTCACAGCTCCTCAAAGCTCCAAAACACCTCCTTAATGCTCCTCAAAGCTGCTATCACCTTCTTGCAACGCAACACCATCCATCGCAACGCAATGCAATCCACCGCAACGCAAGTGTGAAAAAAGCGCACTCAGAAACAGGTCGAGCAAGAACTTGGAAATGGCGACAGCGGGAGGGGAAAATGGCGATGGCAAGTGGAAAGAGACGGGCAACCGCGTGTGGAGTTCGGCCTCGAGTACTCATGATTGGGATCTAATAGCCGTAACATCCTTCTTGACGGCTAATTAGACATTTTACTCTCCCATGATGTTGTTTACATCATTGCGTTGGAGATCAAATGATGTACTATCCCATCAAGTGGAAATTTCTTATCCACTAAGAAATTTCTTTTTTAACTTCGAATTCTTTCCAAAGTCAATAATGTATACTAGTTCAAATTTTCAAGTCTGTATTATTCCTTTTCAAAGAAAAATTCCTCTCTTCAGTAAAGAATCATATGTTTAGGGTTTAGGTTTTAGGATATTCGGTTAGGAATATTTCACTTATGTTGGGACCCTTGAAGTCATAATTCTCAATTTCCAATAATCAGTACTCCTAAACCAAATTTGTAAAGATTTTTATTTCGATGGTAGATGAATCGAAGATCATAAGAAAAACTTTGACGATCTATACGAAAGATTTTGGGTGATGAATTCTTAAAAAAACTTAGTTAGTATTTGTATTTATCTTCAATGAATATCATGTTATCCTTTGGGCAATGTAAAAATACAAAATTGTACAAACTTATAATATATATTATCTCAATACGTAATTAACTAATAAAGGCTACTAAGAATTATGGATATTAGTCCTTTTTAGTGGTAGTAAGTAACATATTCATTGTGTAATCAAATTAATTCACTTATTTTAATTAATCAAACTACAATATTAAAATTATCATTTGCATGGAAGTTTCAAATGACATTGCTTTTGTTGAAAAATCCTAGGTGTGCAACTTATTAAGATTCACTATTAAGCTACTACATCAACAAAGTTTTCTTTAATTGACCTAATATTATTAAAATAAAATGAAAGTATATGTCTCTATATTAAGCATTAAATTCATAGTAAAGTCTTGCACATTTCCTTCAAGTACTATGCACAAATCTTTCTTAAATTGATTCTTGCTAGCTTGCTTACGTTATGTAATTTTTCCTCGGAAGTCACTCAATGTACAATTTACTTAGTCCAATAATAATATTTTCATTCGTATTGAATGGTTATAAATTTATATGAAATATACATCTGCTTGTGTAATTAAATCGACATCACTGCTAGATTCTAATCATTCCAACAAGAATATTATTATCCATATTGCTTACACAATGTTGAATACTATTTCAAGTATATCTTTTGTTTTGAAATCCTAGACGATAAATTGTTAATGTACATTTAATTGTGAATGACATCAACAAATCCTTAAATTGACCTTTTAGTGAATTAAAATGAAGATATATATCTCTCACGAATCAAAGTTCTTACAAGCAATGTCCACATTACTTTCAAATATCATAAACAATCATGCTTTAAGCCTAGCCAAATTAAGTCTTTGTGAACACGGGTGTAATTTATTCCTTGTTCTATAACCTAGATTAATAGAATGCTTGCATATAATTTTAAAACCCAATTTTTTCAATTAATCCTTGCATTCTAAACCCTAAACCCTAAGAACCCTAAACCCTTAACCTATGCCGTAAACCCTAAATCCTAAATTCTACACCCTGAATCCTCAATTGATGTACCCTTAACCCTAAACTCTAAATTCTAAACCCTACATTGTACTTTAAACCCTACACTGAACCCTGAACCCTGAAATTGTTAGCTGAAACCCTAAACCCTGAAATTGATTGCTGAAACCGTGAACCGAAAGGATCTGCAACCCTGAACCCTATAATGCAATATCCTAAACCCTGATATGATAAACCCTAACCCAGAACCTTGTACCTGGAATGCCCTGAAAGCTGAAATCCTAAACCTTGAAATTCTTTTACTTCTAATCTATCACTGAACCCTGAACTCTGAACCGTCGAAGAATTTCATGATTATTCCACGTTTTCATTTTCCCAGTACTAACAAAATGCCATATTTTACTATTATGTATTGATCATTCGTACTTCATACATGGACCATTGCATCATTACATTGCATGGGTTTTGGAACCATTCTATAGTTGCTGGATAATGATTGTGTAGTAATCCTGCCAAGATTGATCTACCCCAAACTTCCCGCACTAATTTGACTTAAGATTCTCAAGAGTAGGTTGTGTATTTTTTAGTTGCAGTTTTTGTTATGAGGTTTATGTTTCCGTTGTGATAGGCTGCTGTAGTTGTGTTGTGCGTAAGGTTGTGAGTATGGTTTTGTCAGAGTTGGTTGTGAGTATGGTTGTGTATACTGCGGATTGAAAGTTGCGGATTCTTTGGTGCGGATTCTTTGGTTCAGTGCGGGACAATCAATGCAGAGCGGGGCGTTTACTGCACAACCACACAATTACTGCAGAACATTTTGAGCACACTGAACTCCTTTGTGTTGATTCACAATCTTCCACATTCACTCACCAATTACAATATTGATTCAAGAGCATTGAAAATTGATTATGAAATTCGATTTCTATTGTTTAGGTTTCTTTTTTCTCAGTTTCGTGGGTCTCTTTCGTACGACTTGTCCGTACAGATCTGACGTGTACCAATGATTGCCCACGAAGGAGTTGGGCATCGGGATCATCCATCATTCAACATCATTCTTGAGTGAGATCGGAGGATCCTCCGGTTCCATCGAGAAGGGAAGAGTTTGTCACATATTTAGAATCCATTTCTGGACCGGAGGATCCTCCGGTCCTCCGATGTCTTCTTCTCTACAAACGCGCGATGATTTTACCTAGCCATCATGTGGTGGGGCTGATGCTGGGGCTTGTGATCACCGAGGCGACTTTTTTCCAGGCATGGAAGTTCAACTTACCTACTCCGCACATGGCATTGTTGGACAAGCCACCGTCATTGAAGCTACTTCAACAGGGAATTGGCTTGGCATCGACATAACTCTTACGATGGGCGATATGACTCTGGTTAGACCTTCTGAGATTCGACATGAGGCGAGGAGTCTTCTTATGCAGCCGTTGCAGGAGGGTATCTTTGTCCTCTCTGATGCAATTGGTAGGACAATTCTTTGGGATGCCGAGAGGGTAGTCCTACGACCGGAGGAACCTCCGGTCCTTTCTAGAGGTCAGGAATCGTCCGATATCCCAAATGCCATTCTCTACATCCCACAAGCGGAATGGATAGGGCATGTTGTTAAGCGCTATACCAGTGACGGGGATTTGACGGCTTCTAGATGTGTCAACTGCTCCCTGCCTTGCGAGCCATTCCAGAACACTACAATAGGGGAGGGGAACATTAGAGTCACTGTGTTCGACCTTTTCATCGGTGATCGTAATGACATTATGAATCATCAAAGGTCGCCCATATCTAGATTTGATGTAGATTTGATGTAGTTTTGATGTAGATTTGATGTAGATTTGATGGTGGGCGTGGTCTAAGTGAGACGGTTGAGTACTTTTTCCGTGTTCCTAAAGCAGTTGACCCGAACGCGCACCTTGGTGGTCGACCAAAAGCACCATACAGATTTATTCGTCGGAAGAAGCGCACTGAGGAGAAGCTTGATTTGTACGCTATGAAAACTAGTGCGTCGGAGATTCAAGCAGTCAGTTCCCAGTCGTGTTGCCCTGACAAATGCACTCGAAAATTCCGTCCCAGTGATACCTTGTCCGTCCGACAGCGGTATTACCTGAAGGGATTTGACGATAGGCGGGAATATCCAATTGCTGTAGAATGGCAACTGCGTAACTTGGGAAATAATCGTAAAAGGAAGTATGTCACTTTGCTTGGCGTGGATGTCTGCGCTAAAGCGTGGTATAAAATTCATGGCATACCCAAGTCAACTTTTCACACCTATGTCAACCTATACCAGGCGGGCATGTTGTCATCAACTCACGGGAACAAAGGCGTCAAACGACCCCGTCTCGGAACCGTGCAAGCTATGGGTACCATCACGGCTATTATCAATGAGAACGCGGATAACATGCTTCATCAGATGCGAGCGACTGTACCAGGTCGCATGGACACACTCAAGTTTTTGCCATCAGGTCACAGCTGGAAGAGGATCCAAGCTGATGCCACAGAGGTAACACACTAAACATCCCAGTGCCCTTCTTTATCTCCTTGACCAAGTGAATCCAGAGCATAAGTCATTTGAAGTTTTCCAAGTGTGTAGGTATGAACTATGTCAGCCGTGTGGCTCCGACTGAAAGTAGTGAATCTGGTGTACTTTGAATTCATGACTGTGCCCATTGTTGTTTTCTGAGACCGGAGGATCCTTCGGTCTTTGACTCACTATGTGGGCATTCAAAATCTGATTTCTGTTTACAGACAAATCTTGAGTACGGATTGCCCAAGGTTTCGCAGTCTACTGTAAGTAGAATCAAGAAGGAACTCTTCAACAATGTTGCAGTAAAACCCGTGGGGAGTACATTTGCAAAGTGCACTACTTGTGACACTCTATAGTAGTTCATTGGCAAATCCGTGAAGGGCTCCGTCGAGTATGTGTCGTTCGTAAAACAACGAAATGTTCACTTGAACCACCAAGCTTCGTGTCGGCGTGTTTACCATTCTTGGAGAGAGGAGTCCAAATGCAACAAGGGGGATATTATTTGCATCATTCACGATAAAATGGATATGGCCAAGACTGCCATTCCTCGTATGCGAGTCACCACGAAGCTTACTTCAGCTCTTGGTGAGCTACCAATGAACATCACCGGAATGGTCACACATGGACATGGAGATGGTGCGTACGCCCACTACTCTACTGACTTGTGGCCAGGGATTCGAATTACACAATGTCATCCATTGCTAGATTGCTACGTCGTCTCGAGGAACCACCCAGTCGTGTTTCAGGCAGGCTTTTTCCTTATGAGCCGGCGAACTCATTCTTTGAGGCAATGCTACGTGGGAAGTCCAGATGTATTGACGTTTTACCTATGGTTATACCAAGCTCCGGAACTGCTCGCGTCCCCGTACCAAAGCAGTTGTACTTGCAACTGGACAACTCTGCAAAGGACAATAAGAACCAGTTTCTCATGGCGTTCTTATCTATGCTGACTTATCAAAAGGTGTTCAAGGAAATCCAAGTTGGTTTCTTATTAGTGGGGCACACACATGAGGATATCGATGCTTACTTCAGCCACTTGTCCAAGACCTTGAAGAATCGCAATACATTTGTAGTCGCTGACCCAATGAAGTCCTTCATGGAATCGCAGGAGATGAGTTTTATGCCCGAGTTTGTTCAGGAGGTTGCAGATTTCAAATCTTTTGTCGCAGGCTATATATGTGATGGTGCACAAAAGCTTGTTGGCCTAGGAGAGATACACCTCTTCAAATTCTACGTTGATGAAGAAGGTTGGCCCGTCATGAGCTATAAAGTTTCCGAAGTTGATTCGCACTAGCTACCTCAAAACAAGCCTGCTATACGCCTTTGGAAGGTGGATGCCAACAGACATCCCATGATTCCTTCAGGCAGTCCAAACCCTGTACCTTTCAAACGATTGTGGGGAGACAAGGATCCATCTCGAGCCGGTGATCAAGTGAAGGCAAGGGAGAAGGCTTCCAAAGCGCTTGAGAAGAGGTCGTTCATCAAGTCTGGAATTCGAGGTTATATTGATTTCTGGGAACAAGGAATGAAAAAATGCGAGGGTTTCCAAAGAGATTTTCCACCTTACGTTGCCTACTAGAATGCAATACTGGCAGAACTTGATAAACCTCTTCCTCCCACTCCTTCGGCCTTGGTAGAAGGCTTCTGGCCAAATCCTTCGGCCTTGTTAGATTTGGGCAGAAGCCTTCTACCGAGGCCGAAGGAGATGTCATACCTGAAGATGAGGAGCCTGAACACTACTGCAGCCCACGGGCGTCCAAACCGAAGGACTCATTGAATCCGTGGCGAGATGTGATATCAGGATCATGGGTCTTACTCCGTCCTTCAGACCCTGAAATATAGCATGTCTGGTTAGGGAGGGCGCATTCTGTAGTCAATAGAGAAGTTGGACATGACGACTATGGAAAGTTTGTAATCCAATTCTGGGAGCCAAGAAATGCATTCAAAGACCATTCGAAGAAGTACGAGGATTGTTGGACAGCGACGTGGGTTCCTGAAAATCGACGTCCGAAGCGAATGCATGTAGATGCCGTCTTGTTTTCCTCCTGGTCAAAGAAAATGAATCCAAAGACTCGAACGATTCCAGATAGGGACCGAAGAGCAGCCATGAGTAACCTTGCAGCAGCAAACGAGGCGGACCCTTTACCATATAGTCGTATAGAAGGTTTCCAGTTCGACCCGAGGATCCGCCGGTCTTCTTCCTGTGTATGTACGAATATATATGTCTCCTCAACCCGATGCACACACATGGTTCAAATCCGACTTTCGTTATTCTACTATCATACATCCATAGATATCTTTTGTTTCGACTAGAACCACTTGTATGCTCTAAATTTTGTTTGTAAACCTTAATATGACGACTTCAACGTTATTCTACTCACTTCCACTAATTTCACATTGTTTTTTCGTCGCATCATCTTTGAACATCTAGAAACTTTTCTGTATGTTATCATGTCCACGTTGATTTGGAGTATCCGCCGGTCCTTGATCATCATTCTTGTTCTCGTTATGACGTTTCTGTTGTTGTGATCTATTCCTATCTAGTAGTTCAAAGTAATTAACTTCCATCACGTTTTCATAGTTCAACATTAAGAAAGAGCCAAATATCATTCATGGACAATCTAAACTCTTTCTTCTCTAACTAGCTTAAGTTTGACCGAAGGATCCTCCTGTCGGTTGATCCCACAACATCATGACGTCCTTCCAGTTCCTATAATTTTACTGTAAATCATCTTCGAACACTTAGAGTTTATACTCCATCTCCAATAAATCTGTTGGAACAATCGAAGGATTTTTCTACGCCAAAATTTGATTAAATCTGGACTTTGACCAATTTGGACTTTTGAAAGTCCAGATTTAGTTAAATATGGCATATGGTCACTTGGCAAACGGATTCACGTATATGGAAGTATATGAATAGTTCTAATATGATTGAACAAAAAAATACTAACTGGTTCACCCACTCCGGCGCGGGATTCGATTCACTGATCACCACTGCCATTGGATGTGCTCATGATCCCAACAAGAAGATCCACTTGGCTTCCCATCTTTACGAGGAGATCAAGAGCGCTGCCGACCTCTACTTTCTCGATCAAACGCACTCCCGAGACCTCTAATGAGATCGTCGGAGCAAACTATCACGAAAGAGATCTGGAGCGCTCCTGATATCAATGCAAATCGGGCACGCTCCCGATCATCACTTAGATATTTTGAGAGCACATGATATCTATTAGAGGAACAGATGCGCTCCCGATCTTTAAGTGGAGATCAAACAAGCTCCCGATCTCGACTAGGGTATCGGGCGCGCACCCGATCCCAACCGAGGCATCACGTGCGCCCTCAATGTCGACAGCATTTAGGGCGTACATATAGTCACTTGGCAAACGGATTCACGTGTATGGAAGTATAGGAACAATTCTAATTTAATTGAACAAAGAAATACTAATTGGTTCACCCACTCCGGCGCAGGATTCGATTCACTGATCACCACTGCCATCGGGTGCGCTCACGATTTCAACTAAGAGATCAAGCGCACTCCCAATCTTTACGAGGAGTTCTCAAGTGCTTTCGACTGCCACTTTCTCGATCAAACGCACTCCCCAGATCTCATATGAGATCGTTGGAGCAAACTATCACGAAAGAGATTGGAAGGGCTCCCGATATCAATGCAGATTGGGTGTGCTCTCGATCATCACTGGGATATTTTGACAACACTTGATGTCCATTGGGGGATCGGGTGCGCTCCCAATCTTTTGGTGGAGATTGAACGAGCTCTCGATCTCGACTGGGGTATCGGGCGCGCACCCACTTCCAACCGAGGCATCAGGTGCGCCCTCGATGTCAACTGCATTTAGGGCGTATATACGGTCACTTAACATATGGATTCACGTATATGGAAGTATATGAACAGTTCAAATATGAATGAACAAAGAATTACTTATTAGTTTAGCCACTCCGGCGCCAGGTTCGATTCACTGATCGCCACTGCCATTCTTGCCGATTATAAATGCTGCGGAGTGTAGACCTCATTCAATAGGTTGCCTCAGCATCAATGATTGCAGACCCAAATCACAATTCCTAAACACTAGACCTCGAAACCATCTATAGCTTTGGACTAGGAGAAACCAAATCAGTTATCTTTGAATGAACTTAATGAAACCTGAAAGTAGTTCACTTCATCTAATCAATCAGCTTACAAAGTATTGGCTGAAATTCAAAATTTCAACACACCATCTCAGCATATGAAGATGGCTAGCAAATTTGCTTCATGCAAGCCATTCAATGAATTATAACTAGGAGAAACCAAGGCAATTTCCTTGAAATGAACTGAGTGAAATCTGGAAGCAGCTCACTTAATTCTAACTAGTCATCTAACATAATTATGAATGAGGAATATGAAATTCAACATACCTAAATACAGGGTCTGATCTTCTTCTTCCTAGTATGTCATTAACGCCGTCCACAGTGCTCACCTAAGAAGATCACAGTAGATCACAGAAGGTCCCACCTGATCACTCCTCCTCGCATGCATACGCACGTCTTTGTTGCACCTCTTTGGTTCAACCCGTCTCCAGGTACGACGAAGCGCTCTCTAGTTACGAGCACGAAGATGATAATGAAGAACACAACGAAGGACAAACCGCGAATATTGATAGAAGGAAAACAATAGGGAGAGACCGTGGTGAAGATGGCAAAGGCGATGAGAATGACGGCAAAAAACAACCACAAAAACAGAAAACGGCTATGGCAAAGAGGAAGAGAGGCTATAGCGAGCAAGAGCAAGGGAGGAGAAAGAAAGAATGAGGATGGGGAAGAGGAAGGTGAGCGTGGCATGTGAGAGTGAGGGTAGACTAGCATTTGATTGCTGTCGGTTGAAGTTGACGTTGTTCGCTTTCTAATGATAGTCCGATACTTATGGCAACGAGAAGTACTTCCTCGAATGATGAGCCTCCAAATGAATTCAATGGATTAAAATATAACTAGAAAGTCATGACATTACGTTAAATCCATAACCCTGGAATGCATGTACCCCAAGCCGTAGACCCTAAACCTAAGACCCCGCCATGTAGACCATGCATTATATTATTTTTTTAAATGTTGGATGGAATTGAATTAAAACATGTGCCTTACACATTGATACTAGCAAAGGGTTTATTTGTCAACAATCCAATTTCCTTTTTTCAAGGACATTGACTCAACCGATGATATTTTTATTTTAGTAGTCCAAAGCCTATTCGGTTTGGCTACATCCAACCCACTTCCTTTCCATTACACCCGGCTAATACTCAACATCTAATTTATGTACCTTAAGCGTTGGTTGGTTTTCTGTTGTGTTTACAACCAAAGGCATTATTTTCTTACAAACACAGGGCCTTCTGATAAACTCCTAAAGGCCCAAGGCATTTTCTCACAAAAGACACTTCAAAATTGTTCATTCTAGTGCAATGACTAACGTAGGAAATAAAACTTTATATTTATCCTTTTGACCGTAGGATCTCAATTAAGACTTACTAAGTAACATATAGACAAAATTTCATATACTTTGATTATAGTGATTATAGTGCACGGATTAAGAGATTATAGTGCTTGAAGTCAAGAAAATGGTTCATTTTCTTCCCTATGTTGAGTGGATCTACAGACTTTGACTTCACTTGGTATTAAATTTTTGCACTATTCAAGGTCTAAATCTCTTACCATTGTGTTAAGCATGATGTTAGTTCCCTATATACCAATTTTTAGAGGTATAGAAGGAGTGTAGCATATTCACAACAAGTATGCAAGGAGTCAATTCACAATTTATTTTCTTGAGAATTTGATATGTTTTAGAATGATAATCTAATTCGCCAATAAGAAGGTTTACACCACATATTGCTGTAGAAAAAATAAATAGAGAAAAATATGAAGATCTCTAGGTTTTATGCGGAAAAAATGAAATTATTTTCCGCGCTTGCCCAAAATGTTTAAAAATGTTTGACTTGAGTTAAAATGTTTCTATACACTAATGACAAAGAAGGAAATATTCTCTATATGTATGGAAAATCTCAATGTTATTAGAGACTCTAGGCAAAATTTTGGAGCTGCTTAGAGTCCCTATTTCTAACTTTGAGTGCTAAGTCTAACTTTCAAACCATGAATCCAAAAAAAAATTTAAAAATTTAATATTATATATATATATATATATATTTATTTTATTTATTTTTAATTTTATGGAGTTCATATCAGGGACAATCAAGTATAAAGTTTTTTTTTAAATAGTTTTTTTTCCAATTTAAGGAACCTGCCGGAAATCAAATTGTTTCCCTGAGGGACACTTGGGCCTTTAGGGGTTTAGCAAACAAATGTTATTTTCTTTCATGCACGATCACAGAAGCAACAATAATTTTCTTTAGGGCACAAACACAGGTAGTGGCTGATCTATTTGTATTCCAATTTGAGGGTCTATAATAATTGCGTTTCAACTTCCAAAATAAATTATTTCAATTTTGGACAAAATGATTTTTTTATAAATAAATACATAATAGTCCAAGCATCTCAAAACCCTCAAATCCTTGGACCCTATACCCTGGATCCAATACCATAGACCCTAAACCTTGACCTAATAACCATAGGCTCTAAACCTTGGACCAAAATCCTAGACCCTAAACTTTGGGCCCAAAACCATAGACCCTAAACCCTGGACCCTAAACCATAGACCCTAAACCATAGACCCTAAACTCTAGACCCAAAACAATAAATTCTAAACCTTGGATTCAAAACCATAGACCCTAAACCTTGATTCAAGAACCATAGACCCTAAACCTTGATTTAAGAACCATAGACCCTAAACTCTAGATTGAAACCATAGACTCTAAACCCTGGACCCTAAACCATAGACTCTAAACCATAGATCCTAAACCCTGGACTCAAAACCATAGATCCTAAACCTTGACCCAAAATCCATAGACCCTATATCCTAGACCAAAACCATAGACTCTAAACCCTGGACCTTAAACCATAGACTCTATACCTTGGATCTAAAACCATAGACCCTTAATCCTGACCCAAAAAGCATAGACCCTAAATCCTGGACCAAAACCATAGACTCTAAACCCTGGACCCTAAACCATAGACCCTATATCCTGGATCCAAAACCATAGACCCTAAAACCTGATCCAAAAATTGTAGACTCTAAACCCTGGACCAAAACCATAGACCCTAAAACCTGACCCAAAAACCCTAGACTCTAAACCCTGGACCAAAACCATAGACTCTAAACCCTGGATCCTAAACCATAGACCCTCAATCCTGGATCCAAAACCATAGACCCTAACCTTGGATCCAAAACCATAGACCATAAATTTGGACCCGAATCCCTGGACTCTAAACCCTGGACCCGAAATCTTGACCATAAACCACGGAATGGAAACCCTTGACCCTAAACCTTAGACCCGTAAATCCTACCCTGGTGGCCCTTCAATTTTTTTTATACGAGCAAAGATAATTTATTTTTACGCACACAAGCAAAGGTTTTTCATTTTTATACCACATATTTATTCCAAAGCCTTTACAAATGGAAGTAAATCCATACGACTCATATCTCATTACCATTGCCTCAATCGAAAAGTCATATCTAATTCAATTTTCATTAGAAAATTATGAAATCACTTTGGTTGGATTCGGTATTTCTTACGCTATCGCTACAAAAGAACAAGCAAGCAAGCAAAGGGGGTTTCTTTTTACGCACAAAAAACATTTTTAAAAAATAAGCCAAGGTTTTTTGTTATAACATTGAAAGATTTTCTTTGTTCAAGCACACAATCAACGATTTTCTTTTTTCACACAAACGAATATTATGAAAGTGGCCGATCTTTGTGTATTATGCTTTGAGGTTCTAAATAGATTGCAATTCATCTCCCAAATTTAAATAATTTACATTTTGAATAGGGGGAGAAATTTACAATATGAAAAATATGAAATTTAATACTTTACATTATGGAAAAATATGAAATTTAATACTTTACATTATGGAAAAATATGAAATCAATTTGGTTGGATTTGGTATATCTTACGCTATCGCTTAACAAGATAAACAAAATAAGCATTTACTTCTATATATGTACATTATTTTACTTGTTGGAAAGGTACCATATCATTGTTTTTGAAGTACAATTGCAATGTTAGGTTTTTTTTTTTGGGACACAACCAAAGGTATTTTCTTTTTTAGCACATAGAGTCTCTTTTTAAACAAGGGTATCTCCCATTTTTATTAACAAGCAATCATGTATTTTTTCTCACAATCACGATCCCATAATAAACGGGTTTTTTTTATTCAGGCACAAATAGAGGTAGTTGCCGATCTTTGTGTATTATGGTTTCGAGGTTCTAAATTGATTGAGATTCACATTCCAAATTAATATAATTTACATTTTAGACAAAGGAACAAATTTGAAAAGGAATACATGATAGTCCAAGCATCCTGTAACCTTGAAATCCTTCGATTCTAAACCCTCGATCATGAATCCTGGACCCTAAATCCTAGAGCTAGAAACCCTACCGAGGTGACTTGATACTTACATTAACCCGTAAAGGATCGGCGTTTTTCCAAGATGAAACACTCCAAAACTGCCACTACCAAAAAGTGGGAAAATAATTGAACTAAATTGATGTATAATTTTAGACTTTAAATCGTAAGATCTGAAATAAGACTACTATATAAGCTTACCATGTTATTTTGGCTGCAATCCACCGCACACATGTGAAGGTTATAGCGTTTCGAGGCAAAATTATGGAACTAAATTTTTCCAATAATGATAATCCAAATTGTCAATAACAAGGTTTACACTACATGTTTTTGTCCAAAAAATAAAAAGTGAAAAAATGAAGATCACTTGGTTTTATGTAGAAAAAAACAAGGTTTTTTGGCACCCTCCCCGACAATGTCTGAAAATGTTAGACTTCAGTTTACATGACTTTTTTTACTAAAGACAGATTTTTTTCCTAACATTCTCAAAGAAGGTAACATTCTCTATTTTATGTATGAAAAACCCGAAGTTCCTATTTTTAATTTGAGTGCTACTAACTTTCAAACCATGCATCCAAAGATAATACAAAAAGTACCTCCATGAAGCTCTTACCAAGTACAATTTATGAATATGATTTCTATTGAAAAGGATTTTTTTCCAAATTCTAGGTACATGCCCGAAATCAAAATTGTCCCCAATCGGGACAATTGGTCCTTTGCGGGTTAAACTATACTGGTTAATTACGTTTTACTCGGCGTAACTAATTTTTCCTTGTCGTGTTCAGGGAAAAACTTGGAAGATGATGTTAGTTATCGTGTAGGTCTTCCATCATTTATGCTATTGAGAGCGACGTGATCACTCTCTTTGGGTTGTAAGTCATGATGATATTTGTTCCCGCCAACATGGGAGTTCAATACAGAATTCAGATTCCCGCACTCTTTCTCAAAGACTAGGCTACTGTCATTTCACATTAGAAGTTCTTATGTGGTTGCAGCCTGTGAGCGAGTTTTGAGTTGTGGTTAGATACTATGCGTGCTGCTAGTTTTGAATGTGATGAGATTGAGCGCGGAAGTTGGTGACTTTGAAGTGCCCAAGCGAAGAATTTGACGACTGAAGACCATGACCGTGGTAGTCGATGAGCGTGGAGCACTAAAGCGTAGAGATCGGTAAAGCGTGGATCTAGTCATTCTTTGCTGCTGTGGTTGGTTGCTTTCGTCACTCTTTACTATTGTAGTTGGACGCTTCATACTGTAGCATGCAGCACTGTTACAAAGCAGTAAGGGGTTACTCGCTTCGCGATTCAAGGTATGGTCCTTTTTTTGCACTTGGTCGTTATCATGCATTAAATTCATGGAGGTCTATTTGATTGTCTCCGTGACATCTTCTTGCTCGATTTCTTCTTATTCAATCTCCTTGATCAATCTCATGCGGGAGCAAACCGTATGACTCACGGGTTTGTCCAAAGACGTTTATAACATGAACTTGGCTCGTTACCGTAGATTCATATCCGTGTAGCCACACATATCCGTATTGCAATACGTCTTAAGGTGTTCTAGGAATTCTGAAATTGGGCGCGCACCTGATCTAGCAATGAAGAGGAGTCAGGCTCCAAATCTCCTACGCAAGATCGGGTGGGCCTCCGAGCTCATGTGGGGAATCAAGTGCGCCTCCAATCTCTTGTGGGGGATCAGGTGCGCTCCCGTTCTCGTTGGGGGGGGGGACGGGTGCGCTCACGATCTCATATGGGGGATTGGGTGCGCTTTTGATCTCATGTGGGAGATTGGGTGTGCCTCCGATCTCTTATGGGGGGATCGGGTGCGCTCTCATTCTTCTGTGGGGATCGGGTGCACCTCCGATCTCTTGTGGGGGATCACGTGCGCTTCCGTTCTCATGTGGGTGATTAGGTTTGCTGTCGATCACCTGTGAGGGATCGGGTGCGCTTTCGTTCTCATGTGGGCAATCGAGTGCGCTCCTGATCACCTTTGGGGGATGGGGTGCCTTTCCAATCTTCCAATGGTGATTGAATGCGCTTGCAATCTCGACTCGGGGATTGCGTGCGCTCCCAATCTCCTAGTAATGATCCGGTGCGCTCCCATTTGCCAGTGATAATCGAGTGCGCTCCCAATCTCCCGGTGTTGATCGAGTGCGCTCCCAATCTCTCGGTGTTGATCGAGTGCGCTCTCCATCTCCCAGTAAGGGACGGGTGGTCTCCCGATCTGCCGGTAATCATTAGATGTTCTCCTTGTCTCGCAGTGTTGATATAAACTCACATTTTCTTCACTTCTTACTCTTGTCATTGCTTAGGGATAATGGAATTGTGTGGAACTGTTTGTTCTAGCAGGCCGTGATTGATGACTACTTCACCTACGCCCCCCGTTGATTTCACGAATTTTCCCCAGAGGCCGCGCTCCAAATTCGTTTCGGGCAAGGCAGTCTCCCTTGTCTACCCCCGTCATGGTGTCGTTGGACAGGGCGTTGTCATTGAGGCTGTTCCGACCGATCACTGGCTTGGTGTCAACATTCATCTTCACCTGGCCAGTCTGACGCTTATTAGCGTGTCTGAGATCATCCTCGAGGCCCATTATCTTCTCATGCACCCGCAATAGGGTGGCATCTCTGTCTTAGCTGATTCAGTTGGTAGGACAATCCTTTGGATGGCAGAGTGCTTAGTCCTTCCATTGGAGAATGTTCCTGTTGATTAGCACGGTGATCCTTCTTCCGAATCCCAAATCCCTCTTTCTTTTTTACCTCAGATTGACTGGGTGGATAAGGTGGTAAAGCGCTATTACAGCGACCGTATTCTAGCGACCACTTGCAGGGTCAACTGCTCCCTAGCTACAGAGCCAATCCAGAATATTTCCCTAGATGAGGGGAACATTGGCATTACAGTGTTGGACGTTTTCATTGGGGTCGTGGTGACATCGTGAGTCAACAAAGTTGGCCAATTCCGGAGTGCAGATTCGAAGGTGGGCGCGGTCTAAGCGAGACACTTGATCACTTCATTTGACTTCCGGAACCAGCAGACCCGAATGCGCACCTGGGTGGTTGTTCCAAAGCACCGTATCGATTTAACCGTCACCGGAAGCAATCTAACGAGAAGCTCGCCACGTACTCTAAGAAGACTATGCCGAAAGCAGTTCAAGCAGTCACCTTGGAGTCATGTTGTCCAACTCAATGCGTCCGCCTAATCCGTCTTGAGGATACCCTCCTAATCCGGCAGAAGTTCTGGTTGAAGAGTTTGGACGATCGACGAGATTATGCTAGATCTGTTGGAGGTCAACTCCGTTACCTCGACCACACTCGGAAAAGATAGTATGTCACATTGCTTGGTCAGGATGTCTGCGCAACGACATGGTACAAGATTCACAGTATTGCAAAGTCGACATTTCACGAATATATTGACTAGTATAAACTGGGCATCATCTCATCAACACACGGAAACAATAGCGTCAAACGTCCCTACCTCTATACCGTGCAGGCTATGGGTTTTATTACAACAATCATCAATGTGAACGCTGATCAGATGTCTCATCAGATCCGGTCGACTGTGCTAGGGCGGATGGACACATTCAAGTTTTTGCCGTCCGGACATTGTAGGAAGAAGATCTGGGCCGACGCTAACGAGGTATTGCATTGTGTTCACGCTACTCTATTTAGCAAGTCCAAGAGAGATTGGGTGCGCACCCGGTCTCTAGACTCCGGTCCTATGTTCCAAGGAATTATTAAGCTATCATTTTCTTCACTTTCGCAATGTATGATGACTTCATGGATTTGCACACGTGATAATGCTTGGGTTGCCAATGTTTTCAATTAATAAATACTGGACATTGCTGCAAACAAATACAAAGTTGAGGTCGCCGATGATATCACAGTGAGCTGTTAGTAGAATGATGAAGGATCTCTTCAACAATGTTGCGGTAAAGCCGGTTGGTAGTTCTTTTGCAAAGTGCACCGTTTGCGACACTCTACAGCAGTTTATTAACAAGTTGGTGAAGGGCTCTGCGGAAAATGCTTCTTTTGTGAAACAACAAATTCATCACCAGAGCCTTCCAGCTTCGTATAGGCCTCTGTACCATAGCTAGAGAGAGGAGTCCAAATGCAACAAGGAAGAGATTCTTTGTATAATCCACAATAAGATGGATACAGCGAAGACCGCAATCCTACGTATGCGAGTTGGTACGAAGTTCACTGCAGCTCTTGGGCAGCTTCCAATGAACGTCACTAGCATGGTCACTCATGGTCATGGGGACGGCACGTATGCTCATTACTCCATTGACTTGTGGCCACGAGACTCAAACTACACTATTTCATCCATTGCAAAATTGCTTCGGCGTCTCAAAGAACCACCCATTTGTGTGACGGACAAACTTTTTCCTTACGAGCCGGCAAACTCGATGTTTGCTGCAATGCTAAGAGGGAAGTCCAGATGTATGGACCTCCTACCTCAAGTGGATACCGACCACCCCACTCACGCGGTCTCTCTTCCAACAAATTTGTACTTGCAGTTGGACAACCTTGCAAAGGACAATAAGAACCATTATCTCTTCGTGTTTTTATCCATGTTGACTTATCGGGGGGTGTTCAAGGAAATCCACGTTGGATTCTTGTTGGTAGGGCACACCCATGAGGATATAGATGCTTACTTCAGCCACTTGTCCAAGAAGTTGAAGAGTGAGAATACCTATGTAGTCGTTGATTTGATGTCGTCGTTCATGAAGTCGCAGGATTTGAGTTTCATGCCCGAGTTTGTTCTAGAGGTTGCCGATTTCAAATCATTTGTGGAGGGCTATATACGTGATCGTGGTGACAGACTTGTTGGCATGAAAGATCAACACCTCTTTAAGTTCTACGTAGATGAAGACGGTTGGCCCATCATGCGGTATAAAGAAAATGCAGTTGATGCATATTGGCTCCATAGAAACCAACCTAGAGTTTGGTTTTGGAAGGAAGATGTTGATGGGAGACCCATGATATCTTCTAGTATACCAAACCAATGCCTTTCAGGC
Organism: Bryoerythrophyllum caledonicum; assembly: GCA_963971425.1. Lineage (NCBI taxonomy): Eukaryota > Viridiplantae > Streptophyta > Bryopsida > Pottiales > Pottiaceae > Bryoerythrophyllum > Bryoerythrophyllum caledonicum. The sequence continues at coordinate 36,415,749 of OZ020514.1, read as the reverse complement.
GGTTGTGGGGAGACGAGGAGCCTTCCAAATGTGGCAATCAAGTCAAGGCCAAAGAGAAGGCTGCAAAAGCGCTAGATAAGAAGTCTATAATTCAGTCTGGAATTTGTACTTATATAGCATTCTAGGAGGGAAGGATGGTTAAGTGCGCCGGACGGAGAACGGCTATGCCGCCTTATATTGCTTACTGGAAAGCAATACTTGAAGAACTTGAAAAACCCCTTCCTCCCACTCGAGATGTGATGGCAGAAGGCTTTTGGCCAAATCATGATTGAAGAGCGACGGTTTCAGCTCCCTTGTGCCTCATTACTAATGGGGATGTCACACCTGAAGATCGGGTACCTGAAGTTTTTTGCAAGTCATTCAAGGAGAGACCGAAGGAAGCTTTGAATCCATGGCGGCATATCATAGCGGGATGATGGGTCCTCCTCCGTCCCTCTGACCCTGATATTTATCATGTCTAGATGGGGAGAGCATGTTCATATGTAAATAATGAGCAAGTTCACAAGGAGTACCGGAAATTTATCATTCAGTTCTGGGAGCCAAGAAACGCCATAAAGAAGCACAAGCATAAGTATGCGGGATGCTTGGAAGCGACTTCGGTACCGGAGCCCGGTGGTCGTCCATGTCTTTGGGATTGTAATTGTGTCGTATATGCCTCTTGGTCAACTAAGGCAAATCCAAAGACACGGACAATTCCAAAAATGGACAAAATTGTAGCGCTGGTTACCCTCGATGCTGCAAACGCAGCTAATACTTGATTGGTGCGCTTCCTATCTCTCGTGTCCGGATCGGATGCGCTCCTGATCTCGTGTGGGAGATCGAGTGCAAACGCAGTTGATCCTTGATTGGCATAGTTTTTTTCTAGTAAGATTGGAGGATCCCTACTTTTGTCATCTTCTAGCATGCCTCTACTAGAATTTCTTCAACGCGGTGGTTCCTAGTATGTCCGAGGAATTTGAATGTTCATCTTGTGCCTGAAAGACTTTATCCGAAATTCACAAGAGTGATACTTTTAAGACACACATTATCACCATCGCCTTACATTGCATCCAAAAATAATGAAGCCTTTTCAAACACTTTCTGTTCTTCTAAAACTGATTGTATGCTATGAATGTGTGATGCTTTTACTTCCACCGATTGCTCTCCTGGTCTCCCACTTCGGATCGGGTGCTCTTCCTATCTCCTCGCCGGGTTTGGATGCTCCCCCAATCTCCAAGTCCGAATCTGGTGTGCCTCCAATGTTTCCGTCTAAAATGCATGTACTATGCTCCGTATCGTTTGTTTCATTCTTCCAATCGCTTTCACTACTATCAACTTCTAATAGATGTTTCATGTTTAATGCTTCAAGCCATTTGCTTAAATCTCAAGGGAGAGCCCGTTGGATTGGGTGCTCCCCCTATACGATGAAGCAACCCACATGGTATATTATCAAACTAAATACGGACTTTGACCAATGTCAACTTTTGAAAATCCAGATTTTGTTAAATGGCGCATATATGCTTTCATAGTCTTTGATTATCATTTATGTACTTTACTGGTGGATTGCTTCTCATAATGGTGTGATCCTAAAATCACCATTATGAGAAGCTATTTATCTATGGTAATTTGTTTTTGTTGAGGTCTCGATGAGCTGCCACACGCCATACAACGTTGAACTTATAGTACAGATTAGCATTCGCTAACAATGCCACACTAAATCCAGTACATACAAGGCAAAAAATGGCTGACAGACCTACATATATCTAATCTTGAGCAAGTCAAACGTCCACCAAAGCATGAGCCACCGTTGATCTAACCAAATGCACCAATAATAGTGGCTCGGCGGATATTGGGGTCCATCACAAGTAATAATCTAGATACAGATAGAAGTGTGCACTGATTGTTCACATAAGCTAAAAGTTAGATGAACGTTTTTTAGATACTCAATGCCGCACTACTTAAGCCGATACAAAAACGTTCCCATAGTGTTTTGGATAGTGATTCCTCCGACTTACACCAACAGCAGTCCGTGCATACAAGTTTTGGGTGTATTGAACTTGGACTATCTCCTGATTTAGCTTGAGTATGACGACTTCAAACTAACAGGTTCCATGGTTACACTATGACTAACTTGAATTGCCTTTATTATTTTTCAATTTTAGACTATGCATTGATACATTTAGGTGACAACCATATAAGTTGATGTGGTCCGTTTGAAGTGTGTTGCATCCTCACAAACTTCACATTGGCTTGTGTGTGTTTTTGGGATGGGAACAGGTGAGGTCCCCATCTTCCTCAAGTATTTCGATGCTCACGACTTCCACCTCAACTGCTTCAAGATGCTCAAAAGTCGCACACATATTTTTTCCACTTTTTCATTACTGATAGATACCTCACCTCATCTTATTTGTCGTCGAAGCTTACGTTATTTTTGAGCTCATTTCATAACATATGTATCAATTCTTGCTACCTATGCACATTGGATTTTTGTTGGATCTAACTACCACTTATGCGGCTGACTATACACTTACAAGTACACATATAGTCTGGTCGTTATAGATTTTAAGTAGAGTTTATGTCACTATTTGTTTAGTCCTACTGATACTATCAGAGTCAATGTCACTATTTGTGTCTAATAGCCACATTGATACTAAAACAATCTTTATAAGTATATACAGTGACAAACAAAACCGAGTACAAAATCTGAACCCTCATAGTTCATTGATCCTTCCAACTGACACATAAGTCAATTGATAGAATCACTTTTCCATTGTGTGTATTCATCCAGTCCCGTACATGGATGAAAGATCTCATTATCATCTAAGGTAGGATTTCTCAGGAAAGTGTTGTAGAAGCACACAGTGTCACAGACGTGCGTACGCAGTTTTGGTTGTTTTTTCTTGCTGAATTTCAAATTTTCATTGTACACTACTTGTTGCAAGATTTGAGGGCGTTTTTTGTTTGTTGTGTTGTTCTTGTTGTGTACTATCTATAGTGAGAGTTGATTTGTCAATTGTATCTCTATGCCTCGGTTGTGTGAATCATTGAAGCACCAAGCATTGGTGCAGCTTAGGAGTGGTGAGTCTATTAGAAAAGTTGCAGACTGACTTGGAATCAGTCAGTCTTCAGTAGCTCATCTGAGGAGAGAGATTATTGGTGAAATAGAAAAGCAAAGAAGAGGATGTCCAAAGGTTTTAGGAGAGCAAGAGAAGCGACTTGGTGTGCACCTTGTCACTACTGGTAGTCTTAAAACGGCAAGTGCAGCTGCAAAACAACTTCGAAAAAAAACAGGTAAACACTTCTCAGACATCACCTTGAGGCGTGCTTTGAGAGAAGTTGGTTTCGGTGCTTGTGTGCAACAAAAGAAGCCTCTACTTGCCCAAAGACATGTTCTTACAAGGTTGAGTTTTGCTCAAGAATACAAAAATTGGACCGTTGATGATTGTAGACGGGTTATTTTCAGAGATGAGACAAAGATCAAACTAATCAATTCAGATGGTAGATCTTGGTGTTGGTTGAGAGAAGGAGAGCGACTTGGACCTAAACATGTTAGTCAAACTGTCAAACATGGTGGTGGTTCAATCATGATTTGGGGTTGTTTGACTGCTTTTGGGCCGGGTGCTTGGTATTAAATTGAAGGTAGAATGGAGCAACACTTGTACAAAAAAAATTTAGAAACCTACTTACAAGGTAGCATATAGAATTACAACTTAGATCCTACTAAAGTGGTTTTTCAACATGATAATGATCCCAAACATACGTCAAAAAGTGTTCAATTTTAGTTCTCTTCAAAGTCATTTCAGCTCCTTCAATGGCCAGCTCAATCTCCAGATTTGAATCCAATGGAACATTTTTGGGCCCTTCTCAAACAACGTGTAAGCCAAGTCATTCCAAGGCCAAGAGGTGTTTAAGAATTGTGGGAGAATGTTTGTAGTACTTACCCTAGTTTTTATGTAGAAGATTGTGAGAAACTATACAAAAGTATGCCAAGAAGGATTTCAGCTGTTTTGGAAGCAAAAGGTTATTGGACTAAATATTGAAGTTTGAAGATTTTCTTTGAACAATACTTAATACAAGATATAGTTGTTGATTTGACTTTAAAGAAGGATGTTTAGTTACCAATTTGATGTGCAACTTTGCACATGTGTACAAGACTGTGTGAAATGTTCTATGTAACTTTCGGATTTATTAAGCAATCATTGAAATCTTTGTAATTGATCTTGAAAGTTGCACTTTCATATTTTGTACTTGGTTTTGTTTGTCACTGTACATGACTTGTTATCGTCATGTCTAATTATAGCCAGATCATACTACTAGAGTCTAAAGTTATCAACTTGATACTAGCAGACTCTCTAAAAGTACATACATGGCATACAAATGGCACATATAGCTGCACCGAGATCACAGTGCTAGGTCCCATAGCTATTCAACTTCATAGATCATACTGCAATGATTCTCTATGTATACATGCATGACATCTTAAGACTATAGCTTGCAGTTCTTATACTTCTTATGATGGTATAAATATGGGCTGAACTCATAAGTTTGTGAAGATGATGTCTAAGCTCACTAAAGGATTAGGGTGAAAAGTTAGATGTTGTCTGTAAAGGAATATAAAGTAGCCTTTCCTTGAATTTTGAACTCTAAACCCTATATCCTAAACCCTGAATGTGAAATTTTAATCGTGAACCATGAAACTTGAAACTCCGTAATGTAATATTGGTATAATATGGTAATATACATTTACAATACAATATATTGGTATAATATAATAATAATTCATTCCAGATGGTGACGATAGTAACCCCAATACAATTTCATTCTGCAATGGTTAAGACAATTTAACCTTTAAATGCCGGAGCAGCCAAAAAGTGGCTTCTATGATGACATTTGGGAGGTGATCATTGTTGAACACGATCATTTTTCATCCAATTTTTTTTGTGGAGAGTTCATCCAATGTGTAGGTATAAAATTGAGGTAATCACAATCATTGAGGTAATCACGTTATATATACTGAAGAAAAAGTTTGTAACATGGATCTAAGTGTAGCAAATTTTAGAAACTTCTTGCTCAAGCTATAAATCTGGAAATCGAGTGATTGAAATGGTTATTTTGGTTTTGAGTCCAAATTATCAAATGAAGTTTATGAAGTCTATTTTCCATTTAATAATATATAAAATTGAATAAGTTATTGCGATTTGAACTTTGGGCCTACAACAAAGGTTGTCCAATTTTTCTAATTTTAGCTGAATACGGAAGTTTCATTTACACTTCAAGTTTTTCTCTATAATGAACACATTTGGTGAATTATTCAAATATTTTTAACATACTCTGTAATTTATATGAATTTTCTTTTCTTTTTCTTTAAACAATCTCAGTTTATTAAAAAATCACAAAACTTTTGTGATCATTGTGACATAAACAAAACATATAATCTCATGTCTAAAAAATGAAATGAAAAATGTTCCACTTACATTTGATGAAAATTTAGAGGAAATAGTAGAAAGAAAATTGGAATTAATTCCACGGTCATAGGCTCCAGCCTTTAAGGATAAAGGTCATAGTTTGTACATACGTACATCATTAAGCATACTTGATTTCTGAAATCCCAATGACCACCACTCCTCAAACATTAATATTTATTTATGATGTGGTCTTCTGAAGAGTACCAACCTTTCGTTGTCATGAGTGGAATGAGGCCTTTGTCATACGCTCGTCAAAGGATGTTCATTGTAATGATGGTGTATTGTTGTTTGTTGGAACGTGCATGCTTGCCCAAGATTCCATTCAAATTTGAGCACCTCAAACTTCTCTTCAAGAAATGAAGGGATAAGTGGAAAACAGTATCCTTGAACACAGCTCACATCCTTTTTTGCTCTAGAATTTTAGAATATTGTGGGAGTTGAGCGCGTCAGTGAGAGCCTTTGCGTGCTCAATTTATGGGTTGTGAACACCATATTCGTTATATTGGGAGATTTATTGTCTTCCAAAACAATATAGTTGTGCATTAGAAGTAAAGTGCCCATCTCAACTGTACACTATGGAATGATTGATTTCTGCATAAAAGAGTTTCCATTAAATTTGCAAGTTATGTTCAACAATGAAAAGCCTTAAGATAATAGGTATTAGAATAGACATTAAATCACATATCTTACTTTGACAATATTTAGATAGACAATTCCTTTTACTCACATATTGGAGTGTTTATCAAAGTTTTTTATAAATAACACTGTCCTCACAGTTTGGCTTGATACTACATAAACGATTGAACAAATGTCACATTATAATCAAATGACAAATACATCATAAGAAATTCAAATCTTCAATACAATGATTGCAATCCTCCTTGTGCTATATATCACGTACGAACCGAAGATATGAGTTCCACAACTTATTAGTAGAAAATAAGGTGACCACATTCCACACACTTTAGCTCGGTTTAAGATAAGTGTGCAACATTCGATGCGGCTGTAGTGAAAATAAATATTTTGCACACACATCAACTTGACTTGAGCTAAATTGTGCACCACCATTACATTTCTATCACAAATTGTAAATTGAAGATTAAGATGAAAGGTCCCCATAGAGGAGGCAATTTATGACATTGTAAGATTGAAAGACGAGAATTGAACATAACATATTGGTCGATACTCAAAACACTAAATTAAGAACACCATGCCAACAATTTAGCATGTATCGACCTAAGCGGTAACCTGTATAGGAATGATTAGCATCCCAAATAGAGAGGTTTGAAATGCAATAATCTATCAAATTAGACCTAAAACACCTAACCATACTTCATAAAGTAATACTTATCACAAATTGCAATCTTATGAGTTTAGAGTTTATAGATTTGGGGCTTCAATAATATAGACGCAGCTAGTGTTTCCAAGGGCTCTTTTACAATCTCTATTTTTTCCCTTGAAATTCTTGTCATTGGATATTTTTCTTTACCACAACTTCCATCTTTATTTTTGGTCTATGATTTCCAAGCAGTCAAAACGGGATCGGTACTCTCCCACATCATGGCTACTCCCTTCTCATTTGCCTATCAAAGCTCGTCGTCTATATCCCAATCTTTATAAGAATGTTTAACATCTAGATCGCTCAATATAGGACGGAAGAACATGATTTTGACAATGTTTGGCTTATTTGGATTCAAATTCGGACCTAACATTGCTCGGGCAATCCAAAGTTGTTTAGGGTCAGCGTCACAGGGCTGCACTACAACAAAGTACCTTGGAAAAAGATAACGTCCAACTTGAAATGAAAAGGGGGGCAATCATGCCTCCAACCAAAAAAGTGGTCATCTTCAACATACTCCTCGCGAACATTAACCTGTGCTGTGAATTCATCTTTGACAAAATGGCCAATTCTTGTCGTTGGCCAAAAGCCCACTTGCAATCATATGGGGGCCATCATAAGAAGAGTAAGAGCATCTCTAACACCTCACGAGTAGTAGGATAGTAGCTCAAAACGTCTTTGGGCTTCAATCGACTCCCATGATTGCTCCCAATAATAAATGAATCCTAATAGTCCTTTCAACACCTCCGAGAGATGCCGCATTGAAGAAGGCTACAATGCATTGGGTTCTCCACAAGGCCACGATGGCTACCCTTCAGAATCCTCCTTCTACAATTTAATGCCACTGCCTTATCCCCCCTTTGGAAGCAAATCTTCTTCATGACAAAAAAGTTTATACTTCATTACCAGGCATCCTAATGCATCCTGATAAAACTTGAACTGGTGAGCTTTTGTATGACCTTGCAAAGCTTCACTATCGTCCGCAGTTGAATCCCTAATGACCTTAAAGTTTGGAACCTCTTAAATGAAGTGCGAGATTGTGAGAACTGTCTTATTCGTCATGAAGGGCTTCATAAGGAGAGGGATTGTTGGAAAACTTTCCTTCCTAAACCCCATGCTTCAATGACCAAACAATGCATCTACATCGTTGTGCGTGTGACCAACTAGCATGAAATTGACATATACCTTGTGGAAGATGTGTTTTGCAACAAGAAGAGACCAAAAAACAAAAAACAAACCTATTCTTGTTATCACCTACTGCATTGTCCATTTGCACATTCGGAATTGGAGGCAAAGGCCTCTTTGAAACTAATATATCTGGAATCTGGCATAATGGATCCAAACAAACCTCCGCGCCACATACCACTGCTTCATACAACACATGAGAATAAGATTCTGAAAAGAGTTGCTGAGATGACAATTTGGGGGGCTCTTCAAGGTCGCGCAATAGTTTTGCAAACAACCGGACCGTATAATTTGCATCGTAAGAATATAGATCGAGGTTGTAATGCCCGTAGCGCTAATCTTTATGACCATGTGCAAACATGTCAATAACTACAAGAGGCAACTTCATAAGACCATCTAAGTGTTCAATCTTATGTGGAAAAATGGTGATGTTGTCTTTGAATGGTCGATCTTATCATGCATAACAATTACAACCTTTTAGGGCAACAATTTTGATTGAAAACGGTTTTGATAGTACAAGTCTCGATGTGCAAAAGCAGAGTTGATGTGGGCCTGCATCATCTTTTGTCACAACAATGATGCATGTGTTTGAGGTTGAGTCATCTTCTTTTGGTCGTGGTATTTGTTACAAGTGAGACAGTTGACAAAATTGTCTTGTCCATTTTTCAAAGAGAACTTAGGGAAGCTCACATGCCGTATCTTACTCAAGTTAGAGGTTGAGATTGGGGGCAACCTACAATTAGCGAGGTTCTCATCAAATAGGAAAATTTTATTGTTCCACCTAAAACTTGGAAGGAGGACCTTTGCAGCAACCTTTCAGCCATACGAGAGAACACGAAACTTATGAAGTATGTGGTTAGCATGCCTATCAAAGATGGCCCTAAGCGTAGCAGTAGATACAATGGTATAACTTACAGGCTTTCCCAAACTAGAGTTGCAGCGGTGTTGAGCTACGTACTTAGGAGGAGCGTCATTGGCATTGCAAAAGAAAGTATTCAAACTCACTTCCATAATTTTCATCCATGCAAATGAGCAAACATCTATTCCATGTAGAGTCACAACCTTCCTACGTGCAAGGTTTTGTGAAATTGTTTGTGAACGTTAAGTTAGATATAATTTCCAAACTGCACGGTAGCTTCATTGTACATGTGTGTCCGCAGGACTTTAATTTTTGCCCAATGGTAGTCCATGACACAATTTTGATTTCAGCAATTATTATTGGCTACAACATTGATGGACTTTGGGATCACAAGGAATTGAGCTTTCCTAGAAACATGAGGACGGATACTTTTGGAGGAGTCATCATAGGAGCCGATGTTTCCATTGACAAGTCTGTTTTGCTCACACATCCACTCATGATAAACGTCTCTAAGGTTGTGATTTAAGAGACTAAATCCATTTAGGTAGACTTATTGAATATGCTAAGTTTTAAACAAGTACCTCATATTATTAGGAGCTTCCTCCACAACAAATGTACTGAACTCTTAGAGAACAACATGTGATTTGTGGAGGAAACCAGAAGAACCTACAATTGCACTTGACCTCAAATTGCAAACCAACTTCTCTACAATGTGGATGCCATTTGTATTGTGCAGCATGACGGTAGTGTCAATCCAAAGGCGACAAGGAACGACATTAAACTCAGGTGCACCTAGATTCAAGAGAGTGTCAACATAAACTTCATCCTCTTGAGAAGAAGACACACTTGATTGCAATAAGAGGAAGAGAAAACAATATTTCAGAACAAATAGGATGACAAAAAGAAATACCATTAAGTTGAAAGCAAAGTGCAAAATTCACCTCTATAATAGTGAGGTATGAGAGGAAATTAGAAAAGGAGATATGATATATAATCATTTTCAACTAGACGATTTAGCTCGAGTTGAGCATAAGTGTAATTGTTATATATTGGTTGAAATAAAATCCAACTATTTCAACTTTAAGGTGAACAATCATAACAAGGTAGTTTAGCAAATCCCAAGTTATATACTCAAACTAATATTTCAATTGACAATTTAGCTTGGCTCAACCTAAACTGTATCAGCAATGTGGAACATGACAGTATGGTAGGATCGGAGCTTGTAATGGGCAACAAAATAAATGACAACAAAGTTTGAGACAAAAACAATTGTCATGATCCCATAGAGAGTTAACAATATAGCTCGACCATACTGAACGTAGGAAGGATGTTCACTAATATAAATATTGTCGGGATTTACGGACAAATGATGCGAGTTTGCTGCTGCTTTACATTTTTCTCAAACCCATCGCCTTGCAAAACTAAATCGACCAACAGTCACTACTACTATATAGGTGAAGTAGGAACTAGAATTTTGCATAGAAGCTTGAAGTCAAGCCCTCCTAAGAAAATTCACGAAAGCTACGAGATTAGGAAATAAAATTTCTTGTACGTGATTGATTACAAATTTTGAAATTTTCATAAGCGCATGCACCTTGGTCACCCTAACTTAAGCTCAACCTTGCTCTTCCCAACCTTTCGCACTTTAACATCTTTTGAGCTTCCCACTAGCCGCGCGCATACACAAACCAAACCGTAGATGAAAGAAAATGTGCAAAAAAGCAAGGGTCGTGAAGCTTTGGGACGCACGCTTGACCTTTTCTAGCTTGACGTAGAGTCCGGAAATGGGCGAGATAGCAGTATTCGGAGGTCCTTGAAATAGTTGGTTTTGAGCATTCCGGTAGGAAAATCCTACAACTACTTTTAGGACAAATCTGCCAATCATTGTTTCCGGCAAAATACTTAAGGATAGGTCTAATAAAAAATTATACATGACTAGTATCGATACCCGTCGCTCCGATCGGGGAAGGTTTTTAAATAGTGCTCCTCAGAATAAAATTTGTTTGACGTATTATATTTTAGATTGCAATTTGCATCCCTTGAAACGTCGTGCGTTGATCCGCGAAACGTCGTCTTTCCGTGCCGCAAGGATGGCACGAGTGACGCCAATTATATAGATATATAAGGTCGTTCTACTTATGGTAAGTGCTAGATTTTTATTTAGGGTTTATGGTTAAGGTTTGGGTTAGATTTAGGGTTTAGGATTTATTTTTTACGGCTTTTGGCTAAAAATTGGATTTTGTTTCCAAGGTCACGCGTTAATCCATATGATGATTTTTTACAATGTGTTATCACGATCAAGACAATACTAAGGAGGTGTCTGATTGTATTAATAAAAGTACTGAGAAATTATGCGCATTTTTTGTATTACCTTATGAATAGGGCTCATGTATGTAATTTTGAAAGGCAAGTTGCAATGTTGTATTACTTTACAATTGTACAGTGTATTTACAAATTGATAACCGATTTAGATTTAATGAACTTTGGTAAGTTGTGTAGCAACGTTAATTATGGTTTATAGGAGTGTTATAATTATAATACGTATTCAACATTTTACAATGTATATTATTACATTTGTCAGTGCATGTACTTATAGTATTTAAATTGCAATTCCACACTTTATGGATTTCGTAATACTTGTATAGCACAAGGAATCTATGGTCTAATATTTATGAAATTAAACGATAGTTGGAGTGAATTCTTTTATGCTTGACTATACAATGTTATGAGGTTATAAATAAATCTTTCTCTAGTCCATACATACATTTTCTAAAGATAGCAATTGTGCATTTAATTAAAGATCAATATAATCTCATACTATATTATAATGATAATATAGCAAAAGATTAAGGATTTATTTACAAACACTAATTATTTTATTCATTTTTTGTTTAGAAGAATCAATTAGGATGTTAGTCTGTATTAGCAAATCACAAAAACAACCTTATAAGACCTAAAAATAGTATAACATTTGTTTTATGTGCACAATAATTTTAACTATATTCAAACAAGTAGGCAATGAAAGGATTTATGGACATAGGTACAAAATCATACCGATGGTGGATTAAAATAATTTTATCAACTCTAATACATAAGTGCCATTAACCAATTATATGTGTTATAGATATATATGAGGTACGAAGTGTTATAATTGTTGTAGTCAATATTTATCGATCAACTTCAATGGTGAAACCTATACATGGAGTAGACTACAAAATTGAGATAGGATGAATTAGCAATAAAAAAATGTACCTTACGGAAAAAGAAAGTGTAAATTTAATACAACCAGTGAAATTCTACATTCATAATCTAACCAAGTGTGGATTCATATGATATCTATAGCATTCTCTTTATAAAATATAATATAACAAGATGAGCTTTGGTTTGATATTTGTTTATTATTAATCATTTCTTGCGTTGCTTTTGGTTTTCAATTATTCATAATAAAAAAAAATTACAAATTTTCAATATATATTACACTAAAAATGGTATTTAGTGTTAACCATGTTATCTTGTTTATAAATGCTATAAACTTTTTCTCTTCATAGGTTTTTTAATGAACTATATATCCAATGATCCTAATTTTGAAGTAGTTCAAAAAGACATAGTGGTCGAGTACATGTAATTGATGTCGCCCATAATATAGAGCAATGGAAATAACTCCAAGAGAGTGTGCAAGTGATTTATGTGGATGACAATGTAGCTTTGTCTCCTAAAAAATATAGGAGGCAAATTTCTCTCATTGAACTTTAGTGTTCAATAGTTGAAGCTGCTCATGTGGATGGTAACGGCAATCATTTGCCGCAAACATCTACAATGTACTCCATCTGTACAAAGTGGTCTACGGATGGGAGAATGGAAGGAATTAATGTCTTGTATGTAGGAAATTGTTTCCAAGCATGTTTCACTAGTATGGTTCCCGGTTTTAGAGTGAAAGTTATGTTGTTTCTTTTTATGCCCTTCAAGCAACTCTTGATGAGTTATGCATAAAACATAGAGTATTACTTAGAAAGCTAAAAACTATACATCGTAAAATTCACATCGTAAAGTACTACGGTTGTCATTGGGGTGGAAATAAGAGTTGTTATCACCGGAAACAATCTTCTACCAGAGTTGTTGAAGATAAGAACACTCAACCAGATAGAAAGTCTAGATTATGTAACTACTTCAAAAGAACCCACTCCAAAAACACGATAACTAGCACACATGCATCACAAGCATGGTAATTGGCCACACGCTTAAACTTCCCTCGCCAACAATCGTTGTAAGGCTCTTGTACAACCCTTATCTAGTATCTAGACACGATTATGAGCATATTCTCCAAAACACAAGCACAAAAGAACACAATAAATAAGCATCGCAAGCACTTGTTCAACTAGATCGAGTTTCATAATATATAAGTACAAGTATGAGCACAAGCAGCCCCCAAGGCCAAAATACACACTGCCTCTTGAGATGCTCCTAGGTGCCGACGTGCACCTTTGGCCCATCTGTAAAATTATGCCCTCCTTGGGAAAGCACCCACTTCAAAAACACAATCACAAGCATATGTATGTACACATGCATTACAAGAACTCTAATCGGGTCACGTTCCGGAACTCCCATCACCACAACCATAAGCACCCGTCCAACTAGATAGAGCCTCAAAACAAAGAAGTTCAAATCTAAGCACAAGCAGCCCCACAGTCCTAGTTTCACAACCCTACACTGCCTTTTAAGATGCTCATTGTTGTTGAGGTGCACCTTTGGCTCCTCTCCAAGTATTAGCCTTCCTAGGGAAAGCATCCACTTCAAAAATACGATCACTGGCACACACGAGCATAAGTATGAGCACAAGCATAACAAAAACCCTAATTGGAATAGACGCCAGAACTCTATTTGCCAACACTGGCAAAAAAACTCTAGTACAACCTTTATCCTATATCGAAATACGAGTATGGGCACATGCACCACTTGCACAAGCACGAAGGAATACGATAAATAATACCTTTAGCATCGGCTCCAATAGCAAGAGCACTAGCTGAAAAAGGGGTCACAAGCCCAAACCAACCTCAACAGACGTTACACCAACTTTGCCCTCCAAATTTTCTTGTTTTGTCTAAAGAAGACCATTTCTTCCTTCTAACTCGGAAGGTAGTCCTCTCATGTCTTTTTACATGTCATAGTGGCCTCAACGCTCATAATGAAATTCCCTATTGATCACTATCAAGGTTCCTCAAGTGGTAATAGTAAGTCCATGCCTCTCCACCTTGTCAAGGTCATCGTCAAGTATGCTATCAGATCTTGCATCCAAGGAAGTGCCCTTCTTCTCCAAACACATGGTCTTTGACCTCGTGCTCACTTTGGACCTCCAAAAGATCTTTCTTACTAGAAAATTGCAGTCCCCGTTTCCTACGCTTCTTCTTATATTCTGCTTACATCCCTCTCTCTCTAAGACACGATTCTCATGGTATTAAATATCAACCCCTCAATAGTGAGTCTTATGCCACCTTCATCTTCACTAAGGCTCTTCCCCTATAATCCATTAAATAGTGACCACAATTGATTGCATGTATCATACATTAGCTCACACATCTTCTATTGATATGTTAAAAACTTCATTGCTAGCTACCTTTCTAAATACACTGTACTCCAGAAAAATAGCTGCTGGATTATTCTGTACGTGTCTATATTTCAGAGATAAATATATGTTGAAATTTACAAAAACTGCCTTTAGAACAACATGATTTTATTCTTTTTTTCTAATCAAATTCTACAATCGTCAAGATTTACAATCCGCCACAATTTGAAAGTACGTCGATATTAGAGATGGCCATCAATACCTTCCAGATGTTTATAGTAGATATTGTACTAATTTGGTTTCAAATAGATAGATCCTTTTCTTGTATACATTGTGGATCCTCATCAAAATTGTCAATGCTCTGGTCATCAACAGATAGAGGCATAGCACTTTATAAACGCAATTTGTCGTCTCGGGTGATGACCCACTTCTTTGTAGGACGAGGCCTTTGGTCGTCACGCATTCCATTCTTGTCCAATTTAAGTCTACCATCTCATTGGTCGTACTCCGCACTAGTGAAGACCATTGTTCTACCACGATACATTTGACAAACTCTCTTTTGCCCTCAAGAAATCCTCTGCCGTTCACTAGCAACCAAGCAACTTGTAGAAGCTTCTATATAAAGTTGAACCATGAAAGATTGTCAACAACTGCAATAGCATTCACATCTACGACTGAGGCTATTCCTCTACCCCAACTTACAAGGCCCGTCCCACCTCTTTGTGCAATATGGCTTTGTGGAATCGGCGAAATTTGAGATTCATTGTCAAAAACCTGGGTTTGACAACCAACCATTGGATTGGATTGAGCCAAGGTTGTCCTTATCCATTGTATAGACGTTCACTTTGTAGTGTTTCCAATGTAACACCAATTCCTCGGGTAGTAATTGCTCCAATTCTACCAGCACTCACAATACTACGAGTCACTTGGCATTGTACAGATTCTCCTTGAAAGAATATTTGGATTTCCGCCATGGTATCATTATTTGTTTTGCCCTCTTTGATGGGTGTAGGTTCTTTTTCTATGGTTGAATAGTGATAAAGATGTGGAACAAATTTGCAACCAAGGGACTCGATTGACGGTGTTAATGGCGTAGGTGTCGTCGATAGAATATTTTCTACTTCCTAATGATCCCTCTCACATTGCATGTCCTCCCTAAAGGTTAGAAAATTACTTTGTGGTTGGGAAGAAAGTTCAACGTCCGCATTATCCACGTAGATGTCCTCGCTTCCTTCTTCCTCAAGCCAAAATCGTTGACCCGCACATAATCCTCCAAAGAACGATTCCTCATCATTTTAGCCCGAGTTTGATAAAACAATTGAACTTGATGTGTTGCATCACTTTCATTGAAATAAAAAATCCTCATATTCCCTCCTCAACATTGTCGTCATCGCCTATATCATCCAAATTCCTCGAGCTTGTATTTCCACTAGCATCATCAAAATCTCTACCATCTGATCACGGCCATCTAAACCGCAATGGTCACCGTCCATATTAAGTCCCTCATCGTTGTCAATCGAGTACCTTCTTAACTCGTTTAATTTGGATGCAAATATATCTTTGGGATCATTACCGTCATGCCACATTTAAGTTTATCTAGACTTTTGAAATTCTAGATTGGACAAAGTCCTGATTTAGTCAAGGAATATCCAATGAAATATGATATAGAGGTGCTTCGTAAGACCTTATGATCTAACAAAGATGGTGAATAAATTTTGAAGTTAGAAGCGTCACAAGAGAAACAATTGATAAATTGTAGGAATGTGTGATGAAGCAAGTGACCTTGCAAGGAGAAGAGGATCATAGTAGAAGTGAGAAGTGACCTTGCATCACAAAATAGGAAGATCTTACCATCCCCATTTATTGATAGTAGTAGAAGTGAGAAGAATAATGTATATATTGCATCTACAGTGAGAAACAAATGTAGCATGTAAGCGGTTCCAATAGAAACAAAAGTACTTGAGGAGGGCTAATACATTGTAAAGAAATTACAACATTGCCTAGGTTTATGTATAAAAGCTATCAAATATGTGAGCATCATACACAAGCAACTAGAAGAAGCAAAACCGTAGAATCCTGCTATTTTGCTGGACGAGTTTTAAAAAATTACGAGATAAGAGTATTGTATAAATTGCATTAATTGGTAAGAAATTAACGTAGCATACTAGCAGTTAAAGGTAGGATTAAAAGTATCTGAAGAAAGCTCATATATTGTCGACAACTAATGACAATAACAAATTGAATGCATCATAATTACAATAGATGTAAAAATTTATCATAGGCAGCAAGAAGCAGCAGGATCGTAGGATCCTACTATCTCACTGGATGATTCAAGAGAGAGACGAGTGATGAGAAAACTGTGCTATCTTGCTAGAAAATTTCTATGAAATCATAAGTCGTATTGTAGAAAGTCATAGCTGGGTTTCGAGGAGGTCAAGGTTGCAAGATCCTACAATGTTGCTGGAGAACCCTATTATGGTCAAGGGTCCGCCACTATTGCAGCTTCAAGATTAGCCAATGTTGCATTCGGGTCTCTCATTGGAATCGTCCGAGTCTTAGGGTTCGTTCTACCTCACGCAGAGGCAAATACGATGGCATTAACATGAACTTGAAGTGGACGTCGTTCTTCCAAAATTGCTACCTAACAATACTCAAAAACATTCTTCTGGTTTTTTAATTGATTTTGTAGCTTCCAGAATAAGATAAAAACTTCCCATGTTCCGCATGTTCTCTTTCACAATTGACTGCTGAACATGTTTTTCCTAACCATACGAGATATATTTTGGGGTGTGTTGGACAAAGTAAAACCATAATCTTGCTTCCACATCTTGCCATGGATTCAAGGCGTCCTTCACTCTCTCTTTTGTTGGGCTACAATAAAGTTCAAGTTTGTCAGTTTCATGTGTGACATCTTTAGTAGTAATGAGGCATAGTGGAGCTAGATCTTTTGCTCTCCAATCATGAATTGGCCAGAAGCCTTCTACCAAGGCCATAGGAGTGGAAGGAAGAGGTTTATCAAGTTCTGGAGTATTCTATTCTAGTATTTGATATAAGGTGGAAAATCCTTTTGAAAGTCCAAACTTTCAAGCATCCCGAGTTTTCACTATTCTATATAACTCCAAATACCACACTTGATGAATAACCTAATATCAAGAGCTTTGGAAACCTTCTTTCTTGTCTTGTCTGGATTGCCTATGGAAGAAGGAACCTCATCGCCCCACAACTGCCTAAAAGGTACTGGATTTGAGAGCCGGGAAGGTATCATCAATTTTCCGTTAGCAACTTCCTTCCAAAGACGAATAGCAAGCTTGTCTGTGGGTAGCTACTGCGCATGAACTCCAAGTTCCTTAAATTGCATAATGGGCCACCTTTCTTCATCTACGTAGAATTTAAAGATGTGCATCTCCCCTAAGTCAACAAGCTCGTTAGCACCATCACAAATATAACCCTCGACAAAAGGTTTGAAATCAACAACCTCTTGAACAAACTCAGGCTTAAAATCCAAATCTTGCGATTGCATGAGTGACGTCATCAAATCCGCAACAATATAAGTATTTTGGCTCTTCAAGGTCTTAGATAAATGGCTAAAGTAAGCATCAATATCCTCATGCGTGTGCCCCACTAGTAAGAAACCAACTTGGATTTCTTTGAACACCCTTCGATAACCAACATCAATAAGCATGCCATGAGAAATTGGTTCTTATTGTCTTTTGCATAGTTGTCCAACTGCAAATATAACTTTTGTGGAAGAGGACGGGTATAGTCGAGTTATTTGTTAGTAGAGGTAAGATGTGAATACACCTGGACTTCCCTCTGAGCATAGCTTGAAAGAATGAATTGGCCGGCTCATGAGGAAAATTTTACCTATTTCACGAATGGGTGGTTCCTCAAGAAACGGAAGCAATCCGGAAAGAGAAAAAATAGTATAATTAGCGTCTTCTGGCCAAGTCAGTGGAGTAGTGAGCATAGGCAACATCTCCATGTCCGTGCGTGACCATACCGGTGACATTCATCGGGAATTGACGCAGAGATGAAGTGAGTTGGGTAGAAACTAGCATGCGAGGGATAGCGGTCTTAGCTGTATGCATTCTATCGTGGATAATACAAAGAATATCACCCTTCTGCCACTTAAACTCTTCTCTCAAGGTATGGTACACACGCCTAGACGAAGCTTAGAGGTTGCAGTGGGCTTATTTCTTCTTCACAAATTAATAATATTTGGCGTAACTTTTAACTGATCGGCTGATAAATTGCAATAGAATGTCACTAAGGGTGCACTTTGCAAATCAACTCCCAACGGACCCAACCGCAACATTGTTGCAATGTTCCTTCTTTATTCTACAAACAACATATTGCAAAACCGCGGGCAATCCGTACTATAGATTTGTCTGCTAATGAGTCCAAACATTGAGTGCGTCAGGTGAGCCCAATGCATACTGAACCTAAATCAAATTAAAGATAACCATAGAACGGGAGGACCATAAGATTCTACCATACCCTTGGTGACTGTAGAATCCTACCATGAACTAGGTGTACAAGGCAAAGATAGAGGTTCTCTTAGCACGTGAACATAACCATGAGGTGCTCAACTACACGTGAATGCAGGAAAGTGGTTTATGTGGTGTATTATGTAAAGTAATACCATTGTGGCGTTAGCCAAGATCTTCTACCAACTATGTCTAGACTATAGAAACTTGAGAGTGTCCATCTGGCCTGGTACTATCATTCTCATCTGATTAGGCATGTAATCAGTAGTTTCATTGATAGTTGTAATCGTACCAAGTGCTTGCACGGTTCCAAGGCGGGGTTGTTTGACCTCTTTGTTCCCGTGCGGAGAGGAAATGATGCCCTCCTTGTACTAGTCCATATATTTGTGAAACGTTGACTTCAGTATGCCATGGATTTTGTACCATGTTGTAGCACAGATATCCTAACCTAGTAAAGAGACATACTTTTGTTTCCAATTATTGCCCAAATAACGCAATTGTCCACCTACAAACCTTGCATAATTCCAATGTTCGCCAAAATCCTTCAGCCCAAACTTCTGCCAGATAAATGGGATATCACGAGGCCTGATTAAGTAGACGCATTCTTGCAACGAACAAACCGGTATGGTTGCTTTAGGACACCAAGGAAACAATATGACTGCAAATTCAATGCTTGAATTTCTTTCGACAGAGTCTTCTTAGCACACGCATTTAGCTTCCCCTCAGTCCGCTTCTTGCAACGAACAAACCGGTATGGTTGCTTTAGGACACCAAGGTGCGCATTTGCGTCTGCAGCTTTGGGACAACAATTAAAATGGTCAAGCGTATCACTAAGACTATGTCGTCCTTCAAATGTACATACGGCAATGGGCCACCTCCAATGGCTCATGAGTTACTAGAATCTGTGAGGAAAGCGTCAAACATTGTAATGCCAATGTTCCCTTCTCTCAAAGTATTGTTTTCAAACAGCTCATTCGGACAGACGCAATTAACACGACCAGAGGCCATAAAATCCTTGTGACTATTAAAACGCATCACAACCATAACCATCCACTCTGCCTAAGGTACAAAAGGAGGAGTGTTTGTAGACCCTGAAGTTTTGCTTACGTCCAAAGTCAAGACAAGGCTTGTTGTCTCCCAGAGCATTGTTCTACCAATCCATTCAATCAAAACAAAGATGTCCTCGTGCATTGGATGAATGAGAAGACTTTGCGCTATCGCATGTATCTCGCCAAGTCAAAGAAGAGTCAACTCCGCCAAGGTGTGATCAATAACAACGCCAAGCCAACATCCAAAAAGAACGACTTTAATGACAATGGCATATCCAACAACGCCATGGCCAAAGTAGCAAATGACAACACTCATGCCCGGTTCGAATTAGTTACGCCCATCATCGACGTCATCATCAAGGATACCACTCGCTAAATCAATGAATTCATTGCCCGTTCCACAGCTCAAAGACATGGAACTCTACCAGAGATAGCAGGATTCTATGCTCCTTTGATTAGCCCATGCTATTTGATACCCTTGAGGAAGAAAAAATCTTAAGATACTACAATCTATAGCTCAAGCGTGATGACCGCTAGATTGTAAGATCCTACAATGAATCGTAAGTTTTATTGACGTTCAAAAAAAGTAGAGAAATGATTGCACAAGAAAACAATACGCATAAGGTATTACAACCAATGCTTGGAGTGAGATATGGCCTTTTTTAAAAAGCCTTTACTTATAGTACCAATTGGTAACAACCTTTGCCAATATATATGGGACTGCTTTAAGTTTGTACTACCTCTCTCTATTTTCTTTCCTTTACTTCCCTTCAAAATCTACCTCAACTATTTACAATATCATAATAACAACGAGCCACTCTAATCTCTATCACTCCCACTTTGCGAGTAGTTACTATCTCGCAATCCCATCGCCTTTGCTAACCTTTGATACGACTCTTTTGCAAGTCCTTTCGTCAACACATCCGCTACAATGTCTTCCGTTGGACAATACTTCAAGCTTATCTTGCGGCTCTCAAACTTCTCGCGAGTGAAGTGATGTTGCACATCAATGTGCTTTGTGCGTGAGTGGTGTGTGGGGTTCTTTGCAAGAGCTGGACACCTTTGGTTGTCGCACGTGCTGGTTGTTGCTCCTTGTTGAGCAAACCCCACATCCGCCAAGAGCTTGCAAAGCCAAATGGCCTCCTTTGTACTTTGGCTAGTTGTCATGTACTCCACCTCCGTCGTAGACAAGGCAATGGTTGGTTGCCTCTTGCAATTCTACGAGATGGCACCAACTCCAACAAAGAACACATACCCCGTTGTTGAACAACGCTCGTTTGCATCTCTAACACAATCCACATTGCAATATCCTCTCCAAGCAATGTCCTTACCACTAACGCAGAATTTGTGGTCTATAATACCTTGGAAGTACCGCATGATGCGCTTCAAGACACTCCAATGTGTCGGATCAGTCCTAGACATGAATTGGCTCACCATGCTCACCGCAAAAGCAAGGTCAGCCCATATGCCTACCATGGCATACATCAAAGATCCAACTCCACTCTTGTATAGGACGCCTTCCATCTCATCTTGAATGGCTTGAAACTCTTCCTCCAACAGCTTCAACAACCTGACATTTACATCAAAAGGGGTACCAATGGGCTTGCACTCCTCTGAGTTGAAGCGCTTGAGCACCTCCTCAACATACTTATTTTGGCTCATGGTGATGGTGCGTGCCTTGTAGTCCGTTGCAAATTCCACTCCAAGACAAAACTTTAGCTCACCAAAATTGCTCATCTCAAACCCTGTGTTGAGCTTACCTTTAGGCCAGGCTAGCTTAGCCAAAAGGCTAGCCAAGATGATCAAGTCATCCACATGGATGAGGACTATCACCAAGTGCTCACCCATTTACTTGATATAGAAGGAATGGTCCACTTGGTTCCTTGTAAAACTGTCCTTGGTGAAAAAACGTTGCTGCGTTGGTACCATGCTCTTGGTGATTGCTTGGGTCCATAAAATGACTTCTTGAGTTTGCACACAAGATGATCAAAGTCTTCTTGTTCAAAACCTCGGGGTTGGTCCATCTAAATGTCCTCCTCCAACTCATCATTCAAGAATGCGGTCTTCACAACCATTGGGTGGATCTCCAAGTCCAAGGCCGCCCCAAGTGCAAGAATGCACCGAATGGTGGTGAACTTGGCAACAAGAGCAAGCGTTTTAAGAAAATGCACTCGTGCAACTTGAGAGTACCGCTTAGCAACTAATCTTGCCTTGTGGCGCACCACTCGACCCAAAGCATCCTTCTTCGTAGGAAACACCCACTTGCATCCAACGCTCTTGCGATCCTTTAGAAGAGGAGCCAACTTCCACGTGTCATTCGCCATGAGCGAGTCGTTCTCCTCTTGCATGGCCGACTTTCACTTGCTCGCATCCTCAGATTGCATAGCCTCACACATAGTTCAAGGAACCTTCAAGGAACCTTCAATGACGCTACATTGGCACGCTCTATCTTGTGTTGAGGCAAAATGTAGCGGTTTCACCATTCGCTGGGCAGATGACGCTCTCTTCTTGGATATCGTGGCTCTTATAAGTTCCCCAAGTACACATCGCTTGGTTAAAGTGTTGATGAAGATGCTACACCTCCTTCTTTGGCATCCAATCTCTCCTCTTTCTTGGTATCGCCATCACAATCTTTCAAGAGTGGTGGTTTGGAAGATTCATTCGCTTAGGTAAGGGTCTCACTTCTCCCACTTGGACTCATCTCCAAAACTTCACCAATACTAGTATCTACAATAAGTACTACATCACAACTGTTAATGATCTTTGTCTCAATGCACATGAGCCGATATGCCTTAGTGCCCTTACAATAGCCAAGAAACAATTACTTTGTACCTTTTGCATCAAGCTTATCTCTCTTTAAATTTGGCACCATCGCATATGCAATGCATACAAACACATGCATATGCGCAATGCATGACTTGCAGCAACTCCAAGCTTCTTAGCATGTGATGGTGACGAGAACCTTGTTGGACATCGATTGCGGATGTAGACCGCATTGGCCACCTCTTTCGCCCAAAATTCAAGCTTTAGGCGTTGTGCGTGGATAATGCCCCTCGCCATTTCCACTATGGTACGATTTGCATACTTTGTAACTCTATTTTTCTCCAGCATATAAGGTGTTGGCGTGTGCCTCTCAATGCCATGCTTCTTCAAGAAACTTCAAAAGCCTTTGGATATGAACTAGCCACCATTGTTTGACTGAAACACCTTGATCTTGTACTCCAATTGCTTCTCTACAAGGTCCTTGAACTCCTTGAACTTCTCAAGGCATTTCCCCTTTGTCTTCAAGATGTACACCCACACCCTCCTTGAGAAGTCATCAATGAAGGTCACAAAATACCTTGCACCACCTATGGAAGTGGTCCTCATAGGGCCGCACACATCCAAATGCATAATCTCCGAAGGCTTTGTTGCACACGTCGCTCCATCCTTCGGAAATGGTGCCCTATATTGCTTGCCTTGCACGCACCCTTCACAAAACGACATTGATAATTCATCTTTGCCAAGAGCCATGCCACTGACCATGCTTTCAAGTAAATGCACACTTCTCACATTCAAATGACCAAGACAACCATGCCAAAGCTCCATTGCACCGCTCTTTGTTGATGATTGTGCCACATTGGCCACATCCGCCTCAAACACTTTCATGAAAGTTGCTTGATACAAATTGCCTTCACGAGGTGCTATCACAAGAACATCTTTGTTTGGTGCCCTCAACACACATCATCCTCGTCGAATTGCACTTTCGTTTCACTTGTCACAAGTTTGCTTACCGAGAGCAAGTTTTCTTGCAACTTCGGGACATGGAGAACGTCCTTGATTCTAAATCTCTTTAAGAAACCCCTCACAAGTACTTCAACAACAATAGATTCAACGCGAACGACCTCCACAATACTATCATCATTCAAATGCACATTCCGTGGAGTAATTACCTCATACGTGTCAAATGCCACCTTATGATTTGTCATGTGTTTTGTAGCGCCCAAATCCATGATCCACTTACACATGGACTTGGAATGTGGTCCACCTTGTGTTATAAATGCATAATTTTCATCCTCCCTCGCATGATTGGCAATCTCCATCTCCTTTGCTTGGTTTGCGTTGTCCTACTCCTACTTCTTTTGCTTGAAGCCATTTCGTGCAATGTGGCCCGGTTTGCCACAATTGAAACATACCTTGGGTTGGCCACGTGTTGAACAAGAGCCTGTCCACTTGTTTTTTTTTACACTAAGGCCGCATCATCGCCATTGGACTCCTTCTCCTTGCGCTTGGATACTTCGTGCATCACCCGCGTTGTCTCAAATTCCATGGTGAGCTCATTCATTGCCAAGGTCTCCAAGGCAATGATCAAGTGTTGATATGAAGGCGACAAATTCTCAAGCAAAGTCATGACCACATCTTCATCTCTCACCGGGACATCCAAGCAAGTGAGTTCATCCGCAAGTGCCTTTACTTCGTTGACATGATTCAATAAAACATCTCACTCTTGCATCTTGATTGTGAAGAACTTGCAGCAAATGAAGACGATGTTGGACAAGCTCCTTGTTTTGTGGATGATGTACAAAGTCTTCCATGCTCCCGCGTGTCTTGTGGAACTCTGGATGTGGGCAAGTTGGTTGTCCACCAAGTTGAGGCCAATGACGGACATGGCCTTCTCCACACGCCGACTATAATCCTTCTTCACCTTTGAATTGTCGTCTTTGGATGGAGACTCGGATTCATCCACACTCTTTCAAAGGTCCATGGATGCCAACACCATATCCATCGTGAACTTCCAAAGATTGAAATTCCAAAGATTGAATTTGTTAATGACTCTTGCACTCTCGCCATCATATGTTGCCATATTTGCACTCCAACACAAACTTCTAACTTCCAATGAGCACTAGTGCACCTCAATTTTTCAAATGAGCCCTATTTAGGCTCCAATGTGCACTTTTGCACCTATGGCACTCAATTTTTTGAGCTACCCACACAGATTATGTATTATGTATATGGACGTAGTGCAAACACACATTCAAATTTCAAGGCTAACCGTACGGGTTATGTATTATGTGTATAGGCGACGTGCACACCCAGAATATTCAAATTCCAAGGCTTCTAATATGGATTGTGTACTATGTGTATGGGCAAAGTGCAAAAGTGCAAATGTAAACACTTACAAAGTCAACATCCTTGAATGTGCACCTCCAATGCTCCTAGAAACTCCTTTGGTCGTCTTCAATTACCTTCAATGCTTCTAGAAACTTCTGGGGTCGACTTCAATCACCTCTTATGCTTCCAACGACCTTGAGTCAATACTTGTACACCTCCGATGCTTCAAATTGAATCTTGTGCACCTCCAATGCTCCAACAATCTAAGTCAACTCTTATACACCTTCAATGCTCCAAATTGGATTATATGCACCTCCAACACTCAAAGACTCTCAAGATCTCCTCCTAACCAATTAGCACCAAAATTCTACACACGCAACGCACATGAGTGAGCCCATAACCTATTGAGGTTCAACAAAGTAGAGAAATGATTGCACAAGCAAATGAAACACACAAGGTATTACAAACAATGCTTGGAGTGAGATATGGTCTTTTCTCAAAGGCCTTTACTTATAGAACCATTTGGCGACAACCTTTAACAATACATATGAGACTATTTTAAGTTTATATCACCTCTCTCCTTTTTCTCCCCTTTACTTTCCCTTCTAAATCTACCTCAACTATTTACCATATCAATATAACAACAAGCAACTCAAATCAATATAACAACGAGCAACTCTAATCTCTAACAATTTTATGCTCACCTCTGATGCCCGGTTCTACAATCAGAGAAGAGTATCATCAAAGCAATCGTAAGATCCTATGTTCGTATTATAACTTTTAATTGATCCCAAGGGACAATATGATCTTACAATTTTCCGAGATTTTCTACAGCATCCAAAGTCCTCATTCGGTCACCAATCAATGAGATTATAAGATCCTACCATCATTTGATAATCCCTGTTCAATCCTCAAGGATATTAAGATCCTACGATCTTCCAAAAGTCCAAAGTCTTTATTCATCTACCACCAAAGACATCGTTAGGTCCTACAATTTTTTCATCAACCCTGATCGATCCTCAAGGATTGTAATATCCAACAATCATCAGTGATTTTTTGTTGCACCAAAGCTCACATTTGTCAAAGTCATGACTATACGGAATGTATGTGTAAGAACAAAATATTAGCTATTAAACCAGTTGATTCAAGCAACGGCAACAGATGTTTCCTGCCATATATACACGTAGTTTACAGAATATGATATAAAGTAACTCAAAACAGCAAATACTCTACAAACCACCGCAGCACTATGACAATCAAAATTAGTTTAGACACTATGCTTATGAGTTACTTACAACAGCATCAACTCTGAAAACCACTGCGGCACTTGCTTTTCCTAAATATTTCAAATCACCAAAGTAAACAAAGTGGAGCAAGGAGACAATATTGTAGATTGTGACGGAACGGAAGATAAATGAATCACAGCTGGCAGCAATGAAGCTCACAATCAACGTAAAGGAAGCTTAAATTGGCATGTAGGTGAAGTTGAAATCGACGCAAAAGTGAAGCTTTGATTGACGTGAAGATTAAGCTAAGCTTACAGCTTAAAGCTTGCAGCTCAAGCTCAATAGAACAAGATGAAGAAGAGACGAAGTAGCTAAAGCCGGAGCTCGACTAAACACAAAGATGATGACGCTCTCCTAACGCTCTTACGCTATAAGTGTCTTGAAAACAAACACAATGCTTTTAGTTCTTGGACAATTAAAATTTTCTCAGACTCTAACTCTGCTCGAAATGAGCTCTTAATAATTGAATACTAAAAGCACAGCAACCTCTTCTTGATGTAAAGAAAACAAGAAATATACCAAGAACTGGTTGAATTCTTGGCGGTTTAGAATCACAAAAAATTTCAAGGAGCTAGAGAAATGTACCAGTGCAACTTGTGATGTATTTTTTTGAAAGAAAAAAAATGACAACAATGGAGAGAAGATATAATATATTAGTAAAATTAATCTTGATTTATGGGAACGTGCAGTGATCATGAAGAACACAAGGTATTTCAATACTAATCTTGAACTTACAACGATTCGTCATGGTTACAATCATTGAT
Organism: Bryoerythrophyllum caledonicum; assembly: GCA_963971425.1. NCBI lineage: Eukaryota > Viridiplantae > Streptophyta > Bryopsida > Pottiales > Pottiaceae > Bryoerythrophyllum > Bryoerythrophyllum caledonicum. The sequence continues at coordinate 36,388,685 of OZ020514.1, read as the reverse complement.
CTATCATACTAGGTTTAAAGTTCAGGGTTCTAGGTTTTGGGTTTTGGATACAAGGTTACAGAATGGAGCTTCCAGGTTTAGAGTTCTAGGTGTAGGGTTTTAGCTTTGGGGTTTTAGCTTAACAGTTTGTGGTTCACGATTCTAGGAATAGAGTTCTACGGTTAGAATTTTTAGCTTCAGGATTTGGATTTCATGGTGGTAGATTTAAGGTGCTAGGTGAAAGGTTTTAGCTTTAGAATTTAGGGTTCAAATTTCTAGCTTTAGGGTCCTAGGTTCAAGGTTTCAGCTTTATGATTTAGGATTCAAAGTTGTAGGGCTTAGAATATAGATCTTACAATTTTAAATTCAGGGTTTCAGGTTTAGAGTTTGGAATGTAGGATGTAGGATTGAGGATCAAGGGTTTAGGATTTAGGCTTTAGAGTTCGAGTTTAGGGGTTCCACGTTGAGGATATTAGACCGCGATTCAAGATTATGAGTAATCCTTAAAACCCTTGAATAAATGATTCGTCGAGCTTGGATAAAACATTTTGTTGATTTGTCTAAAAATTCCTTTTATACATGTAAGAAAATCCAAGGTTTGTAATAAATACCATTTAACTTGTCTATGAGCTCCTTTTGGTTGTATAAAGAATCACTACGACTTACCCTAGAATGGTGAGTGAGGGACCCAATCTTGGCTTCACATATTTTATAGTAAACATACAATAAATGTACTAGAATTTAGCATTACATGCACCTTTGGATTGGAGATTCATCCAACATCTCTCATTTAGGGGTCATTTCAATATCTCAAGCTTATCATGCTGAAATATGACACCATACATGTAAATAATATGACTATTTTGCAACTTCTCAACCCTAAACCTAGGTGCAAAAACGATCTAAAATAAAATTGTCATGTGTCCGTGGATCAAGCTCAATATAATCACAAACTTTTATAACTTTTGTATACATCAATACCTACACTTTGTATGTGAAATTTGAATTAACAATGATCAAGTTGTATTTATTCTTCAATAACAAAGGAATTTCAACTCATAGTAAATGCATATATTGCGAGTTCCTTGAGCATGTGTTGTGAAGTACACATTATTTTGATGAAACTTTAAAAGCTATTAGGAGCTCAAGGTAACAATATATACCAATAGTAGGAGATCATGATACAAAAATGAATTCTCTCAATTGCAACGCATAATATCTAGGACTTTTATCATTTGTATAACTAGTTTATGTTTTAATACTCCTCTATCTAGAAAAATTGTTCAGAAGAAACTCTTACTTTAGTGTAAAATCATCAAAATAGTATATAGAATCTCTTTTGAGAATGAATTTGTAATTTATTAGCAACCCAAGTAAAGGGAACTTCCCTATAATCACCTTCTCATTTTGAAGTTCATCGAGTTTTGAAATTTAGATAAGGTTTTTCTATTGAAGGAAATAGGGGATATTGTAAGCCCTAATTCCTTAATCAAACATCTAAAGGCTGAAACCATGAACCCTAACTGCTACACCCTAGACCCGTGACCAATTTGTGATAAATTGTGGATCTAGAACTTTGAGTTTAAATCCTTGAATTTAGTACCATATACTAGAAAGGACTTCAATGTTGTGGTCTTAAAATATGTTTTATAAATTTAGTCTGAAACTCTTACATTCCACATTCTAATAAGTCATAATAGAATTAGAATATTTACACATCAATTTATTTAAACAATCCGTTCTTTTATTGAATTTTTAGCTCCAAACTCTGAAATTAAATTTAATGTTAATTAGACGTTTAAGTCTTCACGGTATAGTAATGGTGACTTGTAGCATCATTTGGCTTGATGTAGAAGGCAACTCAACCGTCATGGAAGAGTTGTTTAATCATCATTTGCTCTTCTCCTTGTTTCTCCCTCCTCTCTCCTCTCCTCCTCCCACTTTTCATTTACGCCTCACCTTTGGTCTTCTTGTTTTTAGAGTCGTTGTTAGTGTTTTGTTGTGAGTGTTGTGCGTTGATTTTTGTGTTGTTATCGTGAGTGTAATTGCGAGTCTGAGCACTGTAAAAGTAGTGTGAGTGTGGGGATATTACAACTTCTAATCGGTGCGACTGGCGGATGAATCAGTACGAAAGAGTGCGGCGCCTTGAAACAAGCAGTACTTCCAGGTATGTATGTTCTTATAAACTGGGGTTAGTAAATATGTACTAGAAATTCGGTGTTTTTACATATTTATGTTTGCAATTGCGACTCTAATCAGGTTGGGGATGTCAATAAGGAGAATGAAGTTGTTCTTCTTCTTCAACTGTCGACATTTTCTTGATGAATAGTTGTTGATGTTGTTACGCACCACCTTCTAACATGACGTATCGTCTTGCCTATAGGGCATTCACTTCAGGAGGATGTTAGGCCCATCCGACAATGCAAACAATTGGACTAACTCGTAAGTTTCCAACCTTTCAATGATATTCAATTTTTCTTTCTCACGTTGTGGTTTATATGATTTGTAGTAAGTTATGAATGATTGTCAGATTCAAGCTTTTATGTTAGGTTTATAAGGTGCGTAGTATGTGATGAATGTTTTTCAATTTTAGGTTTTCAGATAAATTTGCTCAATCTGTACAATCTTATGAATGATTTTCTAATTTAGCTTTCTATGTTCTAGTATACAAGGTCCGTAGAATGATGTGAATGATATTCATGTTCACGTTTATAAGATTTGTAGTATGTCATGAATGTAATACTATTCTAGGTTTTTATGAATCGCATGTCAATTCCTTGTACTATGATCTTGCAAGGTCAATATTTATGGTATGTAAACTTTTGACAGTAGAATGTAGATTTATTGTACTATAGATATACAAGAAGTTCTAATGACTAGTACATTGAGGAAAGGATAGTAAGACCTTGCGATCCTAAAGAGGATCGTATGATCATACGATCCTCATGGAGATTGTAAGATCCTACCATCTTTTGAGAGAAATCAACTCCACATACACCTTCTAAGAAGAAGCGGTTGTCTTCAATTCATTTGGCAGCGGAGGCTCCAAAGAAAAAGTCGGACCCCAAGGTTGGCAAACTGACATTAGCCAAGGGAGTGGGGATGACAAGCAAGACGGTGGCATGGGAAACAGCAAAGGAGTTGTTGCTTGTGAGGACGTTGTACGAGAGGGACTTCTTGAAACTCCATAATTTTGGTAAGAAGCCAATGAAGGTTTCTCTATGTGATCCCGCCGATCTGGTAGTGGACATTGACCGCCTTCACCAAGCTCCTGTCCGCATTGTCAATTATCGACCACTAGACAAGAAACAAGTTTTACAACTCATTGACCAGAAGCGCTCAATGCCATTTCAGGCAACAGTGCTACAACTATACGTGATGCCAATAAAAGGTGAATATCTAGTTTCGGAAGAAGATTTCAAAGACATATTGCACAACGCCTACAAGTTTTTTACAAATCAATCAACGTTGAAGGACATCGGCCCAAACACGCACTACGTGATTATAGGCAGGCAACAGTGTGTGGTTGTGCACGGAGTCCTCATTGAGGAGGATAGTCTCTTGGAAGAAGATGAGAGAGATGCCAAGAACTTCGTTGTAACAATTGGGTGGCATGATCCAAAGGCTTTGGACTTGATGTTATACTATCCAAAGGTCTTTAACCAAGATCTTGTTGGTGTTAGATCGGCGAGCAACTGTCTTACCCTGCTGGATCTTGCGCGTAAAAAATGGGGTTTCCGCCTAAAGTTCAACTCCATCCAAGAATGGATTGGCACACTCCAATTAGTTCAAGGTGAATCACTAAACCATTAATCATCTCCTTGTTATCTTAGGTACTAAATTCATTTCCAAGGTGTAGAAAATTAGCAGTGTGCTTGAGGTGTTTCGGATTATAAGTGGATTTAGGGGATGAATTGTATAGAGATGATGGCAATGTACATGAGATTGATGGCGGTTTGAGGTGAAGTGTTGACAGCGGTACACTAGTATTTCTTTGTTTTTTAGAGTATATGGTTGTCAACCTTAAGGGCAATGGGAAATAATCGTGTTGTAGATAAACGTGTGGGACCAAAAATGAAGGGTCCTTGTGCAAGGGCTAAGGAGTACATGGCATCTAGAGAAAGCCTAAGAGATGGGGAAGCAAATAGACAACAGAAACGTCAGCAATTGCAGAAGGAGAGAGAAGAAGAAGCAAGATTGCTTGCCACTACCTTCGAAAATGGAGAAGAAGGTAGTGAGTTGTCTTCACGCGAAGTATGTCATGTGGTTTTTGAGATCGTGAATTTTTTCAAGACTAAGATGCAAGCTTTTTCTACCGCATCTTCAAGACTGAAGATCATGGAGTGTTTTTTGGAAGATGAGCGCATCAGGTCATTCCTTTCAAAGTATTACCTTGTAAACAAGATGCAATGGTTCAGTTTCAATTTTTGGAGAACTATCAAAAAGAGTTAGAGGCCGTTAAGGGTGTTCAATCAGCAGACAAGCTTGCTAGGAAGGTTGTTCTTCTAGATGCAGTTGTACCTACAGATGTAAAAAACATAAAAGCTTTGTCTAGGATTTAAAAGGTGAATCCATATAACTTAAGGGTAGCATCACAACGTAAGAGTATGCGTTTGGGCAACAGGCCTTTTGTATTGGCAAGTCGAAAGAAGAGGCCAGGTATGTGTGAAGAAATTAGAAACATCGTTGTAAAATGGTGGACTAAAGAAACTCACGTTAGTCCCAATAGGAAGGAGATCGTTCAAAAGTGGATAAGTCGGAAGACATACAAAAAACACTGCACCCACTACTTGCTTGAAACTTAGGTATGTATATTTTTCCATGCTTTAGTACATTTTGTGTGGTTTTCATATCGTGCCAAATCTTGTAATTAAAAGTCTACTGCATTATATATTCTTTTGACTATATTATGTACAGTTTAGTGTAAGATGTACATTTTTTATACCTTTCAGTACATTATGTATCAGCTTTATGCCATTTGTATCAATATTGTTCATAGTTTGATATCTTCTTATAGTTTCTACACTTGTATGTAGACAACATTCTATAACAAATTTATGGAAGCGCATCCTGATGTTGTAATCAAAATGAGAGCATTTGAAAAATTGAAGCCATTATTTGATATAGCCTGTAATGAAAGGAATGTATGTTGATGTCGCTTCCATGTTGAGATTGACATGCTTAGAGAAGGGTTCAATAGAATTCGAGATATAAGAAAAGGACTCCACTTTCTTAACAGTTGTAAGTGTATGTGTAAAGTTTGTCATACGCAGATAGAAGGGGCAAATTGTCAAGCCCATTTGAAGACATATGGTGGAACAACATTGCTTTGGCAAGAAATCGTTTGTTCAAAACCGGAGAATGCGGAGTGGCATGCACTATCTGTGTTATGGATACATGCATAGATTGCGGTATTTTGAAGTTGGCAATTTGTCCTGAAGAATCTTCCACATCAACACTTGTTACATGGAAGTGTTTTGAGAATGAAGTTATTGGACTCACTCAGGAGGGAAAGCCACGGAAGAGAATTGTAGAAGCATACAAGGAGACTTCTACCATAGTGTTTTTTGAATACTTGAAGTCCAAATTACCCGAATTTGTCAGGCATAACTTCATTGCAAGATGGCAGGATGACCATTGCAAGCGGTCTATACAATGCATGGGTGAAGGCATGATTTTATCACATATTGATTAAGCCGAGAACTACAAACCATGTATTGGTGTTCAACTCAAATTACTATTCTAGTGCATATTACTTACATAATAAATGGAAATGGAAAAACTGTAAAGGATTCTCATTTTTATAAATCAGATGACGAGAAGCATGATTCTCTATTTGTTCAACATTGTTTGATGCAGCACTGGCAATAACTACAGTCGCAAGGTATGTTAACTATATTCTTTCTTTTATTTCCGTGAAGAATACAGTGTAACATGTACGAATGAATAAACAATATGTACCAAACTATACCATATGTACTGAAATGTATTATATATACAAGATTGTACCTAATTCTTTAAAAACACACAAATTGTACGATGTGTACCGAATTAAACAACTATTTTATATGTTGTGGTCATTAATTTGTTTTTGAATTTAGCAGGGATTTGCCCCAAACACCATGTTGTATGGTCCGCCGGATGTGCAAGCCAATTCAAAGGTGCTTGAGCCCTAAACTTTCTTACAAGGTATCCAGGCCTCACCAATGGTTGCACCATGAATTGGAATTTTTTTGGCACTGGCCATGGAAAGGGGGAGTGGGATGGTGCAGGTGCTGTTGTCAAGCGTGCTTTACGGCAATCTCAACTACATGATACATCATGGAGAAGGATGCAGAATGCGCACGACGTAGTTTGTTTTCTCAATGAAACAATGAGCGGACAAGTGGATACGAATTTTGAGAAGACAGGGATCAAAGAAGTGCGTAGGCATTTTTGAGAAATTCCCAAAGATTGCATGAGGGAACGCAATTTTGACTGTGAGACAGTAAAAGGCTCTCAGGCTCTTTATTCACTGTACTCGCTTTCTGTTGTTGACTTAACCTTGTTTGTTCGAAAATTATCATGCTTTTGTGCATATTGCTTTGACGTTGATTGCACTACTATGTTAACAAATCTCATGTAGAGGGTTGGGACTTGGTGAAATTGAAACCATATAACCTTAGTGAAGTACGAGAGCTAATGCTTGATTGCGTGGATTAAACAAAAGATACCTTTGAAGAGGAGGTTCTGGAGGGTGAAGAAATTGCTGACCTTATTCACCCATGTGGCAACTTCGCTATCCCTTGCTATGGAAGGAAACGCCGAAGGAGTTGAATTTTATATTCTCCAATGCTCCTTGCCAAAGCACCAAGTCACTTCGGCATTCACATGCCCATGGGGCCCAAATTATGAAGAAGGGGATTTTATTGTAGAAGGTACTTACTACCAAAAGTGGAACAATGGCTATGTGTATCTCGACAACTTTGAACCTGCGCATATTGATGCCCATCTTATTGTGCATTGTAAATTTGCTATGATTCCAAAAGTTGGTAGACGCAAAGGTGGAGAAGTTACTTACAGCTTGAGTCAAGACAACATTGCTACCATTTCGACTGTATTAGACAGACTAAGACAAGATGAGAATTAGGATGACACAATGTTTCATGATTCATGAACATTTTTCTTTACTACATTGTTTAACTTAGCATGTATTGCTTCAAGTATTGGTTGTATCGTATAGCATGAATTTCACTATATAGTTTGTACCACTATTATATTGATGGTACAACTTGTACAACTAATACGGTTTGTACCATTCAGAACATGGTAAGTTTGGACACTTTCCATTATCCCATACCGACTGTCACTTTGGAAATGGGGTCGTATATAGGAGAGGACAATACCAAGTGCTTTTGAATAACCAAGGGAGCCTTTGGGTGACTTGGTTAAGTCGGCTTCGTAAACAAGATCAAGGTGGACTTGAAAGTTGTGGTGGCAACCCCTCGTGGCGCTTGTGCCGGGCTTTCAACTACCCATCTGACCCGGTCTTCGTCCCATACTTGTCCCGTCATACCATGCTTCTCAAATCATGGGGTTTTGGTGATTTTCCACTATAGAGCCTTTTGATATTTTGTCTATTTCATTTTGCAATTTTTTTTTGAGCACAAATATATTTAATAGTACATAAAAAATGATGTACCCCATATTATTCTTTATACCCTTTTCTCTACTTCACTTTGTAATATTAAAAATAAATTTTTATTTTTTTCTTTTATATTTATGTAAGCACATCTATTCAAAAATACATTACAATATTTAAAATTATGTAGAGTTTTGAAAATATATTAAGTAGTACATAAAGAATGTTTTAGCACTTTGTACTTTGTTTCTTGACTTTGTATACTATTGCTCCATCCTCATTTTTTTTTTTGAAATTCCAAACACACTATACATACTAAAATACTTTACAACGTGTGATATTTATGAAGTTTTTTATTAAATTTTTTATTCACCATCAGAATCGTATTGTTTCCAACAGGGTATGGTAACTTCACTCAACCATGCTTGTCCTTGTAATTGTATCTACAATTGTAACATAACTTAACATGACACAAGGGCAAGTGCTAAAGTAAAATTATCAGAGTAAAGTAACTAATTCTTTTCAAAGCGTAGAAACCTAATAGTCGAAACGTCATATTAAAAGAATTAAATCTAAGGTCAATTTCTATTATATTTATTAAGCAATAATCTTTACTTAATTAAAATATGAGTATAAAGAATACACTAAAATTCATTACATTACTTGTAATGTATGTAAAGGTCTAGACATATATATTTAACAATTGAAACATAAAAAAATATTTATCCCATATTAGTGGATTTTTCCAAGCTCACTTTTTACCCTTTTCTCTACTTCATCTTGTAATATTAATAAGAAAATGTTTTTTCTCCTTTTATATTCATGTGAGCATGTCTATTTTTAAAAAATCACACAATTAATATTACGTAGAGGTTTCAAAATACATTTATAAGGACATAAAAAAGGTCTTAGCCCTTTGTACTTTGATTCTTCACTTCGCAATGTTGTTCCATCTATGATCCCATTGTATTGATATAAGATATCAATAAACACTTACTTTTTGTTAGGCAAAACTTATCCATGTATTTGAAAAATTTGATTCCTTTACTTTGGTACTTCTACTATCAAGTTTCCATGCTTTTGTATGATTTAATTTTTTAACTTTCGTACTTTCACGAACAAGTTTCTATATGTTTGGAAGATTTGATTCTTTTACATATATATAGCATGCTCTTTAAGGTTATTAAAAAATTTAATACTTTGACCTTAATACCTTGACTTTATATACTATATACCTTCCCAAACCGATGTATCGTGTAATGGAATGTGACGCGGACTATGTCACCACGTAATACATGTGTATGTCATGGCTATGACATGTGTATTATAAGATATCATGGTAGTATATCACGGGATATAGGGGGTTTTGTGGGGTATCATGAGTGTATCAAGGGGATATTAGGGGGTATCACAGTCCCTACTGGATCAGCTTTTTGCAAGAACCTAGATGCCTTGTTTGTCAGTCACTACTTTCGGACCTTGGTGATTGTTGAGATACCTCTAAGAAGTGTAAGGAGACTATTTTTCTTCTTTTTCTTGATGTGCATGTGTTTTTGTTTCAATCTGCGTTCTTTTGCAATGTCTTACCTTCCGTTTCAAAACTCTAGACTTGTTTAGAAATTCATCACTTCCTACTTCCTATTGTGCACCGCTCTAATATATCTGTAGCAATGTCTTACCTTCCATTCGAAAACTCTAGACTTGTACAACAAACTCATCACTTCTTACTTCCCATTGTGCATCGCTCGTGTTGCATCTGCAAATACAACAACTAGTGGGTATGTTTCTGAAACCCCTGAATCTCAGTGTGGCAATAGTGCCTTCTATCTAGGACTTTGTAATACTATAGACAACTCTCCTAGCCGAGCTATTAGGAGCAATAGGGCATTGTTCGGGCACGTCGTGTTAGAAGATGCAGAAATCCTTTACCAATCTCCTACCACCACATGTGAATCAGCTAATCAGAGGACATAAAGGTTAGTCTTTGTAGTTTTTTCCAATTTCATTACACAAAAGACTTATAGTTGGTACAAATACTGTACAATATGTACCATTTTGAACTTCAAATTTGTATAATCAATATGTAGCTTGTATGTGCTCTATCTTACAATGGATTTTACATACAGATTTCAAGATGGGAGCAACATTAGTGCCTTTTAAGTTCATTTCAATGCACACTGCAGAGAAGGGTAAGTTCTATTTGCATTCTTCCTTTCTTCTTGGATTTCTTGCCGTTTTCCTTTAATTTAGTTTAGTAAAGAACTTCAAGCAACGTTATAGTTTTGGAAAAAGATTTATACGCCATTTAGTATTGAAATGTTTTACTTAGCAACAAGGTTGATTTGGAGAGAAATACTATCATAGTTTTTTTGGAAAGGTGGTCAGTTGTTACAAATAATTTTATTTATTACCACTATTTTTTTCTAGTTTGTACACAGATTAGTGTTATGTCTAGGATATTTATTACGTGTTCAATGGCAGGAGTACAACTAAATATTCTATCACTTGGAGATTGTATGAACTAGAAAACAATTTTGTGGTAAGTTTCTCTACTTCGTATAAGTTTGTTTGTAATCGCATTTTGTACCCAAATTTATGTGATTCGAAGTTTGAAAATATTGATTTGTACTCATGAAAGTATGAATGTTGTTTGGAATATTTGTTAGAAGAGTTTGTACTGTATAAAAACAAATGTAAGGTACAAAGTGGGGTGATCATCTGTTTGTACTCCAAGTCAAGTATACTTTTTGTACTAGTTTGTTACAAATCTACTGTGAAAACCAAGTACAAAGTATGCAAATTTTGGTGTTTTAGATTTTGTACTTCTAGTAAAAAAAATTTGGTTTTGTTTGTACTAATTGTAAAGGTTATACTTGTCTTTGTGGAATGATGATATGTTTGTACTAGGCATCAATTTTATTATTTGTACCGTTTGTACCAATTCGTACTTAGTGTACGGTGATTGTACATGTTGGAAACAATTACGTATTATATTTACACTTGGACATTTATTTTTAATATTTTTTATTTGTAACAGATAGTACTAGTGTATACTAGTTGTACTAGCTAGTTTGTATCAATTGCGATGATTGTCCACAAATCTTGTTGTTTCTTCTGTGATATAAGAGTTTCTGTTGCAATTGGACTGGATTTTGGGTGAGCATTTTATGGGTTTTGCTAGTGACTAAAGAGAATGTCTACAACCATACTCAAACTATTGGGAGTGTTTTGATTTATTGTTGCTAGGTTAGTACATCTAAAGAAACTCATATCCTTCGAGGTACTAATTTCTATATTGTTAAAAGCATTTGATATAATCATCACCAAATTTTGTGAGCACATCTTTTACACTTTTTTTTTTGCTGATTAGTTTATTTTCTTTGCAGTTGGCGGTCATTACAGCAGTCATGTCGTATTGATGGTTGAGACTGTAACAGTTAAGTATTTTTTTTGCACATATATATTTGCTAATTATTTCATTTATTAATTTGCATTTGGTGGTCATCCTAAAGGTCATGAAACATAAATGGTTTATGAGTATTCTCGTTTAAGTATATTTATTAGTTTAGAAATATCCTACCTTCTATATAATTTTTATAATTTGGTACAAGCATTGTATCAAATACAAATGTTATACATATAATACCTTCGTTTTGAATTAAAACAATATAACAATAACATAATAAGAATGTGATATAATTATGGAAGTTGTTCAATGTTTTAGAGTTTCGGTTGAAATGATTCCACATGTAGAAAACAAAACATGTAGAATCATTTCACTCAAGATCAAAAAATGTCAATTGAGAGTTGAATGGCTAAATCGTCAATTTTACAGTCCCGGTAGCGAGTGCTACCACATTGACAATGGAAAGGAAATATTTCATCTACCTCGTTAACTTGTGATCTATCAAAGCAACAGCCATAATCCCAAATCAATTCCTACCAAGCCAGACTATTGACTCGTGCAAAAAAGACTACTTGGAACAATCGTATGTCACTGTTGTCAATCGTCACTGGAACATCTATAAGGTTTGCATCTTCACATCTGTAGAAAATACATGCACACACACATTTTTTATTAATACAAATCAGAATTTTCCAATTAAATCTCAAAGTAAAATTGTCTTCATACATTTTGATGTTGGAAGGAAATTCCTATGATTCAAAAACCTTATAACATTGGAGAAATTTGTGGCTTCAATGCAAAATCCAACATTGTTTGGATAGTCCTCCTTCGGTTTTCAAGTGGCATTGAGCGCCATATTGTACGCCTCTGACTTTCCAAGTCTTCCTAAGGCCCTCCGATGCTGCAACTCTACATCTGACACAATCTCTCCCACATTCTCAAACAGAAAAGTCCCATTCGGAATAAATTTCGTAGATCTAAGTCTCCATCTCTTGTCTCGAGCCCAATACACTTGTATTGGGATACGTGCTCTACTTTGGACCACTCGATTTCCACATGAGAGCAAACACTTGCATGCGTCATTGCATTTCTGCAAAAAAATTCTGTTCATGTGACCAGGACAACCACCAACGTCTTGCTCCATGCACCACTCTCCATTGCAAAACAAAACCTCCTCCATCAATTCCTACCAAAACCAAAATGAAATTGAAAAAATCGTATATGATGCACCAACATTGTACATAGTGGTAAGCGCAATACAAATTGTACAAGAAGGTACAAGACGGAAAATATGTTTGACACTTACAGTTTGGTGAAAGATACTTCGGAGTCGACCTTGGGTAGTATAAGGTGATTGTTTGACTGTGCGTACTCCACAATTGCAGCCTTGTCCAAGACAATTGCTTTGGCAATCACGGCAAAATTGTGGGGAATCCATTAAGACTTTAGGTAGGGGGGATGAAAAATCAGACATATTTGAACAGTTAATGTAAGTAAATTCTTATAATTCATGGACCTTCAAGCTATCCAGGTACACAGACACTGGAACAACTTTGAGTCCCTTCGATAAGTCCATTGTATCAAACTATAGTCGTGCCTATGGACAGAAATGAATTAGAAATATAACCTCATAAACATGTTAGCTTCGTAAATCATATAAAAAATATATTAGTAAAAAATTCTCTTTAACAATTCAAAGATATATATTGGTGGCATTGAGTTTCCCGAGGAAATAGAAAGCCATTTGCAAACCTGAATTAGCTGTCGAATGTAAATCGACAAAGTGAATTAAAAAAAATAATGTTCTCACTTTGGGTCGTGGATGGGTCTTCTTCTTTGTCTTTTTCTTCCCATGATTCTTGGTGTTCTTCACTTGCTTCGGCTTCTACTAGTCTTTTCGATCTCCTCTGATGACTTGGTCCAACTGGAGTGTCTGGATTGCCTTAATTTTGCACCTGTTCCACAACTTCCACTGTCTCCACAAGCGCCACCGACTCCACCGGCACCGTAGGCTCCAAAGGCAACCTAAACCCAATATCATATGGGTATGACTTCACATATTGTACAAGCATAGGCCTATATAAAATAATGGTTTAATCCAATACATAATGTTTAAACCTTGTGGTAATGTACAAAACATGCATGAATGAAAATGAGCTAAGAAAATAAAACATAAGAAGCTATATGATTATCGGAGCACGGATGTAATTACAAAGTTAATACTGTGACTTGTGTAGGATCTTCATTACCAACTGTGGGACCTTCATTTGCCGTTCTGAGTAGAGGTTGAGACTCTTCTTCTACCCCCAGATTCAATTCGCCAATATTGGTTACCACAATAATGCACAACAATGTTAGAGCTTTTGGTATCATAAGTCAAAACCAAAATACATCAACAATACAAATACAATTACAGTCTACAAACAAATTTGTACAAAACAGTACACATTAGTACAAAATAATACACATTAGTACAAAACAGTACACATTAATACAAAACAATACACATTAGTACACATTTGTACACACCAGTACAAAAAGGTGCAGTCAGTGATAATTAGTACCAAACAGTACAGTAAAGTGCAACTAAACACAAACCTATGTACAATCAAAATTCTAAGTCCTAAAAATACATTGATATGAAAGTATACATGTACAAACTTTAATGGTGATATACAAATGGTATATGCTGTCAGTACCATAAGTCCAAACCCAATAACAAACATACATATCCAGTTGAATATAAGTACAAACAAATCAAACCAATGTACAACTTCAGTTGTAAGTCCTACAAAACTAAGATTTAAAAGCATACAACTACAAACAAGCACACAAGTGTACAAATGGATGGACCTCTCAATACCATAAGTCCAAACCAAATACAAAATATACAAATTACTTGAATACAAGTACAAACAAATCCAACTTGAAAGAAATTGTTGTAAAACAATGTATAGATACAATCAACGTAGTACAACTTCAAGCAATTTGTACAAATAGGGAAGAGCAAATCACCTGGTGTGGGTGAATAGAGCTTTGGAGCTCGAGCAGCGTCACTGTGAGATGCTACACATGTAGAGATAGATGGAGCCATTTCCAACATCATGCTCAGAAAATCCTTGCCTCCACTTTGTCCTTGCCCCCAACTCGGCACACCCCTCCATCCGAAACTTGTTGTCCAAGCAGTTGGTTGAACCATGGAGCAACCACAAGCACAACACTTATTCGATTGTGAAAAGTTCACCATCAAACACCATGGATGGTATAGATGCTTGCAACTAGAGATCACAATCTCATAGTTGGGGAATGGAATGCCACAAAGCACGCAATCTCTAATATCAAGGGAACCCTGTGAAGTACAAGGTTATTTTAATGGTGTGTATACCATGGGCATAGGCCTCAAGTGAAAGCCACTTCGAGCACGCCCAAGTTGGGCATGCTCAACTTCAAGAGCTCCGACTTCCAACGACTTCCTTGCAACTCGGTCAGTGTGATGTTCTAGATCCTTTTGTAATATGACTCCATCTCTTTGCAACTGTTCCAATACCGCACTTGTACCCTTCATTAATTCCTCCAAAGCATTCTTCTTTGCTGCCACATCTGAAGGACTCTGTAGCTCTTGTGCCTTCTTTTCATAATCCTTTTGTTTTGACTTCATGCAAGATAAAACTCTCGTTTTATACTCACATTCGGTCCTTTGTGAGTCTTTTGCTAATGCAACTTGGCGCTCAAGATCCACCGCAACCTCCAACTCCAATTTCTCTATCTCAAGAACTCTCCCAATGTATTCATACCTGTGGCAATCCACATACCTATGAGTACAGTCATGAAGGAAACTGTACATGTACCACGATTTTGTTCAGATCAATACATTAATCAATTTTGAAGTATTTAAAAACAAAACAAACTAGCAGTTGTATAGTGACCCAATTCAAATATTAGCTAGGTGGGCAACCGTATTAAAATTACCATTCATAGTATGCATTGTGCAATCTAAAACATGCAATAAAATAAATAACATCAAAATCTACATGTGAGGCTCAACACTTAACAAATAGGCTAGACACTTAAAAAGATGGTAAGTTCATGGATAACCTCTTGTGGCACTCCTCCCCATCTAAAATTTGTCCACCAAGGGAGCTCCTTTCACCTTCACACACCTCTGAGTGGAGCTCCTTTGGATCCACCTGGATCTTTCTCCACTTTGAACGGGCCACTGCTGTCAAAGTTTGCTTCAACTTTTGAAGCCGCAGAAGATTTCTCTTATGCGCTTCTCGTTGTGTCTTGTTGGTGGCAGCCCCATACGCTGCCCAGTTGACCGCTTCTCCATCTTCATCGAAACAATTGCTCGGGCCATCTTGTGACGAAGGAGGTGTGGCACTACAACCCTCTAGTATAAAGCTGAAAGAAGTTCTTCAAGTCTCTGTCGGATCTTCCTCTACTTGATTGCCTTCTAATTGTATCCATTTCTTTTCCAACCGGCTCACCAAACAAAGCTACTCACTTGCTATCATCAAATGGTAGGCCCTTCCATTTGGTTAGCTTACTAGGATTGGCTCCCTCATCTTTGAATCCATACTTCTTGGTGAAGAAGTCTGTCGTGAGACATGGAGGTGGTTCTGGTAGCTTTCGAAACTCTTCATCAACTTCCTCTTTCCCCATTGGTTCTCCTTCCTCCTCCTCCTCGTCTTCATAGTCTTGCTCCTCGGACCCATCGTCTTGCTCCTCGTCTACCTCATCTTGCTCCTCGTCTTCATTATCTTGCCCCTTGTCTTCATCATCTTGTTCCTCGCCTTCATCATCTTGCTCCTCGTCTTCATCATCTTGCTCCTCGTCTTCATCGTCCCGCTTCTCATCTTCAATATCCACATTCCCTTCCTCGCACTACAATTCCTCCCTTGCAACTCCCACAATTTGGGTGATCCCTTGCCCTGGACTCAATCTCCGACTGCCACTTCCTTCCAATGTATGTCTCCTACCCAAAAGCATCTTGGAGCCCCTTCCTCTGAACCGAACCATTTCAATCTTGGAAATGACAAACTGCCCTTACAAGACATTAGTGTACGAAATGGTAGAAAAATATAAAATAATCCACAAAGTACAAAATTGGAGAAGGTTGGATCGAGCCAAAAAACTTGTTTGTGCGTACTCAATGCTTCAACTAAGTCTTATGCTTTGAAGAGATACAAAGATTGTGGGATACTTATGTATGCTCACACCTTCAGCTTCTCAACAGATATGCTCACAGTCAGGGAAAGAATAACACAATAGTGACAAAAACATGCACTTAGCAATATTTAGCACTAAACAATATTAATGTTCATCAAGTTCACTAGTACACAAACATGCAAGAAAAAAAAAGCATCATGGAAAAAAGAAGGAAGATTTTCCTACAAGTTCATCCTAGCAAGGTCTTCTCTTTAGCCCATTTTCCACCTCCTGATTTTTGACTCGTGCAACTACCACACAAGAACAACATTGTACACCATATTCATTATATTGGGAGATTTCCAGGGATTTAGGAGGTAGACGCTCTTGAGTAATCCAAATTTTTTACCGTAGTGATGAAACAAAACATGATTAGAATAGGAGTACAACACCATTTTTGTAAGATAATATGAAGATGTATGGGCAAACGACACCCAATTTGGAGAATCAAAAGAAATAATATCTTTAATTGGAGACTTTATTTATAATATAATTGAAGTAATCCATATACAAAACATGCATCATCCTTTCCATGCAGAAAAAAACTTCTACTATGACCCAAAACATACACATTAATTCCTAGTCAATGCACATTTAGGTATAGCCAAGTTGAATGCGCACTTGTACCACTCAGGTCTTAAATCTACTTGTTCTTCTCCACGTCACCAAAATTTTGTTTCCTCATCCCTACCCCTCTAAAGTTCATCTTTGCGGCTGTAACCGGTATATGGCATTTGACTAGCACGTATATGTTCTTGCAGTCGTTGGCATTGCATTCATTGATTCCAAGTAACAACAGGGGCAGGAAGCGAGTGGCGACAGCGAGAGTGATGCTTCGAGTTTTGGTTTAAACCATGCTTTGGGGAAGCACTTTGACGCTATATAGTCGGTTGAAGCACTTAGCAAAAGAGTTTACAAAAATCAGCTTAAACTAAGCTGAATATGTGGCCACACATGTCAAAAAAATACAAACACCACGACGTGGAATCCATTCAAATAATTATGTCCAATTAAGGTGTTCATGAAACATGCAAAATCAAAACAGTGTTCATTAAGAGGAGAAGATACAACACATATTAAACAATAACAAAAAATAGGACCAACCTCAGTAGTAGAATGCGTTTTTCCACTTAGAGATTGGAGCTTTTTCTCATAATTTCCGACCGTTGCAACAGGCCGACACGTAGTAGGAATTGAGGGCATTTTCTCTGATGGCACTGTCGTAGGTGGTTGAATTACACCAGCAAGTGTTTGAAGCGCGTGATCCTATGACGTAGGGACAAAGGGAGTTAAAATGCAACTTGTGCATATTTAGCTCTATTCGAGCTGAATATGAACATTGCCAAAAAAAGACCTAGGACAAATACAGAGAAGGGGAGGGGGGGAATACCATGCTACGCAGGGGAAGAGACAATGATTCCTCACGTCCGCAAACAAGCACTTGGTCTCGTTTCCCACAAAACCTATCAACACCGAGGGACCCCAAAATTTGACGAGGTTGAAGAATAGAACAGGAGGCAACCTTTCGAATGCAAATATTTGGTGGGGGCTATTGACTTCATCTTCTTCAATTGGAGCCATCGAAGAGTCCATCAAATAATCAGTTGCTCCGAGCGAGTACAAATCATTCTGTTTTTGTGGAATTCGATATCTACAATCTTCTGACTTGAAAATAGAATCCATGGTGGCAATACAATAGTTTACTTGAGAAAATGGTAAACGTCTCTTTTTCAAACATGGAAGCAAAGAGAAAACAAAAACTTACAAATCCAACAATAACAAACGAAAAATTACAAACAAATATCAAAGAATTGGCAACTGCCACTTGAATTGCAAGATATGTACAATATAACACATCAACACAATTATGTTTGATACCAGTGAACTACAAATTTGCGAGCCCATCAGATATCACAATCGCGTGCGTTAATTCCATGTATTCTAAGTTGTATGGATCCGAGCAAACTGTCGGACGACCAAAGGGATTCTCTCGCCGAAAAGATTGCTGCCCTACTGTGGAGCTTTTGGAGCCACAAAAGCAAGACATTGAGGAGAAACTTATCGTTTCATCCATCCCCTTTGTAAGACCAAGTATCAGCAAGGACGAGCATTCGGATCATTAAGGACGAGCTTGTACGGACTGTCATCTATGATGATGGTATTCTCCTTCGTAAATGATCCACCCTTCTTAGTAAAAAGGTCTTTCGACAACGACTTCAAAAATATCTCCTTATCCGAGTTCTTAACCTTCAGATATTGAGGTACATTCTAGATCAGAGCAGTTACGACTCTCCTACAATGCTCTTGCCGAAATATGACTTTTGGTGAGGCCGCTTTCGGGAAGAGGTTATTGACGATGCTACTAGTGGTGTTCAATTTCATCGTACTCTGGATTGATATCGATGCAAACTTGGAAACAATGTCCAAAAACGTCCTTGCAGCCTAGACGAACATACACTAGCTTTGGGCCGACCTTGGCTGTAACTTTTACCGAGTGTGGCAAAGAACATGCATTGAAGGCTTGTGTAGCAGACCTCAAGTGGAATTCCTCGTATACACACAATATACCGTTCAAGTCAAATACAATGTTTAACCACGGTTTGACTACTCTAGGGGTTGAATGAGGAACACGGACTACGGTGCTATGAACGCTCTTCAGTGGCTCGACCACAAATTCAGATGGGAAAGAGTGGAGGTACATGTTACTAAACATTAAACAACATATAACAATAGAGCACAAACTATTATACGATGAAGAAAGCACTGCAAAAGATAGCACAATCTTTTAGCCATGAAGTGGTGAGAACTAAAGTTATGCCTTTGAATTGATGGCCAAAGTAGCATCAATGGGCTTTGCACCAACCATAGGAGGATGCTCAAAAGAGCCAGCATCATCTTTGATGAAATCGAATTCGAGGCTAAGGGCATCTGAAATTCAGCAAATTTTATTATGAACAAACATGCCCAAAAAATGCAACGACAGTTGATACTAAACAGGATCCACATTCAGCTCGACTCAAGCTGATTGTGCAAGTGTATGAGTACTGCACAATAGGATGCACACAAGGGAGAGGACTACTTGAATTTCAAAGAGTAATGCATATTTAGCTCGAATCGAGCTGATTGTGCTAGTGAACATTTACTACACAATAGGGTGCACACAGGGGGAGAACAACAAGATATATAGAAGTATTGCATATTCAGCTCGAGCCGAGCTGAATATGCAATATCTGTAACAATGACTTTAGGAGAAGGACCGAACAGAACAAAACAGAGAGAGATATACTACAACATATCTGCAGTAGACTTACTTCAACTTAAGTGAAGTCTAAAAAGGAAAAATAAAAGGATCAAGACGTAAACAACATACAACGAAGGGAAGTGATGAAGGAGATTAAAAATGGAAACAACATCGAATTTATTGTGCCAAGGTTAAACATCGGGCAATAAACATCGAAGATTATTTACAAATAGAAGTTAATGTACGAAAGTAATTGAGGAAACAAAATTAACAAGAACAAGAAATGTGGATATACTAGTCCTCATCGAGAATTCCACCTAAAGAGTGTTCTGGAGATGCTCGAGTGTTGCTCGGTGTGTTGACTTCATTAGCAACTTCTGTCTCTTCCACCAGGATCACATTGATTGGCTCAACACTAGGATTGGCGGAAACCATGGGCTTGGCTCTGACATAGGCTGTCCCTTGTGGCGGAGAACGAGGAGAAGATGAATCAGATTCAATGTCAGCAAAGACTGTTGAATAGACACTTCTCCAAACAAAGGGACCGCCTCAACAATAGTAGGGCTGGGAGATGATGGTCTTGCAGCCGCCCTAAGAGTATCACCTAAAATATGCTCCATCGGCTTGGAGTGCGGTGGCAACATCTGTTTGAACCTTGCAAACATAGAACCGATCATCGCTTACGTGTTCCGCTCCATGTCGGCTCTCTGCGCTAAAGGAGCTCATCTTGGCGCTCTTCTTGCCATCTTGACAACTCTTGGTTGAGCCTCTCTTGCTCCTCGACCTTCTTTAAGAGCATCTCGACCTTCAATGCCATATCGGCTTGTGCAGTGGGAAAGGACGTAGATAGCGCGGGCAAATCAACCATCACAGGAGTTCGTTGGCGCTTGTGCGGGGGCATTGGTGCAGAAGCCATCACTTCAACGTCATCCTCAGAATTTCCATTTGAGGAAACAACCCTACTTTGCAAGCAATGGTTGGATGGACCAGCACCATCAACAATCACACTGCACCGCCGAAGAGCAAGATCCTCATAATCATTCGCACAAAATGCACCAGTATCTGCGCCTTCATTTACGAGAACAGAAACAGGTTTGATGGCTCAGCTACCGCAACATCTGAGCTTATAACATCCATAGTAGGCTGCTCATCATCATCGTCCTCATCAACTCATCTCTTGCCCTTACCCTTACTACAAGGGGGCTTAACAAGATATTTTATCTCGTCAACTGGATAACCGTCGGCAACAAAATCCGCTTTGTATAGAGATAAAGCCAACTTGGCCTTGCTTTCGTACCGATCACTTTCATAGTCTCGTAGATGTAGGCACACCCTAGAGATTCCATCTGCAAGGTACACCAGAGACACTAGCAATCAATTAAACTAACTCAAGCGACAGATAATTGCATTCAATGAAAGTATACTACTTACATATTCAGCTTGACTCGAGCTGAATATGCAAGAGCTTATCGATCAATAGTCTTGGATTGCATATTCAGCTCGACTCGAGCTGAATATGCAACTCGGAACTAATGATCAATAAGCACTTGCATATTCAACTCGAGTCGAGCTGAATATGCAAACAAGAGAGCTTGGCACAAATTCTTATCATAGATGCAATAAGAAACTTTGAGCCTCCAAAAGCAAAGAAGACTAAGTCCCCGCGACTGCACCATTCTTTGAATACTTGAAAGTAGAACTCCATCGTGAACTCAGTAGTATTCACACAATACTCCAACTTGTTGTACTTGCGGACCTTGGTGTTTGCAACATGAAGCGGATAGACATACTCCTTTGTAACTGAGTTAGGGCGAGCTAACCGCTTACAGACTAGCCAAAGAAGTTCCACAGAATCTTTCGACAACTTGTTGCCTATCGGCTGATCTTTGAGCTGCTCTTACTTGCCAGGAATGTATGCGGAACTATATGTCACGTATTTGTCCGCAAACGGGAACTTCTCGGTTAGGGAGAAGACTTGCCTCTCCTCCAGGGTTACCAATCCGACGTCCTTGGGGGTCTGAGAGCGTCCTAGGGCGTCCTAGGACGAGGACGTCCTGACGTCACGTCAGACGCAGCGTCCGGGGGGGGGGGGGTAAAATGCATTTACCGAAGGCTGTAGTAAGTTATCTGGACCGTCAGATTCGACGAAGTGCGACGCGGCGAGATCTCAGCCGTCAAAATGCGTCGAGTCGTCCGACCGGACCCCGCCGTCGGAGAGATCGGACGGCACCTCGGCCGTCCGCTTGATCGGACGGCCGATGGACAGATCGTACGGCCCCGATTTGATCGCGGGGGCGCACGACGGCCGTCCAAATAGGCCGACGGCTTTAGGGCCGACCGATCGGGCGGACGGCCGCCCGATCGGACGGCCGCGGTGGCGGTCGGCCTCATGGCCGTCCGCCACCCTATAAAAGGCCGTCCGCCAACCTCTCTCTCTCACTTTTTCCTTCCACTCTCGAAAATTGAAATATATTTTTGAGTGGATGCGGAGTGGCTTTGGCTGGCATTTTTCCATCCATTGGCTCCTCATCTTTGGGAGGGAGAAAGTGATTCACATTTGGGGGGGAGTTTTTGCGGTTTTTTTAAAGTTTTTTTAAAAACTTGTTCGTAAAATGCTTTTTTCATAGTTTTTTTATAGAACTTGTTCCAAACTAGTTTTTCTCTTCAAGTTTTTTTTAAAAACTTGCTCTTAGAAGTTTTTTCTCATAGTTTTTTTTTTTATTTGTTCCAAACTAGTTTTTTTCTTGAACTTTTTTTTAAAACTTGTTGTAAGAAGTTTTTTCTCTTGGTTTTTTTTAGAACTTGTTCCCATCTAGTTTTTTTCTTGAAGTATTTTTAAAAATTTCTTCTAAAAAGTTTTTTTTTAAAAACTTCGAACGGCGGCGGGGTCAAGAAGATGCCGCAGGACAAGAAGGAGAAGGTTGCGGACTTCGGAGTGAAGCTTCATCCAATCCACGACGTTCCATCTGAGGCTTGCAAGAATTTCCTCATAGAACTGACCGTCAGATTCTATGAGGAAAATTCTATTTGATCATTGGAGAGCAAGTACATTAGATATAGAGATGAAGGCCCCGAGAAGTTCCGGACGGACATGCGCAGCACATGATGGACGCGCTTCAAGCCCCGATGTGGAATACGGAGACCCAGAAGCGCGGGTTTTTGAAGTTCTTGGATGCCAGAGTGTACGATTCACTCTAGAATGCCAAGAATTTGTTGATCAAGTTTGGGAGGTTCAATCGCGCGGCGGATGAAGTTTTCAACGACGTGCTGTTGAAGGCGGATTTGTTCGTGGCCTAGATGAAGCCATTCGCCAAGAATCGAAACCGGCGTGGCTCCGTGGGATGGTGGAATTCGATAGAGGGGCACCAAGAAGACCTGTTGCGTAAAGCTCATCTCATTGCCACTCCGCCAACAGCCGCGGTTATACGAATGGACAATGCGAACAAGAGAGGTGGATACGCCACCATTCGCAAAGTCCGCATTGAGGGTGCTCCGGGCATTGAACCATTCTGGGAATTTGCCGCCAAGTTGTCCAACCAATCGGAGACACGGTCGGATTTGGCAAAAGTTGAGCATCAGAATGAGTCGATGGCGGTGAGGATTCTACATCCGGGTGTCATCCGTTTCGTGGCCATTCATCCGGACAAGTACGAAGGCTAAACGTATTGGTGGAATGGCGGGACAATTCGAGAGATGTTGAACCGGGATATCGAGTTTGGTGACGATGTCATCACACATTTGAACTATGGGAGATTCCCCGATGATGAGATTATTCGAGTTCAACAGTTGGTTCGTTTTCGCAAAAAACGGACCGAGCTTGCGTGGGCGTTGTTGCGCATCAGGAACGAGGTCCACAAGAGCAACAATCTCCACAATGACTTGTCTCCGGACAATATCCTCCTCCACTTCCCTCCAGATGAATCGCGAGTGTATATTGGAGTATGCGATTGGGGCATGACCACGAAGGTTAACGAACCAATGCAGTCTCTTTATACGTTCACAAAGCGTGAGGACATGGCCGAGACTCTGCGAAAGCGATGGTGGGTCAATCCGCGGGTTGCGTATTTGCACAAACCAGATGCGGATGTGCAAATGATTCCGAAGTTATCAATGGCTTCGGAGGAGTTCGCTACGGCCCGAATAGCGCAACGAATCAACGGGCGGACAATGTCCATAGACTACGAGAATCTGGAACGGGAATCTCGGAGTTCCGTAGTATTCTCAAATCAAGAATTTGCGGATACATTTCATATATACATGGAGAGAGTCCGCAACGAAAACCGAGAAAGCGCTGGAGGATTGTTTCATATCATTACACGCTTTAGCGACACATACAACTGGCCCACGCCTCATGAGCATTATCGGTCAACGTACTAGTAATACATAGGTTTTATTTTATTCCTTTCGGCATTATTAGACTATACTAGATAGCATGCACATTTTGAAGTGACTATAGCAATACTCTTAGATTAATATGTATTACATGCCTTTATAATTTGGGCACAAGAAGTAAAAAAACCTTATTTCATATAGCCGTGCAAAGAGCGACATTTTTTGAATTTTATATGGTTTAGGTTGTGGCATAGTTCCGATTTTTTAACTTATCAATGTGTTCTATTTCAAAATTCTTGTATTTCAGAATTTTTGTTAAAATTACCTCAAAATATCCTAATCCAACCTTATGATGAGATTTCCCTACACACCAATTTTTAGAGGTAGAAAAGAACTGTAGCATATTCAAATCAAGTGCGCAAATACTGGAGTTTAAAAGTTGCCATTCCATGTTTTATTTTTTAGTAAACTGAATAAGATTTCAAATGATAATCCAAACCCAGGTTTAGGAAGGTTTTCATGTGTTCACTACATGTTGTTGAAAAAGCAAAATGTGTAAAATATGATGATCTCTAGGTTTTATGTAGAGAAGACGTATATCAAATTTTACGAGTTTGGGTTCAAACTTTTCGGATAGATCATAGTGCCCATGGCACAAAATCATACATAACCTCAACCATTTTATGTTTTTTGAATACAGTTTAGCATTTATAGGAATTACTCCCATTTGAAACGCCTCCTCATGCCCGACTCCCTACTCATACAACATGTCTCCTATATCCCCAAAAATATCGTGGCAGTTTTGATCTGGAAACACTTCAAAGTTGTTGGATTCTAGTGCAATGACCATAGAAGGAAACCAAAATTTTGATTTCTAGTTGTGACCGTTGGAACTCAATTAAGACTTATTAAAAAATATGTTTACAAAATTTCAGAAACTTTGACCGCACAGATTGAAAGATTATAGTGTGTGAAGTGAAGCCAAATGGTTTAGGGTCTTCACTGCGTTTAGTGGATTCGCAGACTTTGACTTTACCTGGCGTCAAAATTTTGAACTAGGCAAGGTCTAAATCCACTATACAGTTCCCTGAATATAGTGTAGACTAGACTATTTGAAATTTCCTACAGTAATTTCATTAAACGCAAATTAAAGTGGTCCACTTCAATTTTCCATCCACATCAAATCATGTCCATTAGAAATAGTGTGGCTTTTTTCAAAATAAAACACACGGGAATTGATGTGGATAAGTTTTTACAAGTTGTACAAAAAACCAAAATTATAATATAACAACATAATAATAACATAATAACATTATAAAGTAATAACATAATAATATAATAACAAAATAAAATATAATAACACTATAATATTATTTTACAACATAAGAATATAACATAAGAATATTAACATAATATTATAATATAATATAACATAATATAATATTAACATAATAATATAACATAATAATAACATATAATAATAACATAATAACATATATTATAATATTAATACTATATATAATAATAACATATTACTATTATATTAATAACCAAAATGATGTGATCCACATCAATTTTCATCCAAGACTAGAATTGATGTGGTCCACCTCAATTTTCATCCACATTATCTATACCTCCACACTATATTCAGTGAACGGTGTACCTGAAACATGATGGTATCATGGTAGTTCCTTAGACAACAATTTCTTGAGGTAGAGGACAGGTGTAGCGTATTTAAAACAACCATGGAAGTAGTGGAGGTTCAAACTTTGCCAATTCAAACTTCTTTTTCTTGTGAACTTCATGTGTTTTGAATTACTAATCCGAATGGTCAATAAGAAGGTTTACACCACATATTAATGTAGAGAAAATAAAATGTAAGAAATACAAAGATATGTAGGTTTTATGTGAAAATTCATAAGATCTTTTGGTACCTCGCCCGACAATGAGTGACAATGTGTGAAAATGTTTGACTTGGGTTGGTATGCTATTTTTAAAATTTTCAATAAAGAGAAGACTTGTTTTTTCAAGGGAACGCTGAAATACATCGTTTCTCATAAGGTTTTCCATGACATTGTCATGTACATTCTTCTAAATATTTACACCTGAATTAGATGCATAGAAAAGTTAAAAGTTTGATTCAAACTTTGCATGTTTAGGGTTCATGCACGCTTTGACGACGTCCCCTTCCATCCAATTGTATTCTTTCCGTGTCCATCATCATATTATTGTTTCAAATGAGATTTCAAACGAGACACCTTACATGTCTTGTAAATGAATATCGCCATATATAACAAATTTGAAAACACAACCAACACTAACACACAAAAAACATGCATGAGATCGAATGTGATGAACATATTCTCTAGCCATAATCTACATCCAAAGTTTAGTCCCTAAAATGTTATTTTTAAGTACACTCCAAAATGTCAAATTTTCAAAACTTTTGTAACAATTTTTTTGCTTACATACCAGATGAAAACGCACCTAAAAAGCCCAAATCCGAAGTCGGAATTGAAAAAAAAATAAAAATTTGGAAGTTATTAAGTCACTGTTATGTTAATTCTGCCAAAAAAACAGTTTCATCCACTGTGGATGAAATTCTATGCGGCGGAAGAAAAATCCCGCAGCGGATGGAAATTTCCGCAGCGGATGAAAAATAGCGCAACGAATTAAAAACAAGCAGCGGATGGAAAAAAAACTGCGGATGAAAAATCACCATGCGGAGGAAAATCAGAGTCCGGTTTAAATGTTTGCAGTGGATGAAAACATTCGCAGCGGATGAAAAGTAGACTACAGATGAAATTTTGAAAGCCTCATTATAATATTAAACTACATTACAATGGTTGGACTAATGCGTTTCGAAGCAAGCGCCAACCGCTAATTTGCATCTATAGAAGTTTGGTAGTGGTTCGCGCTTGTTTTGCAACGCATTATAACAACCACTTTAATGAATTCTCTATATTATTTAATATTAAGAAAAACATTCATTTCAAAATTACTTTTAAAAAACAGGAAGAGTAGAGAAGGAGCGGGTTACAAACGTTAACCCTTAAATGACATTTCATGGCCTGGGCGGGCAGCCCGAAATTGGATCACGGCATCTTCTGTACTTGGACATCAATGAATAGTGCACTTTTTGAACTTGGGCATCATGAATAAACCAATCAATGATGAGCTTGCACCCTCCTAAAGGTTATCAACCTACCTACCACAATCCTTTCAAAGCACAAATCACTCATAAAAATTGTGATTTGAATTGTAAAATTTCACTTTGTGAATGCATCAAAAGAAGGTGATTAGAATGATATCAAAAAATATGTGAAAAGTTGAGTACAGGAAGAGCTACAGAGAAGATTCTGTAGAAACCAAGCCCCTCGGGCTGGCTCTGATGTTTAAGGGTTAAGTGTTTCTTAATAGTGTTCTTGATGATTCTTAACACTTTGCCATAGTCATTCGCGGACGATTTTCATTAAAGTGCGCCTGTGCGCACATACCTGTGCGCCTGGCCCACGTAGCTTCTGAAGACTGTTTTTCGTCCAGAGATTGTTTTCTCAACCAAGGAGTGCTTTTCCATCCTCTGACTATTTTCATACACAGTGGCGGAAATTGTAATTTGGCCACATTATATTAATAGTGGATATCGGCTCTCTAAGTAGGGTTATATTTAGTAGAAAAAATAAATTGTGTAGGAGGTTCTCCAAAAAACCACATTCTTCTGTGTGTTTATAAAGCATTTTAAGGAAGTTCAATGCCTAACTCCGTAGGTAGATTGCTACGACATATTTACTCGGACATTTAGAATCATAACAATTTAAAGCAATGAAGTATATGGAATCATTAATACAAACATGCATACATTAAATTGTAGAGGCATTCAAATATGAATAGCAAAAATGCTTATAGGAAGATTTTGTTGTATTCATTGATATTGTATAATGTATTTGGTATACCATTTTGTGTACTCTATAGAGTAATTTCCACACACTAAAATATCCTTAGAGCATAACTTATGCCCATACACAAAACATGACAAATCATCACAACAGAGTACAACAACTAACCCGCACACATATTCACTGACTGTATCAATGCACTTTATCTACTAAACATCCAAATAACAAACCCTATCCTATACAATAGCCATCTCGACCAAACCATTTTAATGTCGTTGATCCACATGTTACAAAACTGAACACATATAACAATCCTTCACAAAGTTCTGCTCAAGCAAATATCGATGGAAACGAACAAGCAAATAAACTTGGGAAAGAGGTCCTCAAAAAAACGCATGAAAATGCCAAAGACTTGTACGAACATCCACATGCTACCCCATACCACTTCCAAAAAGAATATTAGCCTCCTAAAGAGGATACCCCCATTGAGGTTCCGGTTTTATTCTTGAACAAATATCTCAAGACACAAGACCTCTATAACAACCTTGACACAATCAAATAAAACTTCCCTAATATAGAATAATGGGTTTGCAACAACAAAATAGATTATGAACTCTCTACGAATTCTTCGAAAAATTCCATCATCCCAAACTCACAAATAACATGCGTCATCAAATTCCGTAATAGTCGATATTTGGGAAACGCCCGAAAACAACTCTTATTTGGAATAGAAAAATTCCCATATGTAGCATGCCCCATATGCACTTTCTCAGACGCCGACAAATCACTCCATGTTCTACCAAAAATGCCAAAACCATCACATACACTCTTTAATTGTCACAAGACATAACAAAGCTGTCCGAGAAATTCGAAAACTATTTACCTCCCATAACAAATCACGATGATTTATCCTCATGAATGCCGGCACCTTTAATAACAAGTTACAACCCACAAGGAAATACGGTCCCCCCTTGGCTACTCCCGAATCCCATGTACATGCGCAACATAGCGCTGTCTTTGTAACGCTAGACTCAAAGCCGACATACTTTGCATTCGGGGCCTACTATACAATGACCCACCATCGACCACATTAACCAAGAGTATACCATTCAATTTATCGAATTCACATATTGTAATGATAGATTCTCCCCGGAAATAATTGAAAACACAATAAATGAATACCAACCCAACAACCCCTTATTAATGACATCATTGCCCTCGGATGGAAAATGGACCCGCTTATTGTAATTTCTGCCGATGCTCGTGCCACCACCTTTATCCCATCTATAAATATCCTTTTGAGATACCTTTAAAATCTCCATTGAAACAATTTCACACACTTTCAATATTATTAACACTGTTGCCATTCAACATGCCATGTCCATTCTACTACACCAATGCAAAATGGAAAAGAAACTAAGCCCTCCTTGACAAGGTGTCTGGTGGGCATGGTCTTACTGATGGAACGAACAGATTCTTTATTCACGCCAGCCCCTTTGCGGAGCGGCGTTTCTCTTCTTGCTTTAACTTCTAGGTCAGAAATAGTCAAGGAACTTTAGAGGTACAGGTTGAAAAAAAAAATTATTTAACATGTAATGATATGAAATACTCTTTAACTTTTATGAGGTGAATGAAAAGTTGGAATGTATAAAAATTTCTCATTCCACACATCCACTTATACTAAAAAATTATCAATAAATTCATTTGGAAACATGTAGCATGCATTGTACATTCATCATCCACATTGACATGGCCGCAACGTAGAAATATTTAATAAACATCGATTAGAAGATCTTAAAAAATGACCTTCTAAATGTACAAAATAGTCAACATTGTTCTCACATAAAGACATTATCCACATGGATTACATTACACAAAGACCATGTATGATTAATGGGAATCTGAGTCAGTATCACGTCTTTGACTTGGCCCAGCGCCACTTGAGTACGGCCCGCTTGAATAAACATCATACAAGTTATTATATTGCCTGTTCATGTAGCGAGATTCACCTTTGAGCCTGCGGATGTACTCGTTCTGGCTTTGTATTGTGGCTTCATGCATTTGTCTTTCAAACTCGGCATCTTCGTTCTCACGAGGTGGAAACGTTGATGGAGGTGTGTTGTCTCTTCCATCTAATCTCCGGCCATATCCATCGTAAGGATGGCCATATACGTCGTAATAGACGTGTCCAGGGTTTGGAGTGTCGTGTTCTTCCTCTTTTCTAGGGGAATTACGACCAGACTTGTACGTATCCCTTGGATGCGTTCACGTATAGCTCTGAGGGGTGTTGGTCCCTGTACCACATTGGCCGCCATCCAAAGAACGGCCATATGCATGGTAAGAACCGCCATATCCGTCGTGATAGACGGGTGCAGAGTGTGGGGTGGTATGTTCTTCCTCTTCTCCGAGGGAATTACGACGAGACTCGTACGTATCCCTTGGATGCGTTGGCGTATAGCTCTGAGGGGTGTTGGTCCCTGTACCACATTGGCCGCCTTCGTAGTAATGGCTGCCACTCCCCCCACCAAATGTTATAGGCGTGGAACTCATATCATTGCCATGGTTGTGGTCGTTGTAGTTATGTCCCCCGTACTCTTCTGGAGGTGTCTGCTGTTGTTGGTGGGCATCGAGATCGTCCCCGGATCTTCGGTTTGACCAACGTGGCCAACAATCACTCAGTTGATTCCAGGTGGTTGGTATAAAATGGGCAGTTCGATCCAATAGGCTGACAGTGCGGCCCGCCACGGTGCGCCAGTCCACATCCTTGTGTAGAATGATTTCCACCCAAACCATCGCCATGTTCGAATACAACATGATCTCCGGCCTTGAGTTATGCACACCCACCGTAGCTGTGACCTCATGATATCGATGGCGGAAATGGTCGCTCAGACAATTGCTCGCTAGACCTTCGCGCCGCGGCCCTGATATCCTCGCTTGTGCCCTCAGCCACAACTTCATGAGGTGCTTCATCTTCACGTACCTCTTGCACATGGTGCAAGTCCACAACCTCTCTTCCTCATCCTGCCATCCGAACTCCGCAACAACATCTGGATCGTCTGTTGCGTCCCCAATCCATCTCGGGCGCTTTGCCCTTTGGAGCAACGCCGGTTGGACCTTGGCATCTTCCCTAACTAGAACAAACAATTAAATGAATGAATGGAAATTAACCCCTAAAGTTCCTTGACAATTTCCCTCAAAAACTATAAGTGATACTAACTTTCAAACGAGAAATCCAAAAATTAAATAAAAATATGTCTACGAAACTCTTATCAAGGCAATGTAGAATAAAAATTTCAGAGAAAATGGAGTGGTTATCGAATTTTAGGAACCTGCCCCAAAATCAAGAATCCACCCGAAGGAGATTTTGGTCGTCAAGGGTTAAACGATTAAAAAATAAAGAATATCCCACCACTCGAGGGGGGCGCAAGCGATTCGCAGAATATGCCAAAGCGACCAGCTCGCCCACTAGAGTGTGGGAGAAAGGTCGGCCGTCCGCCTTTTATGCCGACTGCGAGTGGCGGACGGCCTCGGCGGACGGTCGGCGAATCGTCCGAGCCGTCCGATGGCGGACGACCTCGGGCGTATCACCCGATCGGACGGCCACGATGCCGCCACGAACGTCGCGGCCGTCCGCAGCCACGGCCGTCGGATCGGACGGCCACGGCCGTCGGATCTGTCTCGGCGACCGATCGGACGGCCGTGGCCATCCGATCGGATCCGGCCGCAGAGTCCGTCCGCAGCCGTCGGATCGGACGACCGAGGTCTTCCGCGGGCGACCCCGATCGTCGGCCTCCCCTCTTCGCTCCTCCACTTCCTTGAGCCCCCTCCCTCCCAACTCTCTCCCCTCTCATCTCCCTTCCCTTGTCCTCCACTTCAATTCTGGGACGGTTGACTTTGCACGTGCAATCTAGATCTGGAGATCCAGTCACGTGCATTAATGGTCGGAAGAATGTCGGGAAGATTTTGTGCGCATTCACGCGGATATTCCATTGTGCGCGTGGAAGCACATATTTATATAGTTTCGTAACCCCTAAAGGACCACGACCTAATTCGCTCTAAAACCAGTCCCAAAACTGCCACTGTCAAAAAGAGACATGAAAATCACATTTTAAGTGAATTTTGGATTTTCAACCGTAAGATCTTAAAAACGACTTCCACATGAACATGCCATCAAATTTTGGTGCGATCCACTGCACGGATTGATAGATTTTAGTGTTTAAAGTCAAAACAATGGTTCATTTTCATCCCTGCATTGAGTAGATCAGCTGACTTTGACTTCATTTTGTATCAAATTTTTGCATTGTACAAGGTCTAAATCTCTTACCATTGTCTTCAGCATGATGTTATTTCCCAACACACCAATTTTTAGAGGTAAAAAAGGAGTGTAGCATATTCAAAACAAGTGTGCAAGGAGTGAAGGTTCAAAAATTGCCATTTCACGTTTTATTCTTTTGTGAACTACGTACATAGTCAAATGATAATCCGAACGGTCAATTTGAAGGTTTTCACCATATATTGTTGTTGGAAAAAAAAAATGAAAAATATGAAGATCTCTAGGTTTTATGTAGAAAAGATGAAGTTTTTTTCCCCCGTTGCCCGAGAATGAGTGAAAATGTTTGACTTGGAATAAAATGCCTTATAACACGAAAGACAAGATTTTTTTTTGAAAATTTCCAAATAAGGAAATATTCTTTACATGTGTGAAAAATATCAATGTCAATAGTAACTTTTGTCAAAATTTTTGGAGGTGCCCGAAGTCCCACTTTTGGCTTTAAGTGGTACTAACTTTCAAACCACAAATCCAAAAAAAAATAAAAAATATCTCCACGAAGCTCTTATCAGATCCTATCTTGAAAAAAAAGTTGATTAAAAAAGGATTTTTTTCGAATTGTAGGTGCATGCCCAAAATCCAAAATGACCCCGGGGGGACGTTTGGTACTTTAGGGGTTAAGAATGTTTCCACTGAAAATATCTGACATAACATGTAAGAGATGGTCGTTTCCTTTTTTATGTTTGACTCACCAGGAGGAAATTGGAATGGCCCACGGGCACAATGTTCCAAGGGCGAAGGGTACATTGCCCACGGCATAGGTATAACTTTGTATGGGAGGATTTTTGGCCTCTACATGACTAAATCTCCTTCGCGACGAGTTTTTAATTTTGGGCAGGTTTCTAGATTGCGAATATGAAGAAACAACTTTCGAATTTTTTATGTTACTTTGTCCCCGGGAAGAGCTATTTGAATGTATTTATTAAATTTTTCTGTAGATTTGTGGTTTCAAATTTAGTACCACCCATAGTCAAAAAAGGAAAACACTGGCATTTAAAATCCTTCTATAGAATTGTCTGTTGACATTCACTCATTGAGGTTTTACATACTCATCTGAAGACTGGAAATATTTTTTTCTTTAAACGTTTCACAAAAAAATGATGGTCTTCATTGTAAATTCGCATTTTATTCGAAGTAAAATCATTTCACCATTTTTTGTGCAATGTGCAACAAAACTTCTTCTTTTCGTCAAGAAAACTTACAATTTATTTTTGTTTTTTCACTTCTTCTTTTGTTCTCCTAAAAGATGTGATGTACACACTTTAATTGACCAATTGGAATATGGATAAGCATTTCTAAAAGATATTTAGTTCACAAGTGATTGTAACGTGAATTGGCCAATCTTGAACCTCCACTTGTTGTTGAATTATCTCGAAGATGCTACACCTCTCTTTTACCTCTAGAAATTGGTGTATTGGATATGAACATGACGCCTAACTTTTAAGACAATGGTAAAAGATTTGGAACTCATGTACTTCAAACATTACATAGACACTATAATCTATCGATTCTTGCGATAGTTTGCAACTAATACAATATGGCGTGTTCATATATTTGGTTCCTATCGACCGCCTGGATAGTTAAATCATGGGGTTTACAATCCAAACAACAACTTATTCTCTTCCCTGCGTTGATCCATATTCATGGGACACTATGACTTTGACAACACTTCGTATCATATTTAAGTAATATGCAAGGTCTAAATATTTTACCCTTGTTTGAAACTCTAAAGGAACATGGCCAATTTAGCTAAAAAATTAGTCCATAACCGTCACATCGAAATAGAGGCATAGCAATCACATTTTTCAAGTGATCTTTAGAATTTAAATCGTAAGATCACAAAGTAGACTTCTAAATGAACACACCATGCTCTTATGGTTGCAATCCACCGCATGG